>JAZKJV010011077.1:0-341750 GCA_037367405.1 Ottelia alismoides
TCCTTGATGGAGATCAAAGTAGTAGGCAAACAAGGTAGACTATATAGTTGCTGTTCGGGTTGTGGCATATTAAAGGTGGAGGTAAGACATAGTGGCTGGCTCTTAGTGTTGAGGAGACAGAACTTGGGTTGAGATGGTTCGTGGCGAAGCATTATTAGTGGTCTTAAACAGGGTTTGGACATCGATACTTGTTTCAAAAATCAGTATTAGGTATTCAGTTGAAATGGTCATTGAATATGGAATAAACGACATTCGGGTGACTAATCGGAAATATCGTGTAAGGTACTTTTATTTTTTTGAAATATAAAATTACATCTAATACATATAATGTTATATATTTATATATGTGTGATAATTTATTAACAAGATAAAAGAACTAATTAAATTACAATGAAACTATACACATCTAACTTTTACTTTACATTAAAAGAAATCGTGAAAAATCAAAATAATTACAATACTAAAATATTATTTTTCATTAGTCGGTCGACTATTCAGCCAAAGTTACTCTATTCGGTCACCCCGCAAAATAACATAGTCTGACTGACTAGTTATCTATTTGAGCGACTATTGCAACACTAGGCATCGATGACTTGTGGCTTGAGGCACTTCTACTATTGCTTAACACTGAACTCGAGGTCGACGAAGTGAAAATCAAGTTTTGACGGCAATATGCGAAGGGGATGGGGGATCAGTTTTGTGGTAGGAACTTAGCCCGTGAACCATAGACATGTGCAGAGAATGGCTGTAGCAGAAATGGAAATGCTATGGTGTATGTGTGGACACACACGTAAAGATCGGATTCAGAATGATGCAATCAGAAAGAAAGTTTGTGTAGCTCTGATCGAGGATAAGATGCGAGAAAAATGCTTAAGATTGTTTGGTCATTTGCAAAGAAGGTCATCTGATGCACCAGTTTGAGATGCGAGTGTTGGGATGTTGAGCCGGCTAAGCGAGGAGCGAGGACATCCCAAGAAGTGTTAGAAAGAGACTATACTAAGGGATATTAGTTTTTTGGATATAAGCCCGGGATTGGCCCAAGATAGATCTGAATGGAGGCGAAGAATCCATGTAGCTGACCCTACTTAATTGTGGGGAAAGGCTTTGTTGTTGTTGTAACTTGCCTTTTCAGTGAAGGAAGTGGCGATGGCTCTATAAAGGGTTGTAAAAGAGTAGAGGGGTCCTTTTTTATGAGGGTGAGTCATAAATGCAAGTTAGGAGATATTAAAATACTGAATGAGGATGGATAATCAAAGGTGGAAATAAAGTCTATAGCAAACAACCTATATATTATGGAAATGCTATGGATATTGAAAAAGGAAATCGTTGGAGGTAAAATTGCATGGATGGTTGGCGAGGTGGAGGTTGGTTACGTTGTGCTTCATAGTAAGTGGGACGGGTTTGGGCATTACTTTCCTAGTTTGTGGTAGTGGAAAGAAGTTTGGAAAACATGTTCTTCACACATAGCCATTGTTTTTTAAAACAATCACGGGTACACTCCCAAGTTGGGAGCTACCGCCTCAAGATTATATTAAAACCAATAGTGTTGTTATACTAACGAGAAGCCCAGAAGCTGTAGAGGGCTTTACAATGTATAGATGCATTTTCCGAGTAGAACACTTGGTTATTAAAAATGTTGTCATTTCTCCCCTGCCAGATCGCCCACAACCCCTGCGAAAGCTATTGAGACATCCGCTGTCGAACCCAGCCCCACTCTCTTGATGGACTGCCAAAATGATGAAGCATCCTCCCACCGCAGCCAAGAGAGGCCCAGATCTTGCCAAACCTAGGACGAGCTCTGATACTTAAAAAAAATGTTATGCGTCCTCCTGCTGGGCCTGACACCTACTGCAAATCACATCATGAACACCGAAGATTTTTGCGCGCCTTACCTTGTCACAAATGCGATCCCTCCTTAAGCACCAAAGGAAAATCTTGACCCTCGTAGGGATCTTTGCTGCCCAAACCACCCTTAGATCTTGAATAAGATCCGAGTCCGGCGGCTCCAAGGAACGACTCAGATGGTCATAAATTGCTTTGGTTGAGAGCTTCCGACCATTCCATTCGAAGTGATCACCGAACATGGCGTGCGGAGTTTGGAGAGTGTCAGACGCCGAAGGCAGAATAGATTGCAATGCTATAAAGTCCTCCAATCTTTGACTAGGAAGATCATTGACGAACATGGGCGCCCAAGTGCCGGTCCCCCCACCTGATTGACAACACTTGGATGGGTCCGAGTGACTGGGTGGAGGTGTGGAGGAGAAGACCCCTGCGACGGCATGGGGGTTCCCCGGATCGTGTTCTCCAGCGAGCTAACCCCTTCGGTAGGGGTTGTTTTCGTTGTGGGTCGCTGCTTCACTGGGTACGTTCCTGCAGAGAACCTATCCGGTGCTTCCTCTGCAGAGGTTAGGGGCACAAAGGTCGTGTTTGCTCGAGGCGGATGGCCCTCGCTCGTTCGTCGGGTTTGTTGGTCGGAGAGGGCGGTGGGCCGGAGACCTTATTCCTCGCCTCCTCCGAAGTTGGAGCCATTTCTAGCGGTGGCTTCAGGGGAAATATTGTTGAACTTTCACCGTGGAGAGTGCTGGCAAGGGGCCTCTCGGAGGTAGAGGAGGATGCTTTACTGCGTTGGTCAAGGGAGGGAATTTCTCGGATGCGATGGCGGCGGCTGTGTTCTTGGGATGGTACTCTAGGAGGCAAAGCCCTTGAGCATATCTGCGTCAGGGGTGTGCCGTACCGGATGCACAACCTCGATGACCTCCGCGTCGCCTTGAAAGTAATCGTTGAGGTTCTGGAACTGGAGTCCAGTGGGACTTTTTTCGGGGAGCCGCCTGACCCTGTTCTCCAGGTTCGGAGTCTATGCCCTTCGAAGTTGGGTCGCTGGAAGATCGACATGTTTGGAAGGTCATGCTTTGTGGAGCTCTGATCGCTGGGCTATTCCAGGCGCATGGAGGACCTCCTTCGCCCCGGACAGGGGATGGAGTTGCCAAGGGTTTCTGATCAGGTCGAGTGGAGGACACGTGTTGATGGTGATGGCAAGGCACTTGTTCCGGGGGGCGTCTCGCGCGATTCTCCGGCGGCGGCCAAGCTTAATGCTCCGACCGCTTCTGCACGGCCGTCCGGGAAGTCCAGCAACCGTTCGGGCACGTTAGGAGCGGTTACGACGAGGACCGCTCGTCTTCCGCAAAGCATTCATTTCGGGACGTTTCGTTCGGCCAACGATGGGGAGATAACGGCTCCTCATATCCCAAGGGAGGGAGTTACGAGAGAAACGGTGGGCCATTTAGACCGCCATGTTGGGGGTGGGGCCCCTTGCACCCCACAAGGGGGATCCGATTTTGATGCTAATCGGGTAGACTCGGTTGAGGAGTCTTGCGAACTTTTGGAGAATCGGGGTCCTGCGGGATCGACCTTTCTCGGATCCGGTCCAGAAGGTACTTCCAAGGTGCCCATTCCGAAGGAGGTTCGGTTGTCTACCTCGAGTCCTGATGGCTGGGCTCAGAGGTTGTCGTGTGTGGAAGGTTGCACCGTCCCTATAGCCAGAGCTGCTGAGCTGGTGGTAGGAGTCGTTGAGCTGTCTGACGCGGGGTTCTTAGCTTCGCTCGTGCAGGTCAGGGGGGGGGGGCTCTGTTGCTCCGGTAGGGGAACCCGGGGTCCTGGTGGGCGACTCGCTGCGGATCAATGGATCGAACGAGGCCGACGTGGGTATCGTTCCAGACACAAGGCCACGTTTTGGGGCATGCTACTCAAGACGGGACTTGCCACGACCGTTGAGGCGGAAGATTCGATGGGCCGCATCGCGGGCGCAAGCTCTCGGAGATGACGGATCTCGTGAGCTTGAACCTAGTGGCCTTTCAACGTCTCGGCTGGCGAACAGATTCAACCTCCTGGATAGAGCGGTGGCAGAGCGCTTGGGTGTGGTGCCACCGAAGGAGATGGGTAAAAAGTGTCCCAAATGAAGGTGCTCTCCTGGAATGTGCGGGGTGCTGGTCGGCCCGAGGCGACTGGCGATCAGGAACCTGGTGGATGAATCATTGGCCGATGTCTTCCTTCTTCAGGAGACCAAGGCTGCTAGTGGTGTGGCTCAGCTGCGGGGGGTGCTCGGTAGAGGTGGCAGATTCGGAATGGCAGATCTGGAGGCGTCCGATGCTTCCGGGGGCCTATTGTCGGGGTGGAGGGCGGATGCTTATGATCTGATCTCGGAGTTTCGTTTGCAGTCTTCCCTTTCCGTTCGGCTCAGGAGGCGGAAGGATGAACTTGGCCTTCTTGCAACAAATGTTTATGGCCCCACGAGCCAGGAGAGGGGGTCGTTAGCCGCTGAACTTGACACATAGCCGTTGTTTTGGGACAACTGTCAGTTATGTTGATAGATGCTAGAAATAGTGATGAAGTTGATAGATGCTAGAAATAGTGATGAAATGTGGGTGAGCCACCGATATGGGGGGTGGGTGGGATGCATAGCAGGTGTACATGAGGCATCGGGATAGGAGCTCGCCACTTGTTTATATAGAACGAGAAGAATACTGTGTTTTTCAGGGGTGGGAGGTATTGTGTAGGGACTCTGGTACAGTGTGCAAATGTGTTGTATGCATCGAGTGTGTTCTTGCATTGTTTGGAGTTGTAAATGCGTTTCCCTTCTCATGAAATTTTTGATAAGGTCCCAAGCTGGAAGTTCATCCTTCGACTTTTCAAAAGTAAACAAATTAATTTAGGATGTACATTGGCCAACTCTCTAAAAGTCTTCATAGGGTGGGCATGACATGATAGTTGCGGACATGTGTTTCTAGGTGCTATGTCACATGCACTGGGAAAGAAGGTGCACTGGTGTGGCATTCTGTTTTTTCTTTCATCTGGTTGATGATGGCTACGTAGGTGGTGTTGCTGGCCTCTAGTAGTATTGGCGATGGTGGAGGTGAGAATAACTGCTGAAGGTGAACGAGATGAGGGCGCACGTGGCTAAGAGAAATATCAACATTAGATTCACAGTAAATGTTCACATTAACTGCTGAAGGTGAACGAGATGAGGGCGCACGTGGCTAAGAGAAATATCAACATTAGATTCACAGTAAATGTTCACATTAAAGGATCCAGCATGCACAAGTTAATTCGTAGAAACCTACTATAGCTGGCTAAAAATGCATTTAAATTAGACACTGAGCGGGCTAATTGGGTTAGGACCTGATTGAAATATTTTTGCTAGTTCTTGAATCTAGTCAACGGAAATAAGGTCTTCAACTTGAATGGGCTGCATTTTCTAGACTAGGTGAAATTGCCAAATCCTAAGAAATGCTTCCCTTAATAATGTGATAAAGAGTGTTAACTCTTGTTGTAGCCTTGCTCCATGAATGTCATTTGCTTGATATATGTTTTGAAACTTTTTGATGTTGTATTTTTTTAACATCAAGAACTCTTAAAGAAGCTATTTGTATAAAGTTTTCTATCTAATAATCTACACTCACCAATTTGTTGGAAATGCTTGTTACCTTAGGTGACTTAAAAAATACATTAAGCAAGCACAAGGGTCCGATATTTTCTTTGAAGTGGAACAAAAAGGGAGACTTTCTCCTAAGTGGAAGTGTGGACAAAACTGCTATTGTCTGGGATATGAAAACCGGGGAATGTAGACAGCAATTTGAGTTTCATTCAGGTATTTAATTATTTTAATCGAATTCGATTCATAGAGTTGTGATTATCCTTTGCAAGCTAATGCCTTCATTATTCATTCATCTCTTTATACAGCTCCAACTCTTGATGTTGATTGGAGAAACAATGTTTCATTTGCTACTTGTTCTACTGATAGTAAAATATATGTATGCAAAATCGGAGAGAATCAACCTATAAAGATATTTTCCGGTCATCAGGTAGATTAATCTTCGACTTGCATAGAATTTTATTTCATTGACGCAATGCCCAAGCTTGTCTTTCTACATAGGATTACTTGATTGTTTCCTGTAGAAAAATCTTGTGTATCTGTTACACTCCTTTTTTATGACTAGATATGGAATTAGGTGACTATAACCAATTGGAACTTTATCTCCCATGCTGATCCTGGATCTGGATTCCTTGAGGGGATTGAAACATACATGAGTGGCATGGATTGCAAATGACAACCTATCAATTATGTCTTCAATTCAAAGTCTTCCATCTTTCCAATGGGTTTGTTTTGTAGTTGTATTAATAATTTTAGATAGTGGCCCCTGTGGTGCGACTATAGCTTTAATCTAATCTTTCTGGATGCATCTAAAAATACATTTCGATGGATGTAATTTTCTTCTGTTGTTTGTTATCCAGAATAAAATATTTTGAATTATCACACAACCTGATGATCATCCTTTCGTTGTAAAAAAAGATGCATCGAAGGAAGTCCCGGAAAAGAACTTGCACTCTTTGAAAAAGAAGTATACATGTGCATGTTCAATAATGCAACTTGTATAGAATATACATTGATTAAACTAGAGACATGGTGGATGCTGCAAGGGATATCTGTATATACCCGAAGATGTTATGATGATGATTGACAATAAATGGGAGATATACACCATTGTTTGTTGTTAGTTAACATTGAGAGATGCATATATTCTAGGTATCCTCTTTGATCATATCACACCTTGGGATATATGTTGTAATGGAAGATCCTTGTACATGTTGTAGCTTGATATGAATATTAATGAAAAGAGAATTTTGGTGCCATTGTCTCTTTTAATTTTTGTGGTTATGTTGTGGATGTGAATGTCATAATTAGCCGCGCGGAAAATTTTCCCTGCTTTTCTACAACTTCTGCGATCAATGTGAATGAATTATTGCGAATTTTGTCGTAAACGGGTACCCGGATCCTGAGGGGTTCACAGATCAGAAGATCCGATTTAATGTAAAAGACATTTTATTATGAAGTGGCAGTGGGAGCAAATGCAATCAGCATTTGACTTACAAGATATACAATCATTAAGATTTGCTAGTGCCAGGCAAACATATAACGAGTTGCTCTAGTTTAAGAAAAGATGCGAGGTGAATGCGACGATTGTTAAAGGTGTTCGCTCTAATTGAAGATTAAATGAGAGGTGCGATTGGGGTGGTCTGAATACCTATCAATGCATAAATGGAGTTTTAACGTGTGTAATCCTTAAATTTAGCTAAGTACACCAAAGAGAACCAGGAAACCTGTCAACTGTTTGAAGAAAATTCCAAAACATATTATATTAAAGGCAATAGAAAAACATTATCTTTACCGCTTTGTTGGCATAAGTTGGCGGTATAGTCCCATGTCATTTGACACAACCATGGAAGAAAGTTATTATCCAATTCTCTTGATCTGTGTGCAGGCTTGGTTTTGATGGTTTACACCAGTTTAATTACCCAAAAATGGCTGTTCCAGTGGCCGAAATCTATTACCTTAGTTACTATTGGTGCTTTTAAAAAAGTTACATGGGGTGGTCAAGTGGTATTAACTTTCCCAAACTTTTAATTGAAAATCCATGTTATATTTATTAGCCGATGGTGCTTCAAGTCCTAGCAATTTCTATTTAATTGCATTTGACTCATAGGCCACATAACTAATGTAGTGCGGACCTTATCTAAGGATCCATCTACGTACATAATTTGATGCAATTATTGTATTCATGCAGGGTGAAGTCAATGCCATCAAATGGGATCCAACTGGTTCTTTATTGGCTTCTTGTTCTGATGATGCAACAGGAAAGGTATTGTGGAACAGTTTTGTATAATATAAACTGAACATTGTAAAAAAAATGATGATCAGAATATTTTATAAAATATAGAACCCATATGTAATCAACATTTTCGTCTAATATAGTAATATTTTTATAATGATGTACATGTTATGTTAACATTTATTATTAAATCTACGACATAAGAAATTATAAAATAAACAAGAAAAATACCTAAATTGACATGGCTTTTCGAAAATCGAGAAATACCCACCTTATTTGAAGTTTCTCCTATATATATAGGACAAATGTACTTGCTCCCTTGGAGCTTGCAACTTACATGCTTCCACCCCTTCCCACCCCCTTCTGTTTTTAAAAATGGTACGTCGACTGTTTTAGATCAACATATATCAACATTGTTTCATTTCAAAATTAACTTAATTTGAAACTTTTATCCCATCCATCAAGACTATCAAATTTTAACGATCTTAGAATTGCTGAAATTGGCTCCTTTATGCAAAATTTGGAACACATATTTTATCTCTTATTTTATTTAAATCTTCCATGGATTTCATTTCGAAAAATAAAAGTGAGGAGAGGAGTGAGAGCATGCTCTTATATGCTCCCATGTAGCATGTATACATTTAACCCATATGCATATATCCTACAACATCTATAAATGAGTTTTATTCCATTTTAAGTGGGGTCCACTACATAGATGCATTCTGTCCAAATAGATCTATAATGACCCAACACTCTGTCATAAAGCATGGTAAATCTCATTGAGCTATTGAAATCTGAAATAGGAGAGAAACACAACCAACCGACATCAAAATATTCAATTTATGTAGTTTGAGATGTTCATGAGGATTACCCTACTACACGAGAGAAGAAACCCACTAGCAATAGTTTTACGTTGATTCTTCTCATTGAAATATATAGTACAAGGCATTATACATAGGTCCCACTCCCGCCCGCTCTCTTCACAAATAGCTGATGTGGGACACTGGGAAAAAGACTCATGACCCTTACTATAAGTTGTGGATATTCTCACAAGATCTGAATACAAAATTAACTAAATCGTTCACTAAATTTTCAAGCTGGAGCATGCAATGCTCAACAACAACAACAACAAAGCCTTTTCCCAAATTAAGTAGGGTTTACTGCATGGATTCTTTTCCTCATGGATTGGTGGCACCCACATGTACGTCGGATGCATGGATTGGTGGCACCCTTTACCATAAACGAGGTGAGATATATGCTGATGCAACTGAATGCGGACGGGGCGCTAGGCCTCGACGACTTCTCAATCCTTTTCTATAAGGAGTTCTTGGAGTATGTGAAGGAGGATGTGGTTACAATGCTACAAGAGTTCAGGGAGGGTATCTAGGTTTCGAGCGGCTTAACAATGCACTTCTCTTCCTCCTTTAAAGAGATAGGTGGCTACTCGAGTTGAGGATTTCTGGCCTATTGTGCTCTCCAATGCAATTTACCTCATCAAGGTCAAAGTTTTGATGAATCATTTACGTGGCGTGCTTGATGATCTCATTTCACTTGAGCATACTGCTTTTGGTCCTGGTCGGCACATGGCGGACAATTGGGTTCTTAAATTGCAGTTGTTTTTGGATTGGAAGTGATATGAAAAGAGAGGTGTTCTATGAAAGGGGATTTCTCTAAGGCGTACGACTGCTGTGTTGATTGGCGCTTTCTCTGAGCTTCACTTCAGAAGAGGGGTTTTCTTGACCCGTGTATTGCTAGAATGAAACGTTGTATCACGACAGCCTTTTACACGGTTTTAGTGAATGGTCGTGGGGGGGGGGCTACTTTCAACCTCAACCGGGGGTGTGATAGGTCCGCCCCTTGGACCCCTCCTCTTTGTGCTTGTGGCGGATGAGATTGGCATCAGATGGTGGATTTTGTGTGGGCTACACAAGATAGGATATGTCGATACCTATTCTGCTGTATGTCGAAAACACCGTCATATTTCTTGATGGAGATCTAGACCATGTACGACGGGTCACCTGTATAATGGACATTTTTTGAGATATCTCTGGCCTACGGATTAATAGAGACAAGTCTATATTTGTTTCGTTTGGGCTCTCTCAGGAGGAAACTTAGGAATTATGCAACATCCTTTGCTGCATGTGTGGATTAAGATTCATAAAGTCGGTATGTGGTATTCGTTCGGTCATGCAGTTTGGAGTGAGTAAGCAGATAGACAGAAGTATACGCGGATTATGCTGTTTCTGTTATTTTAATTTAAAATAATAATAATAATAATTAATAAAAAATATAATAAAAATAATTGACAAAATATTAAATTACTTGATTCATTTCATTAAAAAGGAATGTTGGATAAGATAGATGTTGGCTACATAATCCATTAATATGAATACATTAAACAATAAATTATAAAAGAAAGAAATGGTCCATTGAAAAATTGGTGATGATTATTTAATTTATGCATAATACTTTCAAATACATTATTGACATTGGTAACATAGATCATCACAATAATTTTTAAGTCAATGGATAAAGCCTAATGCCAAATGATTTATATTTGTAATTAAGTTTCAAAAAGATATTGTTTCTTAAGATGCGTAATCGGAGATGATGGAAGAGGTCTAGTATTAATCATATTTAATATGCAGCCACACACACGTGGATTACTCGGATTGCATGTGTGCTTTAACCGCATATGGCCCTATATGACATATGCGGTTCGGAATGATAACCACTTGCATATGCGGCTGAATGGACCGCATTTCTGAACATTGGTGCGGATCTCTCCTTGTCACCTATTTGGGCCTCCTATTGGTGGTGGGACATATTCGCTTATTGGACTGGAGGTTAGTGTTAGACAAGCTGGAGAACAAGACGTCGAGATGGAAGATGAGAATGTTATCTAGAGGAGGGAAGCTGGTCTCAAGCATACCTTGTCTGCTATTCCCATATTTTCCTGCTCTACTAGGCTGCTTCTATCGAGCGTGCGATCGAGATTAGAGGCCTTGATGAGATGCTTTTTGGTTGGATGGGTGACGGGAGAATAGTGGTATGCACCTGAGAAGATAAGGGATGAAGTCTACAACAAAAAAGAGAAATGAAGAGGAAAGAAGTAAACAACCTGATTAAGATGGAGGAAGAGGTTTCCTGTGGTGAACCCAATGTTGAGTTCCGATATTCGCTTGACGTGGCGGCACACGGAGCTCGAGCAGCACATGAAGGAGGCTTCGACAACAAGGATGATTCTCGGTGGATCTCACCGGAGCATTCCTGTCTTCGCTCGACTATGGTGTAAACTCACTATCATCGAGTCCAAACAGGAGCTCGGGGTCTCTTGTCAAATGATGGATAGATTGAAAATGGGAGGAGAAGATGATTAAGATAGAAGAAGTGGGAGTTAGGAAAGAGGTGGGGTGGAATGAGAGTTGGAGAAGTAGTGGAAGAGGTAGGGAAGAATGGAAGTTGGTAAAGAAAATATGTAAAAGAGATAGATAATTAAAATAAAAATAACGTAGGCTACTTAAATAAAATAAAGAGAAAATAAAAATAAATGGAATTTTGCAAAAATATCAACATGGAAAATGTAGATCTAGATGAGATCTACATTTTCATGTAGACCTTGAAATCGAAACAATATGCACAAGAAAAGAAATATTTTTTGATTGTATTTTAAATAACTAAAACACAAATTTTCGATTTTTTTTATTTTTTTTGCATTTTTAATTAAAAGATATCTACAAAATAAAAAAGATTTTTTTGGATGTTTAATAATTAAGAAAAAAACAAAGTAAAGGAGGATAGATCAATATCTACAATATATACAAAGTCACTTTGCATTAATTTCAATGGTAAAATAATTTATTTTGATTTTTGTAATTGTCTAATTTATTATAATATACAATAAAGAAATTAATAGAAGAATAAAGATATCAAAACGGGTTAAATTTGTACATAAAATGTCAGTGTCAAGTTAGTACATTTATACAATATGCAACTGGGTCCCAAAATCGAGATTTTGCAAACAAGGTCCGATTTTTATGAAATCACTTTTATTATATATATAATATTATAACTTGAATTTTAACAACGAGTTTGATGAATTTGGAGTTCATATATAGGATAATTATCCAATGCGCACAGGGCCCATTTGAGTTTCCATGCGCCCATCTTTTTGACCGTCCGATCTTAACTTTCAATCCGATATTAACTTCCAATCCCACGTTTTTAGCATCGATTAATTTTATAAATTAATGATTTCCATATTTAGTAATAGTATCGTTTTGGTAACATATTATATGGCAACTTCATTTGAACGATCTGTCATATATTCTGGAGCTCTGCGATCGATCGATCGATCTCACGGAAAAAAATTGTTGTTGATTCTTTCGGCGATAGCTGTATTCGAATAAAAGGTATTGGGAATATTTAATATTTATGTTCAAGTTTTAATTTCATTGCTAATATATTGAGGTTTCGATTTCAGTTTTTAACGTGATTGATTATTTGCGATTGTATTTGAATCATGATATCTCAGAAGCAATGGTAAACAATGATTCTTTATTGGATTTTGATCGTAAGAATATCATATGAGAAGGATCGACGATGGATGATTTGCAATTGGATTTGTATCATGAAAACTCTTCTTCAGAAGGATCATGTTCAATTTTATTAAGTTACTTAATGCATTCGTCAAAGTTACTGACAACATGGCATGAATTACTTTTCTATATATTATTCTTACTGGTTCATTATCAATCGCTAGTTACTTATGTATCTACTGCGTATTACTTGTTAGTTTGTCATTCTTACTAAATCTTTTATACTGAATTACTAATGTATTTACTTAGTTTACTTATAAGATATTTTATCTTACCATCGTTAACACAATTGTTACTTTTCATGCCTTTACTTTGAAAATGTACTGAGTTACTAATGTTATTACATTGTTTACTGAGATGATATTTTAATTTACTATTACCTACATAATTGTTACTGCTCCCTCTTTAGTTCTTACAACTTCAACTATTGGTTTACTAATTCATTTTTATTTCAGGTATGTCAGATGCTGGAATACTTCTGATGTTTTACATCTCACAACATCATTCGTGGATAAAAAAAAATAAAAAATGAAACATTGGATCGTGAGAGCATCATATCAGAAGAAACAACGATGAATGACCTGCAATTGGATTTGAATCACGAGACATATGTATATTTTTACTGAGACAAATGTGAAAGTTACTGAGACAAACCTGAAAGTTACTGAGACAAACGTGAAAGTTACTTGCATACATGTATTTTCATTTATACCAAGTTACTTATGCCATTTGCCCATGTTACATGCATTTTGTTAAGTGTTACTTGTTCTCCTATCATTCTTACTGAATCAATTATATTCAGAATGTTGTCTTCAAATCAGATTCAGTCAAAATGATATAAAGTTAAGTAACAACAAACAAACAAATGGAATCAGTAATATATATACAATAGTCCAGTAAATGCTTATCACGAGATTAGTAATACCCAAACAACGATCAGTAATTTACGTCATTTTATTATATGGTTTAAAATTCAGTAATATATATAACTGGACAAGTAAGTAGTTGTTATGAAATTAGTAAAATCATAATAAATGATCAGTAATTTTCATATACATTATAATTGACTAAAAAGATTATACAAGTAAATAAGAGGTGCGTCAGTAACACTCAAAGGATTTAGTAAATATAACATTAGTAACAATCAAAATGAGTTCAGTAAAATGAACATTTGTAATCAGTAATCATTGTATGGACATTAGTAGTTTTCCTACTTCATTACTGATCTGACAACAATAATTACTTGAGAACTGAATATGTTACTTGAGTAACATGAATCAATTACTGATCTCTATACAATGTAATATTACAGATATAAAATACTGACAAATGTTTCAGTATTACTGATCTCGTAACACATAATTACTTGAGTACAATATATACATTACTAATCAAATATACAATGACTATTTCTTCGGTACGAAATTAATAATTTGAATTTATCTTTCTAAAACAGTCTTCCTTTTTTTAAGGACTCGGTATAATTGGAAATATAAATGCTCAAACATATTAACATCCTTCCAAAACCGTGCTCCTTCGAAATAGGCAACCATTCAAATAGAAATACACGTGGCGCGCCCACGTTTGGTGCTCACTAAAACTCAAATGGGCCCTGTGCTCTCTGGATAAGCCCTCTATTATAATATACAATAAAGAAATTAATAGAAGAATAAAGATATCAAAACGGGTTAAATTTGTACATAAAATGTCAGTGTCAAGTTAGTACATTTATACAATATGCAACTGGGTCCCAAAATCGAGATTTTGCAAACAAGGTCCGATTTTTATGAAATCACTTTTATTATATATATAATATTATAACTTGAATTTTAACAACGAGTTTGATGAATTTGGAGTTCATATAGAGCAGGAATTCAATCAAAAATTTGGACTTTACGTTTTTTTCGATTCAAGATCTAACAATATTTATTCAATGCGGAAATTATTTTGTATTTTTGTATTTTTATATACATTTTTACGTACACGTTAGAAGAAGAATTAAACGTTTGAAGAAGAATTAGTTAAAAAGAATTAATATAAATTTATTAAAAAACATGGAAGATTGAGTTTTTTCCGGTGAATATATACACATTTTCAGCTCTTTATTTTTGTGGTTTTTATTCTGAATTATTTCATGGACCTATTTACTAGATAAATATACACTATCCATCCATTTTTTATTAAGAGTCGTATTTTATTAATTTATTGAATTTAAGGACATTTATTTGATGTTTATCCATGGAATCTAGTTAAGATTAATATACTAGTCGTGGACGGGAATCTGGACGAGGCTGCGACTTTGGCCGTGGTCGTAGGCGAGACTCTTCTTCCCCATGCACTCACTGTGGTAAGTGGAACCACCCAATTGAACGATGCTGGCAGAAGTTTTGCGTACTTTCTTATCACACCATAATGGCTATGTGGAAGAGGCGTTGCCTGCAACAACCTCCATTGGAAAGATTGTTCATCTTAGTGACGCAGATTACTCCCGTCTGATGCATATCCTTTAGACTCCAAAGCCTAATACCACTGGTAACACTACCACTGCTGCTCTGGCTACTCGTTCAGGTACAATAGCCAACTCTGCTATCATTCCTCCTTCTGCTTGGATTATTGATTCTGGTGCCTCTACTCATCTTACTGGATAAGGTAGTCTGCTCACCTCCTCCGTACCATCTACCTCCGTAAAGTCAGTTTGAGTCGCTAATGGGACTCAATCACCGATTACTACCGTCAAAACTATAGAATTCTCTTCCAAGCTCTGACTTTATGGGGTTCACTATGCTCCTGATTTTCCTCTTATCTTGCTATTAGTTCACAAGCTTTGTGTTGAGCTTCATTACCATGCGCTATTTGATGAGCCTTGTTGCTATTTTCAAGACATCCGGACGAGGCAGATGTTTGGGGGGTTCATGAGAAGAACAACCTATCTTGACATACCCTCAGACTCCAAATTTGTTGGTGTTGCGTTCATCTTCGAAGACCCACTCCTATGGCATCTGCGCCTTGGGCATCCCTCTGCCAAGGACATCTCCACGATGTTTCCTGAACTCTCTACTCTAAAGACCTTCCAGTACGAGGCATGTGAGTTCGGGAAACACCATCGAGTTTCGTTTCTTGTTCGTACCGCGTCTCGTAGTACTACTGCTTTTCATGTTGTTCATTGTAATGTTTGTGGACTTTGTCCGGTCCGCACATTAAGTGGTCATTGCTATTTTATTGTTTTCGTTGATGATTATAGTCGATCTTCTTGGATATATCTAATAAAGGAGCATTCAGAGGTTTAATCAAATTGTCAGAAATTTCTTTTAATATGTTAAAAATTTCTTTTCCAGCATTGTTAAGATCGTTCGTACTGACAATGCTCTTGAGTTAACCCAACATGACTTGACCTCTTTCTTTGCATCCTATTAAACTGTTCACCAAACATCATATCCATATACCTCACAACAGAATGGTATAACTGAGAGAAAACTCCGACACTTGCTAAATGTTGCCAGATCTCTTCTTAGTCAAATGAGTGTTCCTAAACAGTACTATTGGGAGGATGTTATCCTTACTGCATTTTATCTCATCAACTGTGTTCCTTCGTCTCTTCTCGGAGGGGAACTCCATTTTCCTTACTTTACCCTACCAAGTCTTCTTTTCTCATTCCTCTGCGAATTTTTTGGTTGTATTGGCTTTGTTCATAACTTTCATGCAACCGACAAATTATCCTCTCGTGTCATCAAATGCGTCTTTCTTGGGTACTCTCGTATCCAGAAAGTCTATCGGTGCTATGATCTTGTTAGGCGTCGATACTGTGTTTTTGTTGATGTCACCTTCTTTAAGCAAACAAGTTATTTCACACAGACTGTAAGCGATATTCCTATGGACCTCCCTTCTCCACCAATCGTCTATACTCACCAACGTACCTCTATACCTTCTACACCAGTGTCTGTACCTTTACATGTCCCTTTTATGCAGGATGATATGACCACTTTGAGTGTTTCCACCATTGTTGCTTCATATGTACCTGCGGAGATTCCTATAGCCCTATGCAAGCAAAAATGGCAATGTATGTATCATCCCATGTCACATTTTACTTATGCTGATGGTTTTCTAGCTGTGACAAGAGATTTGTAGATGCTCATAATGCTATTTCTGTTCCAAGAGATCATTTCAGTACAATGCAGGATCATGGTTGGTGACATTCCATAAATGAGGAGATGGATGCACTTGCCTCCCAGGGCACGTGGGATCTTGTGCCATGCCCCCCGGGAGTTTGACTTGTAGCTTGTTGATGAGTCTTCACGACCAAACAGTCGCATGGTTCTGTTGACAGGTTGAAAGCCAGACTTGTTGCCAAAGGTTTCACACAAATCTTTGGGGTTGATTATTTTGAGACCTTCTCGCCTGTTGCCAGAATGGAGTCGATATGTACCATTCTCTCTGTTGCTGCCAACTGGTTTTGGCCCATTTACCAACTTGATGTGAAGAACGCCTTTCTTTATGGTGACCTTGAGAAGGAGATCTACATTACAACTGCCAAGGTATGTAGTCAAGGGGGAGCATGTATATAGATTACAAAAGGCCAAAGTAGAGCCCCATGGCATGGTTTGATTGGCTCACTACGGAGATCAACACACCTGGTTTTCAGAGGACAACATCTGACTACTCTATCTTTGTTAGACGATGGTCTACTGGCATGGTCATTCTTGCTGTCTATGTTGATGATATGGTTGTCCCAGGAGATGATGTAGACGGTATTCAGGAGACCAAAACCTTCCTCCAGAAGATCTTTCTCACGAGAGACCTTCGCCAACTTCGTTATTTTCTTGGCATCGAGTAATACATACTACAAAAGGGCTCCATCTTTCACAGAAGAAGTATTGCCTCGATATTCTGACTGAGGCATGACTACTTGGATGTAAGCCATGTGGCATCCCTGCAGAAGTGAGAAAATATTAAGCATTTACTGATCCGGCTTTTGAGGATGCAACAAGGCACATAAGCTTAGTGGGAATATCGCTCTATCTCACTATTACTAGGCCAGATATATCATATATTGTGAGAAAAGCCAACCAACACATGGAGAATCCTCTTTACAGTCACTGGCAGGATGTTCTTTTAATCCTTCGATATTTGAAGGAATCTCCCCGATGTGGGCTCTTTTATGGAGTGAATGGGCACACTAATATCTCCGCCTATACAGATTCTGACTGTGATAGCTCTCCTGAGGATCGTCGATCCAATATAGGATATGTCATGTTTGTTGGGGATAACCTTGTCACTTGGCGAAACAAGAAGCAGACAGTGGTCTCCAGATCCAGTGCAAAAGCAGAATAGAGGGCAATGGATTAGGCCACCTTTGAGATCACATGGCTTGTCTCTTTCCTAACAGAACTTGGCATGTTAGTCCTCACTCCTGTACCCGTATACTGCGGCAACAGGTCTGCCACGTACATCGCCACCAATCCAGTTTTACATGAGCGGACAAAACCAAGGTAGGGAATTGCACCTCTTCCTTATCTGAAAAAGGAGGAAAAAAACCTGAGGGAACCGCCATCTAGTCCTAAATACATGCTGAGAAATGACGTAGATAGAAAGACTCGGATTGAGAGAGACAGAAAGAACGTATATAGAATGGACGCCGAACTCTCGCGATATATTATACGTATCTTCTTGCTTAGTGCTCGGGGATCAACCTATGGCTCGCACCCCTCGGGCCTGCTCTCCACAAATCCATTCCCCGGTATGCAACTTCGGCGCCCTTCAGTTCTGAAGTGTGCAAGCGGGCGGGAAAACTCAATGTCTCTTCATTCCCAGTCCGAGGTAATGCTGACATCGAGGTCTGTCAGTGAGGAAATTTCTGGAATCTTCAATAGAGATCTTTATATGGCCTATTGAGAATGCTAGACTGAAGACCTGAATCATGTCTGATTCAGGACAAATTCAAAACGTCATCAAAAAATGAAGATAAATGCCTTATCCCAAGCCAGGATCGAGGAGGATGAATCAACACTCCGCACATCTCCACTGAACTTCAACTTGCAGACAGCCTCACAAAGGCTCTTCCAAGGAGCATGGAAGGCCGTATCGGCGATATATTCGCCGATATATCGGTATCGAGAGGTTGGGGGTATCGAAATTGGAGTGTATATCCTTTTACAGGGATATCGGCGATATATCACCGATATATCGGCGATATATCGCCATATCAGCCCATATCGGTCAAAAATGAATGGATTCAGTACAAAAAATACATGATATCGACCGATATCGCTGATATTTCGTCGATATTCCTATATATGAATGTCATTATTCATGCAAGTTTGATTCCACTACCTATCTAGCTACAACTAGTATTAAAACAATCTATGATTTATATACTTTGTTCCGGGTCGGGGGCGCTGCCCCCGCACCCCCGCAAGAGGGGCCCAACCTGGGCCCCCCCAGCCCCCCCAGGCTCGCTGACCGGGCAGCGAGACCCCCGTACTGGTAGGGTATGGTGCGACAGGAGGGTGCATACAATGGTTCTTCAACTTGGTGTATATTTACAAGTTTTTTCATTTTGTAAAACTTGAATGAAATCCATTTCCAATATCTATAAGTCAATTCTTCAAAAAAAATCTAGAAGTCACGAATCAACATTAATATCGATATGTTCGAAATGATCGATATATGCAATATAAGCTTTATAGATGATCGATATGTGTGATTTAAGGGTATATTAAGTTATTCAGTGATCTAAGAACTAAGATAAACTCCATTTTCAATATATATAGGTCAACAACTAACAGTACAACCGTATCGATATATGCAATATAAGGTTCATAGATGATCGATATATGTTATCTAAGAGAGTAGAAGTACATTTGTAAATTATTTAGTGACCAAAGTACTTAGATGAACTCCATTTTCAATATATATAGTACGTCAACAACTAACAATATCAGCGATATGTTCGATATAACCGATATGTGCACTATAAGGATCACTGTCACTGTCCTCATAAATGATCTATATGTATTTTCTAGGTGTATATTTGTAGTATTTCATGTTATAAGAACTTGAATAAAATCCATTTCTAATATTTATAAGTCAAGAATCAATACTAATATCGATATGTTCGATATGACCGATATGTGCGATACCGATATTTGCGATATATGGTCTATAAATGGACCGATATGTGTGATATAAGTGTGTATTTGTACGTTATTTGTTGTTTTAATATCTTGAATGACCTTAATTTCTGAAAAATACTAAAAAATTGGCTTTTTTGCGCCATTTTTGACATTTCCACCGATATCGTCGATATATCGTCGATATATCCCGATATATCCATTTTCGGGCGGACCGAAACGATATCAATATCGATACGACCTTCCATGCCAAGGAGCACCTCATGTACTTAGTATCCAAGTTGGGCATGATCGACATATATGCGCCAACTTGAGGGTGGGTGTTTAAGTTATTATATTTACATTTGTGTTCATAAACCTTCGGGTTCCGTAACCCTTAACCCTTCGTGTTCCGTAATCCTTCAGAGGTATTTACGTATTTTACTTCTTGTAATCTCTAGGGTTTTCTCTATATATAAGAGACCCTAGCTCTATGGAATAAACATCTCATTCCTTTCTCTTCTCTACAAGAGAGATGGAGCAGTTGCGAACTAGAGTTATCCAGGTAGAGACTCATTCAAGTTTCAGTAACTCTGATTGACGCAATACAAAGTACATGTTCTCCAATGAGGAGACCCAGTTCAACTCTTACTCCAACCCTTTTGTTCGTCATCACTAGCACGACATGAGAAGCGACGCCCTCGACAACAATTCATAGTAGAGTGTGTGTTGAGTTAGTATTATCTATAATGCCTTGTATTGTGAGTTTGAGATTTCTTTCTATATGTCTAAGTTGAGCATTGCATGCCCCGGCTTGAGGGGGAGTGTTAAAGTGTATGCGTCATGTGTAGATGGGTAATTGGATCCCTCCAGGGTCCAATTACCACATCCTGTGGTTTAGTCCCACATCTACTATTTGTGGGACTTGGAGACTCAGTGGTGGCTATATAAGAAGCCCCACACCCATTATATTTGGTGAGAAAGTTGAATAAAAAATCAACCCTTTGTGCCGTTCTCCCGTGGTTTCATCCTTAGGGAGTAGGGTTCCACGTAAAAATCCTGGTGTTCTTCATGTTTATTATTTATCTTTGATATTATGCTTCTGCATTTTCGGTTTCTAACACATATCATTCATATGATTTGGATCAACCCATTGCTATTCGGAAGCAGAGGTGTACGCGTGCTATGTATCCTCTTACTGAACATGTTTCTTTGGGCATCTGTCTGTGGATTTCAGGCAAGGTTGCAGAAAGCAGTAGTCGGTACTTGGTCGGCGGGGTCATTGACTAAGGATTAATCGGGAGTTGGGTGACTAATCAGATTTAGTCGGTCATTAGTTTTGATGTTTTTAATTGTTTTAAATATATAAATCTTTTTATACATAGATTTATACATTTTATATATTTTCATAATGAAACAAAAGAAGTAATTGACTTTAAATATAACATTATTGCATATTTGAATAAGTTTGCTTATATATTAACATAGATTTGTGCATTTTCTATACATTCATTATGAAACAAAAGAAATAATTGACTTTAAATATAACATGAAGTATATTAGAATAAGTTTTCTTTTAAAATAGCAACCCCCCGACTCGACTAGTCGAGCCGAATAGTCGGTCGACTTTTACAAGCTTGATTTCAGGAGGTTTGTAAAGGGTCTCTCATATGTGGAGATGTCATGAACATATCAAGAGGGTATGCGAAACAGTTAGTGATGTTTGGCTATAGAGGATCTGGCAACACTACAGTCCCATAACACATGGAGCTTGGTTCCTGCTCCCATCGAGGCAACCGTAGTTGGCTGCAAATGGGTGTTTACAGTGAGGCACCATACAGATGGCATCGTTGATCGCTACAATGCTCGGCTCGTGGCTCGTGGGTTCAGCCAGACCTATGGGGCAGACTCTTAGAACAAGTTCTCTCTAGTAGCCCATCATTCTACTTGTCAGATCCTCCTCTCGATTGCAGTGGTTTGAGGCTGGTCCTTGTCTCAACTGGATGTGAAGAACACTTTTCTATGTGGTAGTCTGCAAGAGGAGGTGTACATGAAGCAACTACCTGGGTTCGTTGCTGAGGGAGAGTATTAGAAGGTTTGCAGACTTCTTAAGGCTATCTATGGTCTTAAGCAGTCTTAGTGTACGATTCCGAAAGCTCTCGGACTTGATAGAGAAACAATGGTTTGTGCGATTCAATTGTAGATCATTTACTTTTTGTTAAGAGGCCTCAGAGAGGTATCCTTGTCATTTTTGTTTATGGTTGCGATATCATTGTTACAGGAATGGTATGCATGGTATTTATGCAACTAATGAGTTCCTTGGATAACAGTTTGAGGAAGTATATTATAGATCTCATTTCAAAGACAAGCACGGCAGGCTGCAGACCTGCCAGCACTCTATAGATGCTAGCATGAAGCTGTATGATTATGATACATAGGAAGTGGACATGCAGAGATACATGAACTCGTTGGGAAGCTCCTTTATGTGACTATCACCAGACTAGATTTCTCCTTTACTGTGAGCAAAGTGAGCCATCTTATGAATTAGTCGATACAGGTCGACATGGATATAGTTCACATGATTCTGAGGTACCTGAAGTCTTCTCCAGGTACATGATTGTTTTTTAGCAGAGGGACATCCCTTTCTATCACAGCTTGTGCAGATGCAACCTATGCGTGATGTCCCAAGGACAAGAAGTCTACCTCCGATTTTGCAACATTCAGAGAGTTAATAGGTGTCATGGAAGAGCAATAAGCATATTGTGGTTGCTAGATCGAGTGCTAAGTCAGAGTATAGAGTAGTGGCGTAGGGAGTACTAAGATGATGTTAGTCAGATTCGTTCTTACAGACTTAGCTATCGACGTGCCTCTTCATATGAATTTGCAATATCACAACCATGCCGTTCTTTTCATTGCCAACAACCATGCCTTCCATGAGAAGACCAAGCATAATGAGGTAGATAGTCATTATACTCATGACATGATTTACAGGGGGTTTCTCTTTATTTTCCACGTCAACTCAAGGGAAAAGAACATTTATGTGTTCACCAATGCTCTAGCCAGAGAGCCATTCTAGAGATGTTGTTCTAAGCTGAGCATGATTGATGTTTATGTTCCATCTTGACGAAGAGTGTTAAGAGATATGTTTATCTTTTCTTATCTTTATGTATTTTTTCTTTCTTTCGTCTCTATTATGTAATCTGCCCTCTAAGGTTTCTTCTCTCTATATAAGAGAGCCCTATGTCCCCCATTCATTATCAATTCATAGTTTCTTTTCCACAATATCTTTTCAAGCAGTTTGGAAATGATCTCACTACTCAATTCCCATTAAAACAACAACAAAGCATTCTCGGCTACATGGATTCTTTACCTTCATTCGGATCTATTTTGGGTCATTCTCGGACTTGGATCCAAATACTTAAGATCCATTCGAATAGTCTCCTTCCAACACTTCTTAGGTCTTCCTTGCCCTTTCTTATCAGGCTTAACATCCCAAATCTTGCTTCTTCTAACTGGTGCTTCAACCGAACTTTTTTGTAGATGGCCAAATCACCTTCAACGATTTTCTCTCATCGTATCCTCTATTGAAGCTACACCAACTTTCGTTCTGATCACATCATTCCAAATATGATCTTTCCGTCTATGACTCCATATCCATCGTAGCATTACAATGCCCATTAAAACATATGTAAAAAAATACATTCTTCTTCCTCGACTTTATTTCTCCAGTAGCCAGCAATATGTGTCTGTTCTCACTCTTCATTTACATTACTTGTGTGTGGTCTGCCACTCTCTGGTCCCTAATCGGAACTAGCTTGAAGATATCTTCACCTTCTTGTGAGTCAAACTTCACATATAAATGCTACAAATATTTTGCTTTCGCACTTTACTAATTTCTTTCATTTTTTATAGGAAAAATTCCTTGTGACTCTTTGTTTTGTACCAATGTATCTCCCTTATACACACACACACATGAAACCCCTTTAGTGATATACACCCCACCCTCAACAAACACAATGATAAAGATATATAACAAGTGAATATTCTTCCAGTTGATTTGTAACTGGGAATGAATCTGTATTTAAACTGATCACATATGGAATCTTTTTTTATATCAGCCTCACTGTTTCATGCAATGGGCTTGGTTTTCTTTTTCTTTTTCGCAGATATGGAGTCTGAAGCAAGATACATGTGTTCATGATTTTAGGGAACACATTAAGGTGCGCACTTGGATCATGTGATGTTTTGAACACTGTCCCTTAAATTTTCTTACAGGAGTTGGTCAACATTTCCATAGGAAATATATACAATCAGATGGAGTCCTACCGGTCCAGGAACGTGCAACTCAAATAAGCAATTGGTATTGGCTAGGTAAGGAAGTTCTTTTCCGTTAGGTCTTGATCTTCTACTTGTTTATTAGTGAACCAAAAATTTTCTGCAAGATAGATTTATTTGGAAGAACTCAACAGAACCGAATCTTTCCCCAGTGTCGGATATGCAACTTCGTTGCATTCACATTCGATTCTATAAAATATGTGGATTCTGAACTACAGATATGGTGGTTGAGAATGCTCAATGGATTCCTTGAAACTTCGTTTTCTTAAGCTCTCTTCCAGTGGAAAATAATTCATTGGTATCATTCTGTTTAATATTAATGATCATACCGCTTTGAGTTGTGTAGTGCTTTCGATCTGCTGTTGGAATTTTCCCAATACCTAATAAGATGGGTTTGATGTTGGTTATCTAGGGCTAGATATGTTGACTGGGTGCCTGTTCTGGAAAAGAAGGGAACGCCACTTGGAGGGGTATGCCTCTGTTTTAAACTCTGGATTGCAGATTGGTTCCTCTCGGATCTATGTTGTCCTCTCTTTCAGTTGACTAGATTTATATCTTTTATAATTTTTGTTGGGATAAAAAGAAGAGTAGACATCTTTCATAGGATGTTTCTTTGCTAGGATCTGGGACAATGGTGGGGGGAGGCCTCTTGCGAAATGGAGTGAGGTTTCTAAACCAATGTAGGAGAGTGGTCTCGGCGTGGTAGATCCAAGGGTCTAAAATATTGCCTTGTAGGATAGCGATGATAGGTGTTGAGATTCTTAATAAATAAAAAAAGATTATTTTGAGAATATTTACTTTAGGTTACTGCCTGGGGACATGCTCCCTCTCCGACCTGCATTATTCATGAAAGGCGTGGTGTAGGTGTTTCATTTTTTTCCGAGTCAAAGAAGGGGGAAACACAAGGGTGCTCGCCCCAAATGTATTAAATAAAAAGAGAAATACCAAAGTTACTTTACATGAGCCATGAGTCGAGGAGAGCCCTGGCATGGATGATTACATTTTTGATATAATCAGTTCGGAGAAAAATGCCCCATTTCTGGAAGTCCAATTGCCCAAATTGCTGCCAAATGAAAAAGCACTTAGAGGGACGGACTCTCGCGTTAAAGACTGAATTCCAGAAAGCAAGTAGGTTGTGTGCACTCACCCAATTGATCTTAGGACCGTTCACACATATCTTGTCTTTTTCTGGCAATAAAAAGGTGATCCACGGGCTACAAAGCATCATCACAAAGTGGGCAATTAGCACTACTACTCTTAACGAACTTAGACCATCGATCTTTTTTAAGGGTGCCGCCTATGCACATCAGAAAGAAAGACCCTAGTATGAGAAGGAACCTTCAAATTCATAATAAAACTGCAGTCACGAGTAAGAGGTTTGAGCAACAGGTCTGGCGACTTGTGTGACGATTTATAAGCTCCTCTCACCGAAAAGCTCCCAACTCTCTAGATCCAGTGCTCCCCCACCTTGGCCATCAAAAGAACTAATAAAATCTTGGAGATGTAAAAACTCTTCCAAGTGTCGAAAAGATAAGTCCGCATGAAAGGACGACATCCATGTTCCATCATCCCATCAATCAACCATACATGCTTCATGGTCAATGGACAATGCAAAAAGGCATGGGTAGCGCGACTCGAGACACAATATTTGTCTAGTTGTTTGTCCAGAAGGAAAAAGGACCTACCACCGCATGGATCAGGCCAAAAAGCACCGAGAACTGCTGCATTACGAGGCAGTTGCCCTTCTAGAATGCAGAGGTGAAGAGGGAAGGGCAGTTTACCAAGTTGGCCTGGATGTCAATGCCATGGATTCTATATGAGTCTGCTACACAAATCATCACTTTTCCCCCATATTCCAGTGATCCACTATCGAAGTAAAGCTGTGTTCATTGTTTCCAATCTAGAGATTTTGAGGACACCTACCTCAGTGGGGAGCATGACAGTATCAGCCAACAAGATGTGTACATGCAGTATCCAGTCCAGTTTTACCCCAGAAGATTTTTTGCATAAGCAGGTTCGGGCGACAATGCACACCAATCAGGATAAGTCTAGATGACATGAAAAAAGGATTTACTGCAAGAACGGCTTTTACCATTACAAAATGCCCTCCACGAGGCAATAGAGAGGCCTTCTACCTTGCTGTCTTCTTTTCCATCGTATAATGAGAAATCCAACCCACAATCCAGAGACTTCCACTAGTCAAGGTAGACCAAATATTTGTATCGGGAGTGAACCAATGGCTGTACCTGTTGAGCGATTGTTTATCTTTTCCCATTTATGTATTCTCCTATCTTTCTCTCTCTATTATGTAATTTGCCTAATATGTTTCTCCTCTTATATAAGAATAAGAGAAGTCTAAGGCCTCATATCAATCAAGTCATTATTTTATTTCCATATGGTATCAGAGCGACGGTCCTAGACCAGAGTTCTCATACCTTGTGCTCTAATCCCACCCGTCGCCCACCCTCCTTCCCGAATGCTGTCGAGAGCCCCTCCTTATGCCTTGTACGTCGCCATGTACTACGCAACACCGCCTACTGCCTCTCAGCATCGCCATCGTCGTTGGAGGTTGATGCCTTGTGCTGCCAGACAACCTAGCAACTAGTAGCGGTGCAGCTTTTCCATCCAGCCACCACCGGCTGCTCCTATCAGTGCCGCCAGGTACCGTGGTTGCCATCCATGACCATCTTTTGCCTAAACGACCTGATTTTGGGTCTTTTTAAATGAAATTAGACCTTATACCTCTTCCGTGTTCCCTAGAACGACCCCTAAGTTGATGGAAATAGTTGTATGAGTCTACATATACAACCAATCCCCTACATGTTCGTGTACACTTGTTCAGATCGGTCTACAATATGTTGAAATCTGTTACGGCCCTCTTATCATCATGTCGGACAACAAAGGTGATCATTTTTCGTCTGGTGCTTTCAAGGGCCTGGCTCCCATTTCCGAATGCTGTCGAAAGCCCCTCCTTGTGCCTCGTACTCGCCATGTACTACGCAACACCGCCTACTGCCTCTCAGCATCGCCATCGTCATTGGATGTTGATGCCTTGTGCTGCCAGACAACCTAGCAACTAGTAGCGGTGCAACCTTTCCAGCAAGCCACCACCGACTGCTCCTAATAGTGCCGCCATGTACCGTGGTTGCCATCCATGACCATCTTTTGCCTAAACGACCTGATTTTGGGTCTTTTTTAAGTGACATTAGACCTTATACCTCTTCCGTGTTCCTTAGAACGACCCCTAAGTTGATGGAAATAGTTGTATGAGTATACATATACAACCAATCCCCTACATGTTCGTGTATACTTGTTCAGATCGGTCTACAATATGTTGAAATCTGTTTCGGCCCTCTTATCATCATGTCAGACAACAAAGGCGATGTTCTTTTTTCGTCTGGTGCTTTCAAGGGCCTGACTCCCATTTCCGGGATGGATAGGACCAACTATGAGTTACGATCCATGTAGTTTATGACCCTTATGTAGTGCAATAACAAGGAGCATATTCTGACAAAGCGATAGCTGGTAGAGAAGAATGAGGATAATGCTTCATGGAAGTAGTATGATGCGTATGTGCGTATTTGGCTCTTCGGGACTGTCATCACGAAAATAAGCAATGATATTGTGAATCGGCCAACTGCCAAGGCAAAGTGGGATATCTTGGCAGCCCCACTTATGGTCTGACGAAGAATGAGGCCAATATTCTTCAGTTGCAATTTGGCATCTTCATGGATAAACGTAATGATCGTCATGCACATATCTTCTACTGTTCGCTTCGTGGCATGTTTGAGAAGCTTAACCACTTAATGCCAATGACTACATCTCCTAAGCAGCATATGATGCACACGAACGTCATGATGGTTGGAGTTTTTCTGCGTGCCCTTGACCCTGCGTACGAGGTTGCACACACCCCTCTTCTCATCGGTGCGACTATCACTCCTATGAAGGAGGCGTATGGTCGTCTCAATAGGATCATCATTCGTTGCTACCACATAGACCTCCTCAGCGATAGTTGCATCTCGCGACAGAGGAGGTATGTTTCAGTTCCGAGGGCGTGGTTCCTGTGGCAAAGGAAATGGACATCAACATGGTCCATGCACCTATGACACTCGTCCTGGTCATTCTGAGGAAACATTCTATCAGAAGCATGGATATCCTGCATTTGCTCGTGTGGCCGAGCATGTTGAGCCCACTGTCTGTTCAACTATACAACAAATCTGAGGTTAGATGATATTGTATCCATTTGGGGGAAATAATTACTCATGTTGCATGTACTACAAGTGTACCTACAAGTTTATTAGATGTTGCAGCCACGCTAAAGCTTCTTCTGGCTCCTTAGGTATAACCTATGTTCTTGCCAGTTGTCGCAGGGTAGATATGGCAACGTATATCATGGATTGTGGTGCATCTCACCATTTTTGTGGAGACATAGCTCATCTTACTTCATACAGATCTGTCCCTCCAGAACAATTATATTATATGTCATTGCAGATGAGACTCATTTCCCCTGTTACATGATAAGGAGATGTCTATTTGACGTCATCCATGCGGCTGCACAATGTCTTACATGCACCCGACTTTTCGACGAATTTACTTTCCTTTAATCAAATCACTAATGAATTGCATTACCGTGTCATTATTGACCCCTCTTGTATTTCAGGATATAACCACGGGCTGGATGATTGGATGTAGCTGTGAGCAAGGGAAGCTCTATAGACTGGTCTAGCCTTCATATGTTGGTGCTTCATCCATTCCCACTGGATCAATCTCACCTTATGTATGGCATCTAAGTTTTGCCACCTTCCTCTGTAGAAGTTGTATCGTGTCCTCCCGCATATATCATCTCGGTCCACCTTACGGTGCGAGGCTTGCCAGCTTGTGAAGCATCATAGTCGTAGTAGCAATCATTTATTTGAGTTAGTTCATTTTGACAATTGGGGTTCCAATCGCGTTCCTGTTTATCAGGGATACACATTTTATCTTGTAAATGTGGATGATTTTTCTATATTACCATGGACTTCTCTTCTGAAAAACAAGTTCAGGTTCGGTCTGTCATTCAGTCCTTCATTATTGAAATAAATTGTTTTTCTATTATTGTTAAATATACTGTTAGGTCAGCCATGGTCGTTCCCAAGTCTGAGTAAATTGAGGAGGGTTGCATTAAAAGTAGCCGACAACCAGCGTAAAACAGTCGTAGACAACTTCCTAAATAGTATTTTTTAAAAATACTATTTAAGAGTTTCCTCAAGACAGTCGGATCTTTTCAACATGGATTTAAACGAACATTTAGATTTTGTTGGAACATTCCCTACTTGCGACCAATGTTCATGAAAGCGGTTCGTGCAACCACATATGTGGCCGCATATGACTGATCGGCCTCCTCAGCGCACCGGTTACATGAAGCCCCTCTTTATGCATTCTTTGCGCATATGCAGGCAGTATATGCTCGCTGTACGACCGCATATGCGCTTCTCGCGCCTGCTTAAGCTCCAGTTGGATAATCAGATCCAGATCTTAAAATTCGGATACGATAGGAGTTAGAATAAGCCTGACCCCCTGCTATTCTTTAAGAAAATATCTGCGATGATTTTTTTATTAATGAGGTTTGAGTTCTATTTATTTATATTTTTTACCGAGGTCTCTATTTCAATTGCTTTCAATTTCAGTTTCTTGATCTACTTAGTTTGATCTGAATAGGTTTCAATTTTAATTTGTATTGTATATACTATTTTGATTACTTTTGTTTTATACTTTCAAGGTTTAAATTGTTTGTACTGAGTTTAGTTTTATTTATTTTTTTATTTTGAATTATTTGTGTTATTTTATTCTATATATTAAATCAGATCATTTAATACTACCTTCGATAATTTTGATATTTAGTTGTACTATTTTGAGCTCTAAATGAAAGTCATTTTTCTTAGATCTTTTGTTCGACCACATTTATTCATAAATTTAGTTTAACTATAGTCACTTTTGTAGATATTTATTTATTTTTAAATAAAAATAGAAAACCACGTAGAACCGCATATATCCCGCGCATGCTCCCGCATACTTCTTAATCACTGTTCAGTGACCTGTCCGAACGTATACGCATACTGCTTTCCTGAACCTTGTTTACGATGCGTTGCATCGCTCGAATGCAATGAAAATTTGGCAAGGGCCATCACATCGTTGTCCGGATGTAGTTCAAAATTTACATGGGTTCTCGTATGAGGAACACATTCGAGCTAGCTGCATCAATGCCCGGGTGCAGTCTAAAATTTGCAAGGGTTCTCACATGATGGTTGCATGCGAGTAAAGAAGTTAGACCAAAAGAGGCTGTAGATAGGTAGTTGGAATATTGTCACTTTGACTGACAAATCGATGGAGATAGTAGATACGATGGAAAGGAGGATTCATATTCTATGTCTCGAAAAGACAAAATGGGTTGGAGAGAAAGTAAGAGAGCTCGAGAAGACATGCTTTAAACTTTGGTAATCATGTAAAGATAAGGGTAGAAACGACGTTGGAGTGGTTGTTCATAAGGAATAGAAGGATTCTGTGGTTGAGGTGCAAAGATTCGGAGATCGGATTATTTTGCTAAAATTGGTGCTTGAAGAAGAAATTCTGAATATCATCTCAGTTTATGCACCACAAATTAGTTTAGATGAAAGGATTAAACAATTTTTTTGGGAGAACCTGGATAAGATTTTGCAAGGAATCCCACAGAGAGAGATGGTTTGCCTGGGTGGAGATCTTAATGGACATATGAGAAAGGATGTTTCAGGGTATGCTAGTGTTCATGGAGGCCTTGGCTTCGAGGATAGAAATGAAGAGAGAAAAGTTATTCTTGATTTTGTAACGGTTTATCATCTTTTCATAACAAACACTCTCTTCAAGAAAAGAGAGGAGCATTTAATTACTTATAAGAGTGACCCGACTAGAACACAGATAGATTACTTTGCGTTGAGGAGAAGAGATCGGCTGTGTTGCAAAGACTGCAAAGTAATCCCGGAGAGAGTTTGACAACCCAACATCTCTTGTTAGTCATGGATGTGCAAATAAAAGGGTTGATAAAGAAAATGAGGGGTTCCAAGATCTCTAAAACTAGATGATGGAATCTTCAACTGAAGCAATCAAGCTTTACCCGCGCCTCCCCCTGCCCCCGCACCTCCCCTTCCCCCTCCTCCCGCCTGCCCTCGTGCCTCCCCTTCCCCCTGCTCCCGCTGCCCCCTACCCCCGCACCCCCTTGCCTCCCCTCCTCCTGCTCCCCGCCACCCCTAGGTCGCCCCCCTACCCCTTGCCTCCCCCTCCCCCTACTCCCGTCGCCCCCTACCCCCGCTCCCCTGTGCCACCCCTGCTCCCGCTGCCCCCTACCCTCGCGCCCCCGCGCCTCCCCCTCCTCCTGCTCCCACCGCCCCCAGGTCGCCCCCTACCCCCGCGCCCCTCTCTCTCCCTACTCCTGTCGCCTCCTACCCTACCTTCGCGCCACCCCTTCCCCTGCTCCCGCCGCCTCAGGTCACCCTCTAGCCCCATGCCCCCCTCCCCCTGCTCCCGCCGCCCCTGCCCCCGCACCTCCCCCTCCCCCTGCTCCCGACACCGTCGACGATCTTGCTCGATGATGACGACGAAGGAGGAGGCCGGAAGCTGTGTGCGGTGGAGGAGGATGGCTGAAACTGGAGGGCTTTCAGTTTTTGTTAATATAAGATAAATTTTTGACTAATTGATTCATAAAATTTCACCAAAAATTCAATAAAATTCACCGTTTGATCCGTAATGAGTGATATATCCATGAAAATGCAAAAATTTTAGAGATTCGATGGATGCATGAAGGTGTAAATAAAAGAGAGAAATTATGAAGAGAAATGAAAAAGAACAAATGGAGGAGGAAGAAGATGAAGAAGATGTCTGGACAATTATACCCCACTTAACTGCACCATGGTTTGAAAAAACCATGGTTAAGTCAACTCATTGACGGTTAAACTAACAGAGGGGCACAACTGATAGAACGAGAAGAAGTTGGGGGCACAACTGATATTCCCAAAAAGATAGGGGCATAATTGAAATTGCAAGATCTCGGAGGGGCACAACTGATAAAAACCCTAGGATATATTGCTAACGTGGGGAAAAGGCGTTGTTGTTATTGTTGTATTGTTAAGTATACAACTATCTATTAGAAGGTCCACAACCCCTTTCGAATCGAGAGGACTTACATGAGGTGCTAGTCCAACGGGCCTTTAATGGAGAATGCTCTGCGTGTGTGTGTGTGTATGATGCACTCAGATCCCACAGTTCAGGCTCGTGAAGTAGACTGCATGCCCTCGCTACATGTCGGTTCCCTTCTAGAACTGGAGGAGGGTTGCACGCCCTTGCTGACTTTGCATGCATAATTGCTTTCCAAGGGTCGGGACTCTACGACGTGGGTAGTTTATCTGGAGCGGATGCCTCATAAAGAGTAACGGAGGTATGTAAAGGTTGGCTCAACACCGTCTATTCAGCTCATGGGGGTATAAGCCTGCCTGATTGTGAGAGCACCAGATCGACATCAACGATCACCTATTCCCCTCCCGTCCTTGCCCAGGGGAGATGAACAAAGACACCTATCAGTGACACATACTTGGCACGCAATGCTTCGTCCTTTGTCTCTTTTTTTGATCTGAGGCCAGACTTCACTCGTGTACTGATGAGACCACAAGAAAGAAGAATGAGCTGCGGAAGGTTGTCCAAAAATTATAGATTCAATTTTTCAATTGATTATCAGAGTAGTGTATCAATTGAGGATTGAGCTTGGCTTTGGCTATTGAATTGCTTCCATTCTATCATGTTTGATACACCTCTGAGTTAGGGGGAAAGAGCGTTCGCATCATCCCCGACAATCTAGAGGAAGGGCTGTATTGACCAACGTACGTGTACCAACTACTTTCCTTCTAATAATGCCCTATTTCTTGCTTTTTCACGTTTGGTGCACTCTTTCCCTCAATTCACCGATAGAGAAGAAAGAGATAAGCAATGATTTGACTAATCGCCTATCTCGATTTCTGCCTTCATGTTGCATCGACTCAAGAAACTAACGAAGGGTAAGAGTCCCCTATCTCATTTCCGCACTCCGGCCTCCGCACGACTGGTTCGTAAATTGAAAATACCCTCCCTTTTGTTGTTCTTTCTGATTGTGCTCGACAACTTTGGGTCCTCTTTTATTCGCGGAGTCAGCAGAAAGATCAAGTTAGGGTACAATAGATATTCCCTATGCCCCCCCTCTTTGAGAGACCGATGGATCGAGTCTATTTGACTGATTTCTGAGGAAGATTTTATGAGAGGGAATATTTTCCACAGAATAAAGTAACTAGGTCTTGGCCAGCTTTATTGACTAGGGTAATTTCTTGGGAAGTTGATATATGAGCCTACGATGAAGAGAACTGCATGCTGTGAGGCTTGCTTTCTTTTCAAATCAATCGTCAAGCAAAGAAAGAACGACGACAAAAGGTCGAAGATAGAATCACTACGTGATGTTAACGATTGGACTAAGACTTCTTCGTACATGTCTTGACTGTCGAAGCTATCTTCTGAACTTTGTTATGGGTCCTTTCCCTTTTCTTGTGGGTTGATAAGTGCATCAAGCTTTTCGGACTTTCTCTTCCGACCGGGAAAACAAATATATATATAAGTATGAGCCCCTCGTACTTAACCTATTGATCTGCCCCTCGATGAACCCGGTCCCATCTAGTTGGCCTCAACCTAATGGACCTGCCTCTTACATCAAGATACTTCCCGGGACCCTTCGAAACCACCTTTCTCTACTTCTTTACGTGTGGTGGCCCTAATTGCATTTTTTTTTGGAGTTTATCCAAGTTTTTATATGTTGATATATTGGTTTTCTTTTATAGTGTTTATGTAATTTCTATTTTCTTTGTATTCTTTACGTAATTTGCCCAACATGTTTCTCTCCTATATAAGAGAACCCTAGGACCTCATCAATAAAGCAATTCATTCTTTCATTTCTACATGGTATCAGAGCGACGGTCCTAGACCGGAGATCCTGCATCCCACCCAAGCCATAGTCCCCCATCGACCTCCTCCTGTCTTCGCGTGCGCCACCGCATTGCCGCTCACCACCGTGTGGGCCCTCCCTCCCCTTTCCTTAGCCGTCGCTGTCTCCAGGCAGTGCCGCCAGGGTCCCAACGGCTTCCGCGCGCTGCTCCAAGGCCATTGTCGTCCCTTCCCAAGGGTCGCGAGGGGGCTGTTGCACATCCCAACAGCCTCCCGTGCACCTCCCCGCACCTCCTCGTGCCTCTGCGCGCCTCTGCGATCCGATCTACATTCTGAAACAGTATGAGTTTGGTAAGAAAACATGATTTCAAATATATAAATCATGTTTTCTGGCCCTAGCGCAGCTCGAGGAGTGTTGCGGATGGTTCTATGAGTCTACATGTACAACCAATCCTCCATATGATTGTGTAGACTCGCTCAGATCGGTCTACTTCCCAGTCGAGTTCCATTTTCGGTCGTTCTTTTATCATGTCAGAGAACAAGGGTGATATCTTATATTCATCCGGTGGCTTCAAGAACCCCACTCCCATCGTAAAGATTGATTGGACCAACTATAAATTGTGGTCCATGCAATTTCTCACCCTCATGCAATGCAACAATAAGCGCATTCTAATAAAGTTGGAGCCGACGGATAAGATTGGGGACAATGCTTCGTGGAAGCAAGATGACACAACGCGTATTTGACTCTCTGGGACCATCACCATGGAGATAGACAATGATATTGTGAATCAGCCCATTGCCATGGCAATGCGGGATATTCTGGCATCTACTTATGCCCAAGCGAAGAATGATGCCAAGATTCTTCAGCTTCTGTTTGATATTTACAGGGGTAACCGGAATGGCCGTCCACTGCATACATTTTACTCCTCGTTTCGTGGCATGTTCGAGAAACTTTACTGCTTCATGGCTATTGCGACATCCACTGAGCAACATATGGCATACAGGAACTCCACGATGGTTGGAGTCTTTTTGGCTACGTTCAACCCGAGTATGATGCAACACAAGCACAACTCCTTACTGGGGCGACCATACCTCTCATGGAGGAGGCCTACAGTCGTCTCAGTAGGTTTTCTATTCCTCTTGCTGCTACTCCACATCCCTCTTCAGTGATGGCCGCTTCTCGCGGTAGAGGAGGGTCTACCAAGTTCAGAGGGTGTAGTCCCTGTGGCAGAGGCGGTAGACACCAGCATGGTCTATGCACCTATTGTCATCGTCCAGGACACTCAGAGAACACATGTTATCTGAAGCATGGATACCTCGCATCTGCTCGTGTAACAAAACTTCAGAAAGACCAGCTTCCCAGGCAGATGCATGCTTGGATGACATTGTCTCTCGTATACGAGAGATCATGACTTCGGTGACCGGCACCACCATTACATGATCCATAGATACTGCAACCGCAAATAAAGCCTCTTCGATCTTCTCAGGTATCACTTACACTTTTGCTGGTAGTAGTGGTGTAGATATGACAGAGTAGATCATGGACTTTGGCGCATTCCACCGTGTGTGTGGAGACAGAGCCCAGTTTAGGTCCTACAGGATTATACCTCCTGGCAGATGAGTTATTATTACTAATGAGGTCCATTTACCCATCACAGGATAAGGGGCGGTGTATCTGACACCATCCATATACCTTCAAAATATTTTATATGCTCCCGCTTTTTAGATGGATTTACTTTGTAGTAGTCAGATTACTAAGGATCTGCTTTGCCGTGCCATTTTTTGAACCTTCATCTCTTGTGTTTCAGGACTTACTCACATGCAGTGTGATTGGATATGATCGTGAGCAGCGGGGGCTCTATAGACTGATCCAGCCTCCTCATGTTGGTGCCTCCACTATTCCTATTGTACCAGTCTCACCGTATACGTGGAACCTTCGTTTTGGCCACCTTCCTCTACAGAAGCTGTCATGCCCTCCCACATATATTTATGCGATATTCCTTTCAATGTGAGGCTTGCTAGCTTGGGAAGCACTGTCGTTCCTCCTTTCCATCTCGTTAGAGTCAGAGCAGTTCTCAGTTGTTTGAGCCCCTTCATTTAGATATCTGGGGTCCGAGTCGTGTTCCTGATCATCAGCGGTATCGTTTTTTATTTGATCGATGTAGATGATATTTCTAGACTTTCTTGGGTTTTCCTTTTGAAGACTAAGTATGAGTCTGGGTCTGTTATCGACTTATTCATTAATGAGATACATAATATTTTTTCTGCCAATGTCAAATATTTACGTTCTGATAATGCCTAAGAGTTTTGCACCCTACATCTTTCTGAGTTTCTCAGGTCTCTTGGCATTGTACAACAATCCTCTTGTGCCCATACATCTCAGCAGAATGGTGTTGCCGAGTGTAAACACCGTCACTTACTCGATGTGATCAGAACCCTGTTGATTCAGAGTTGTGCTCCTTACGCTTACTAGGATGTTGCGGTTCTCACTGCTTGCTACTTAGTGAACCGCATGTCTTCTTTTGTTTAGGAGAAAAGATCCCTTTTTCGATTGCGTTTTTCGAGATGGATCTTTTCTCCCTCACACCTCGTGTGTTTGGATCTGCAGCCTTTGTTCATGATTTTTCTCATGATCGTGACAAGCTCTCCCCTAGGGCTGCCAAGTGTGTTTTTGTTGGCTACTCTCGTAGGCAAAAGGGGTCGTTGCTTTGATCCGCTTTGTCAGAAATACTTTGTCAGTGCTGATGTTATATTTTTTTGTCTGTTATGTATTTCTCTTCTACAGGTGACTGACTGACCCTATCCGACTTTGATGGTGAGATCTACATGCCTCCACCTCCTACAGTCCTATCACCACATACACCTACTCCTACTCAACCACTGCCCAGTCCACCCCACCACCACCACCACCTCTTGTACCTACTTATGCTCCTCCACCTGCTCTTGTGGCTGTCCCGTGATCACCACCTACATTATGTAAAGCCTTGATTTGACTTCTCTCAAATCCCATATTATAAGATCCAGTTCGTCAATAGGAAACCAACGAAATTTGTTTCGTGTGAATCAACGGAATTTATTTCGTGTGAATCAGACTTCGTTTTGAATTGGTATGATTTCCGAAACAAAGAGAAGTAAGGAGGCTTAAAATGTCAACCATTAATGATCGTCATTTAGACTAATTAATCGTGATTAAGAAAACTAATGATGGATTAAGGATCACTAATCGCCATTAGCGAACACTAATCAGAGGTTAGCAAAAGTTAAGCCTAAGTTAAGGAAGTTAAATTATGATTAATAAAAGTTAATTGCGATTATCGCTAATTTAGCATCATTATTGAATCTAGGAGCTTCTGGAAGGTTCTAAGTTAAGCCTTAAGTTTCGGATAAGCTATGGCCAAAATCATGGGCCAAAACCATAGGTCTCTAACTGCGGTTAAGAGTTAAACCATGGTTTACTAACCTTAGTTAGAGGTTTTCTGAAACCTATAAATAATCTCCTACCCATTCTTTCTCTACGATTTCCGCTATCACCACTACCCCGAGGGCTAGGGTCGAGAGGGTGGGAGGCGGGGAAGAAGCATTAGCGAAGTGTTGCTAGGAGGACGAGAAGGAGAAAGATGGTGCGGTCCTCTCCTAGTTGGCTTCTTGTAGGATGTAAGTACGCTCTAACTTAATCTAGGTTTTCGATTCATCTTCTTTTTCAATTCGTTTAGTGTTGCGGTTCGAGGAGAAATGTGAGCATAGCCTTGCTCGGGTACGGATGTCTAGACCACCATTGAGCATACAAGTTTTTTGTATGACTCACTCACCTTTGAAAAGAGACTTGTCGATTTCACAATTATCATTGATTTTATGGTTGTTTGATAGAGGAATCTGTGTAGTGCTCTACTTATGTGTGAGCAGTTGGGCCGTCAGTGAATCTTGTGATTCGTCACACGCTCCACTTACCTAAGATGCATGGTGTCTATCGATTCTCGATCGCTTGTAATTCTGCTATATTCTTTCTGTTTCGCTGGCGTTTTCCTCTTAATGATTTTATAGAGGAAACTCTTTCTGTTTTTCTTTTGAGATATGTCCTGATATAAGGAGAAACTCTATCGAAATTTTCCTAGAAATTCCACCCCGTATAAGGGGAAGATATGCTTAAATTATGAGAGAAAATATGTTCTTCACGTTATTCATGTTCTTCGTTCGTTCTTCGTGTTCTTGACACGTTCTTAGTGTTCTTGATACGAAAGTAAAATTCGATTGTTCCATGAGTCATTAATCATCCTTCCTGAAAACGAATCACGATAAAGCATTGCATACGTGAGAAAGAGTTCGATTAGGTAACGAAATCTTGCCTCTTGCTATTGTGTTTTCGAGTCAAATTAGATAAAATTAATGTTTTCTGTATTCTTTATTTTGAAGAACGTTCACATGCTTCTTTCGTGATTTACTCTAAAATAATTGCTAAATTGGAATTGATGAAATGAATCACTCTTGCAGTTGTCGTAATTGTGCAGTATTATACTGATACCATCTGAAAATTAATATGGCATACACTAGATCTAATTTCAAGTTTCATACTATCTTTTACGATAAGGATGATGTGGAGTTGATACAAAAGGTCGGGCATGCAACCTGTAGGTTTGTCAGAAGAACATCCGTATTAGTAGGCCAAACTTAGGTGGTACACAGTTACTCGGATATGTTGAGCATGCAAAATAAATGATTTGCAACTCGTGGTACTCGACTGCCATTACACGAGTTGACTGACTGAAGATGGGGTCGTGCTATGTGGAGACACATGTGATTGATAACGGTTGGGCCACGATAACATGTATTTAAAGTTGTTGTTATATGTGATTAAAGGTTAGCCTGTGGTTTTAAGCTTCCGAGTTCTCGAGGATTGTGTACTCCTTTGTTTTTTCAGGTTGAGGGTTTGGTACCCTGGATAATAAAATAAAAAGAAAATTGTTAGGATATTATTGGAGGATTGGTATAGGCGACATGTTGCGGTATAAGCTCAACATATCAACCCAACAGAGTGTTCTGCTTCGGGGTTCGTGGAGGGGCGGGGATCAATCCTTGATGTGGATTAGAATGGATATGAACTAAAATAAGAATGGAATAAAAAAACAACTGCATAATTTGTCTTGTTGAACCTTTTAAATACCATACTTGGTCTATGTTTCTTTTCTTCGTTATTCAGCACTGGCTCATCTCTTTCCTATATTTCCTGAAAACCCAACATGCATCGAAGAGTCATCAAAGAGACAGTAACCATCCAACCTGCCTCAATAGCATTATTCTATAAGGTAGTTGGTAATCTTTTTGTGCATTTCCTTTCCGATTGATGTACATGTAAAAGGTTATAATGGGACAATGTACCATGTAAACTTTATTTCGTGAATGCAAAAGTGTTGAAATACTTTCTTCTTAGTAATTTTAATTGTAGTCTGTTTCTGAATGTTAGTTGTGACTGTTGAATAAATTAACCAGATCCGGATATGAAAGGATCCGGGGACCCATAATTGGGGTCGTGAAAGTTTGGTATCAGAGCCCGGTTACCCCAGTAAGTTATTCAATAATTGACAACTCTGAGAAGCATTCAGAAACTAAAGGTATATTTGTATCCTTTAATCTTAGTTATTGATTGCAGTACCATTCACAAGTCATTGTCCCTTATATATATCAAGTTAAGATGTATATGATCTAACTTTTGGTCTTGATTCATCCTAGGATCATGGTCTAGCCAATTATCGGTTATGATGGCAATGCTCCAAGAGCTGGGGCAAAGGCAACATGCATTAGAAGAAAGGCTCAATGCACAAGCTAAAAGAACCAAGGCATCCATACCTGTGGATGCTAGGATTGAGGATTATGTTCACTTTTCTGAGTAAGAATCGAGTTACCATCCTTCCACTGTGTCTACTCATACTCCAGCTGAAGGGGTAATGGAGACGACCCTTCTTAGACATCAAAATTACTTAACAGTTACCGAAAAAGAAAGATCCATCGATTCAAAGGCACAAAGACACCTGTTGAGGCGGAACTATGGCTTGATGATGTCAGTATGATGTTGAGAATAATACATGCACCAACAGACACTTGGGTGCACTTTGCTGACTACTCTCAAGTATACTATGTAAGACGATAATAGAGAGCAATATCCAAGAAATTAATAGATTCCGTTCCATGGGATATCATTGGGAAAAATAGAGAACCTGTTTATTCCATCAGCCCTAGGCTCTCTTATATAGGAGAGTAGCCTATGGGTAAATTACATAAAGAGTATGACAGGAATGGAAAAGAATAAAAGACTACATAAGTAGATAATATATGTTTACACTCCCCCTCAAGATGGAGCATAGATATCAATCATGCTCAGCTTGGACGCACACTTCTGAAACGGGCCTCACAGTAATGCCTTGGTAAAAATATCTGTAGTTTGATTTTCTGAACTAACATGGGATGTAGCAATGAATCCCTTCTGGACCATGTCACGTATAAAGTGACAATCGACTTCAATGTGCTTGGTTCGTTCATGGAATGCTGGATTGATTGCAATGAACAAAGCCGCCTGATTGTCACATTCTAAAGCCATAGGAAGTGGGACTTCTGTATGTAAATGTTTAAGCACAGCCTTTACCCACATCATTTCTGTGCTAACCTGAGCCATTGCCCTATATTCAGATTCAGCACTAGACCTTGCTACCACAGTTTGTTTCTTGCTCCTCCATGAGATTAAGGCATCTCCAACATATACAGCAAACCCAGAGGTAGACTTCCTGTCCTTGGGACACCCTGCATAATCTGCATCTGCACAGGCTGAGATAGAGATCACCTTGCCTTTCTTGAACAGCAGACCCACACCTGGGGATGACTTGAGGTACCTGAGTATCATATATATGGCATCCATGTGAACCTGACGTGGTTGCTCCATGAACTGGCTCACTCGACTCACAACAAAGGATATATCGGGCCTAGTGATAGTGACATATAGAAGTTTGCCCACCAGTTCTCTGTATCTTCTCCTATACACCTCCTCTGCATCATCATCATATAGCTTCATACTAGGGTCCATTGGTGTGGTAGCAGGTCGCCAACCAAGAATTCTTATTTCACTCAACAGGTCAGTGATATATTTTCTCTGAGACATTACCAACCCATACGAACTCCAATCCCAGAAAATATCTAAGAACTCCAAGGTCCTTAGTGACAAATTCGCTACCCAGCATTTCTTTCGCCTTCTTTAGCCCTTGTTCATCATCACCTGTAATTAAGATGTCATCTACATAGACCATGATTGCAATAATATCTCTGGAAGTCTTTTGTACAAACAAGGAATGATCAGCATTAGAGCGTTTGTATCCCTGTTTTTCAAAGAGATCTGAGAGCTTCTGAAACCACGCTCTGGGGATCTGCTTAAGGCCACAGATAGCCTTATGAAGTCTGCACACCTTGGAATACTCCCCCTCAACAGCAAAACCGGGTGGTTGTTGCATGTAGACTTCCTCCTGTAAGTCACCATATAAGAACGCATTCTTCACATCCAACTGACATAGCGGCCACTCACAAGTAACCGCAACTGACAACAAGATCCGTAGAGTGGAATGGCGGGCTACTGGCGAGAATATATCAAGATAGTCCACCCCGTATGTCTGTGTAAAGCCACGAGCAACAAGACGAGCCTTGTATCTGTCAATACTGCCATCTGCATTCTGCTTGACTGTAAATACCTACTTGCAGCTCACTGGTGACACATCTACAGGTATAGGAACCAGACTTTAGGTTCCTCTAGACTGAAGTGCTGCCATTTCTTCCTCCATTGCTAGACGCCATCTATTATCCTTCAGAACGTCTTGGTAATTCCGTGGAATCTCTACAGCTGACAAAGCGACTACAAAATTCCTGAAATCTCCAGTTAGTCGTTCAAATGACACAGAAGCTGCTAAAGGATATGAAGCGCAGCTCCGCTTCGACTTCGTATAGCAATAGGAACATCTAAATTAGTTGTGTCCTCGTCTGTCCTCTCTAACACATCCTGCTCAGAAACATCATCAGATCCATCAATAGTAATATCTTCAGAACATACCTTAGGCGAGCTAGGTGATGAGCAATGACCATGAGCTGGAGCAGGCCTGCGGGTATAATGAAATGGTAGTTGTGAAACAGGTATAGTAATAGGAGGTGCAGATGATGGTAATGGTTCTGGTGGTGGTGGTGGTGGTGGTGATGGTGGTGATGGTGGTGACACATAAATGGCATCAGTATTAGCTGGAGGTATCAACTGATCACCTGATGATGAAAAATACATTACGGATTCAAAAAATGTAACATCTGCACTAACCAGATACCTCCTGCGCAATGGATCATAGCACTTGTACCCCTTCTGATTTTTGGAGTACCCAACGAACACACACTTGACAGCCCTAGGAGAGAGCTTGTCAGTACCAGGAGACAACTGGTACCGAACCAAACACACGAGGAGTAAGGGAAAATAGATCTTTCCCAGGGAAGATAAGGAAGAAAGGAATCTTTTCACCTAGAACAGATGACGACATACGATTGATTAGGTAACATGCTGTAAGAACCGCGTCACCCCAGTAAGAATGAGGAGCATGACTCTGTATAAGAAGTGACCTGGTGACATCTAGTAAGTGGCGATGCTTCCTTTCAGCGATCCCATTCTGTTGGGAGGTATAGGCACATGATGTCTGGTGGATAATCCCTTGGGATGAGAAATAACTGGCTAGGACATGAGTACACAATTCCAGGGCATTATCACTTCTCACAATTTTAACAGATGTGGAAAAGACATTACGAAAATTGATAATAATATTCCCTGCTTCAGATTTATTCTTTAACAAAAACACCCATGACACACGAGAGAAGTCATCCACAATAACTATATAAAACCTGTGTCCCTGATGATTAGGAACACGACTCGGACCCCAGATATCAATGTGAAATAACTCAAACTTGGAGGTACTACTCCGACACTGACGACTGGGAAAGGTAGACCGATGATGCTTTCCCAACTGACATGCCTCACATTGGATAGATGTGTGAGGCAAACCCTGGGGTAACACACGACGCAGCTTCTGAAGTGGTAGATGTCCAAAGGGCAGATGCCATATCAGAGGGGAGACGGGTCCAGTAGGTAGAGACGAGGTTCCAGCAAAAGGAGTCTGGCTGAGGCGATAATGGCCTCCTTGCTCATAGCCACGACCAATCACGTTGCCCGTAAGGATGTCCTGAAAAACAAGAGAAGATGGATCAAAAATCGCCCGACATTGTAAATCCTTTGTAATTTGGTTGATAGATAATAAATTCATTGAAAAATCAGGTGCGTGTAACACATTCTTGAGCTGCATAGATGGTGTCAGTCTAATCTCCCCTTAACCAGTAATCGGGGAATGTGTGCCATTAGCAATGACCATTGCTCGACCTGGAGAGATCTGTCTGTATCTTGTAAGTAGACTTTGATCGCCACATAGATGATGTGTGGCTCCAGAATCCGTAATCCATGCTAAAGTATCTGATCCACTACTAGTAAATGCAAGTGTGCTGCCTGATGCACTGGTAGATGCAGAAGCGGATGCAGCAGCATTAGACTGGTTCTCAGTAGTGGGTGCTGGGCCGGATGGAGGAATAATGCCCCTTAGACGGGCAACAAGATCATCAAAGCGTTGATCCAAAGAGGCAACAGATGGAGGCTCTATCTGCTCAGCGACTCGTGCAGATGCAGGAAATCCATGCTTAGAGTAGCATGTGTCTTTAGTATGTCCGGTGCGATGGCAGTAGGTACATGGTGGCCGAATACGACCTCCTCTACCACGAGGGCCACTGCCACGGGTCTGATGGTGAACTCCATGGCCTCTGTTGACAGCCATGGCTGAAGCAGTCTGATTCGTAGCCGTAGAGGGAACAGTGATCCGGCTCAATCTGAGAAAAGCATCCTCCATAGGAGGAATAGTGGAATCTGCCAAAATCTGAGACTGTGTCACCTCATACTCGGGATCAAGGGCAGCGAGAAAAACTCCTACCATAGTAGCATTGCAGTAGGTCTTCTGTTGCTCTGATGTGGCTGTCAGGGGCATGAAGCTGTACAGCTTCTCGAACATCCCTCGTAGAGATGTGTACAGTGAGTGTAGAGGACGTCCATTCTGCTTGATAGTAAATATGTCATGCTGGAGTTGCAGAATCTTTGTCTCATTCTTCGCTTGAGAATATGTGGCAGCCAGAATATCCCACATATCTTTGGTTGTGGGCTGGTGGAGAATATCATTGGCAATCTCGATTGCCAGTCTTTAGCCATACTTTAGCATATGCATCATCTGCATCCCACGAGGCATTAACTCCAGTCTTCTCAGCAGGCTCTTCTTCAGTAAGAATGTGCTTCTTACAAGTTGACTTCATCATACTCATGAACTGCATAGCCCACAGTTCATAGTTCGAACCATCCATCTTCACAATCGGCGCTGGACCTCGGAAGGCGCCTATGGATGGAATATCTGCCTTACTTTCTGACATACTGATAGCAGAAGATTGGAGTAGTAGACTGAAGATATGCTCGTCTACACGGACATAAATGGGTTTAGTTGCATGTGTAGACTTCAAGCTACCGAACTCATTAGTTTGGAGTCGCGCGCGCTTGACTTTGGATGATCAAACACGTGGGAGGACTACGAGGATCACGTACGTGCGGTGACGTTCAGGAGCACGTGGTTACACGCTGATGTGTGCACGCTAATACGCGCACACAGAGAATCCGCACGCTGGTGCCTACAAGCACTTAGTCGAGAAGGCGCACATACACACAAGCGCCGAGGCACGGCGGCGCAAAGGCGTGAAGATGCGCAGGCGCGAGGGCGCACTGGCGCAAAGATGCGCTCAAACACGCACAGAAGGTCGCGCGCTGGAGATCGCGCGCTGAGGATCGTGTGCTGATGCACGCGCAACCGTGCACGAGGGCGCGGTGACGCGCAGGTGGTTGCTCGGAGACGCACAGCGGGCGCGGAGGCTTGAGGGTAGGGCTAGGGTTAGGGTTTTGGTTCACGAACTCCGGTCTAGGACCGTCGCTCTGATACCATGTTGGGAAAAACAGAGAACTTGTTTATTCCATCAGCCATAGGCTATCTTATATAGGAGAGTAGCCTATGGGTAAATTACATAAAGAGTACGACATGAATGAAAAATAATAAAAGACTACATAAGTAGATAATATATGTTTCCATATATCTTTGCAGAAAGGTTCTGAGCTCACTTCCGCCCCTCCCATTTGAAGAATTGGAGGAGAGGATTGGCTTCTTTGACCCAGGGTTCTAAAACCGTGCGAGATTATCATATCCACTTTACCGAGCTACTATGTTACTCCCTAGCTTTAGAAGCTTCATCACAAGATTGTCTTATCAAAAGCTTGTGGACTTTAGAGCTACTGCTATAGATGAAGCAATGGACATCGCCTCTCATATTGAGATGGAAAAGGATGAAAATTGCCAAAGAAGATGTGTGGGCCATCCAAACTCAAGGTGAATTATAACCGCAAAGACCGTTGCTATCATCCAGTTGATTCCGGTATCAACTCGCCACAGACCTTGGGCCTAGAATTATCAGGAAGAGGGGGTTTCTCTAGACCTCCACTATACCCTCGTGACTCAACAGGAGGGGTTAATACCTTTGTGGTTGGGCCTTCAGCTTAGACAAGAACACATGCATATTATTACTGTCATCAAGGAGGCCACTTTAAGAAAGTATGTCTACAGTTGAGAGGATTAGGGTTCAAGCCAACCCCAACTAACAATATAACTTCTGTCCCAAGCATTTGAGCAACATGTAAAGGAAGAAAATGCAGAGGTCAGAGCTCACAAGGACCATCTCCTATGGAACAACCACCACAAAGTGTTGCAAGCTCCAACTTGCCTAGTCCTAATGACCGTCCCAACACAATCACTGAAGAATAAGACTATAATTCAAGCACGATCGTACGAGATACCGTTACTATCCATGACCTTTCAGTACATGCCTTGTTTGATTCTGGTACTTCACATTCATTTATTGCACGACGGCTAGTACCCACTTTGGGTAAGATACCAGTGGAAGTACAACTGTCTTATCTGATCCAGGGATCAAGAGGACAAGTATTTATAATATGAGAAATCCTAGATTGTTTTGTACAGATAGCGTGGCATTAGCTACCTATTTCCCTACTATTTATTAAAATGGATGACTTTGATTTTATCTCGAGGATGGACTAGCTAGAAAGGCATCATGCATGCCTTGATTGTTTCCAGAAGATAGTAGCTTTTCACATTCCTAAATCGATAGAGTTCTAGTTTATTGGAAAAACAACCAGTGATGATGTCAAATACATCTCTATCTAAAGGCACAACAGTTGTTAGAGCAAGGGTGCCAATGTTATTTTGCGTATGTGTCCATTACATCATGGTCAGACAAAAGGTCTACTTAGAGGGCCTGTTTGGTTGCCAGGGTACCCCGGGGTACCCTGGCATATCCCTAGCTCCAACCCTGCATTCGTGGGTTGGCAATACTTGTATTGACCCTACAATTTCTTTGGTATAATGGTTTTTAACCTTGTTCAAATACATTTATTAACATAGAAAATATATTATAATCATTAAAAAGTTAATATAACACAATCAATGTCACATCACATCACAATTATCATTCCAACCATCCCAACCCTCCAAACAGCTACTATTCACAGGAGGATACCCAACCCAACCCAGTAACCAAACATGCCCATAGTATGCGAGTTTCTTGATATATTTCCAGATGAACTATCTGGATTACCACCTGAGCGAGAGATTGAATTTGAAATCTCTCTCACACTTGATACTCATCCTATCTCTATCCCTCCATATCGGATGACACTAGCTGAGTTACGGGAGTTAAAGATGTAGTCACAAGAACTGTTAGACAAAGGATTCATTCGTCCTAATACTTCACCATGGGGTGCGTTTGTTTTGTTTGTGAGGAAGAAGGATGGGTCAATGCGGTTGTACATTGACTATAGGCAACTTAACTAGAGGACAATAACAAGTATCTTCTGTGAGAATAGGTAGTCTCTTTAACCAGTTGCATGGTTCAACTGTGTATTCCAAGATTTACTTAAGATCTGGATATCATCAGTTGAAAATTAAAGATGCGGATATTCCCAAGACAACCTTTCGAACTAGTTATGGATATTGCGAATTTTGAGTTATGCCTTTCCGGACTAACAAATGCCTCAGCAACCTTCATGGATCTCATAAATAGAGTATTCAGGGAATTCCAAGATCACTTTGTAGTACTCTGCATTGATGACATGCTTATTTACTCCAAAGATAAGTACTAGCATGAACACCATCTCCAGCAGACACTTGAAACACTAAGGAAGAACAAACTGTATGGTAAATATAATAAACGTGACTTCTGGCTTTCTGAAGTGTCCTTTGTTGGAGTATTTGATATGCGTCACATGTATGGAAGATGGGTAAATGAATCTCTCCAGGATCCATTTACCCTATCCAAGAGTTTAGTCCCAAATCTACCAGTGATGGGACTTGGAGCCTTGGAGGCTCTGTGGAGGCTATATAAGGAGCCCCATACCTCCTGTTTCCATTGAGAAAAGTGCAATAGACAAACTAGAGGCATTCTCCTGTGGTTTCATCCCGCTCCTTAGGGATTAAGGTTCCACGTAAATCCCGCTGTTCTTATTGTTCTTTATCTTTTTCTATCTTTTCGCTTCCGCTTCCTATTTTCTAACATGGTATCAGAGCGGGATGATTCTCCAGAAATCTATGTTCATTCATTATTTTTTTTGTTCGAGATTCGTTGTTGGAGTTTTTGTTCTTGAAGATTTATGTTAAGATTATTTTCTATCTTTTATGATCGGTGCAAGTTTGAGAAGTTCTAGGGTTTCCAGAGAAACCCTAGATCTTGTGTCGCACGCATACAACTCTTCAGGCGGCAGTACCTCATCTCCAGGGAACTCTAGCGGCTCCAGAAGGAGTCTTCCCCTCCTGCAGGCGGTGCTCGAAGGGCTTGATTCCCCTTCTGCTCCAGGGGCTGCAACATCTATGCTTCATGCAGCGCTCCAATCTCCTCGACTGGTGATCGCACGAGGCAACCCCTTTCTCCAGGCCGATCACAACATATCAAAAGAAAAAGGAGCCGCATAAGCGCAACCCCGCTCCAGATTTGCATCTCCACGCGGATCTCCCAGACGCGCGCACCCTTGCAACTCCCTCCCAGCAGTTGCGTCCTCCATCGTACGCATGCGCGCACAGCAACTCCAGGAGGAGATCCCGCCCTTGTCACCGACGTGAAGCTCCGCGCAACTCCTCGGCGGCGAATCCCAGACGGAGCCGCAGCTCTCGCCCTAGGCCCCACGGTAGATGCCAGCAGTCCCTCCAACAACTCATGCGGTTCCTCCCTCCTTCGCGTGCAGGCAATCGCATCGCGAGATCCTTCGAGCGCGAGCTTCAACATCGTCGATCCCCAGCCCTTCCACTGATCAACTCCAGGTTGCATCAAAGGGCCGGCGATGACCCTCCATCGCGCATCGTCGCACATGCTTTAGACCGCAGATCCTCGATGAAGGGCATCGCGACTCACGCAACCTCTAGGCTGAGGTTGCACGCGGCGCTCCTCCTCTCTCGCCGCTCCAGACCGAGGTAGCGCTACTTCGAGGGGCGACACGCGTTGGCGACCTCCAGGCAACAACGCCCGAAGGGGTATCTTCGTGAAATAGGGTTCCACATGGAACCCTTGGAACCAGGCCGATTATGTAAATTTTTTTTGATGCTCCTGCAAGTGGGCCCTTTGGGCCGTAAATTTAAAAACTGCAGCATAAAAAATGAAATGAGAACCGAAAAAAAGAGGGAGGAATTTGTTAAAAAGAGAGAGAGAGGATCGAAAAAAAGAGGCGCGTACAAAAGAAAAAGCCGTACACAAATAGCAAAAAAATGTTGAAAGAAAAGCCAAAAAATGTATTTGGCTTATTTGGTTTACCCCCATTTTTCTTGTCTTCTCCATACATTGTCGATGTCATTGTTTCCGACAAGTACGGGAGAAAGGGGGAGTATTGTGTAGAGTTCTTCGGGCATCGATCATACAACATCACCTTCAGTTCAGATCCAGACTTCAGAGATTTCAGTCTTCAGATGCCAGTGCAGGTTCCAGTCCAGATGCATCCAGATTTCCAGACTCTACTGTTTATCAGATTTCAGACTTGACATTTAGATTGGTCAGAGTCCAAGTTCGAGGCACTTCATGTTGAGAGGTCCATTTTTCGAGTTCTCTAGAGAGAGAGAGACTCATTTTCAGATACGCACATGTATGCGGATTCGGATGTGTACATGTTTGCCATCTTTTGTCGTGGTCCCCATCTTTCTTCTTGTTGCTTCGGTCAGAGTTTTCATGTGAGCCATATGGACTCCAGAGTAGAGGATCGTTCCCTATGCCATGTTGGAAGGGTTTTCATGTGATATCATAGGTACTCCAGAGTAGTGTACCATTCTCTGTGCTAGATGGGTGAGACCCAGTTCTCCGACGAGGAGACTTTTCAGACTCCATCCTCCAGCGACTGTGGACTCCGACGGGTATTGCACTTCCACGGTCTTTTCAGTTCGACCTTTATCAGAGATGGAGCAGTTGTCCGCATGTTGTGGCGGGCCAGAGTACTCCGACGGGAAGACTCATTTCCAATTGCAGTGACTCTGACAGGCGCAGTTCAGAGCACATGCTCTCCGACGAGGAGATTCAACAGACTCACACTACAGCTCGTTCGTCCTCCTCACATGCACGGCATGAGAAGCAACGTCCTCGACGGCAACAGTTGTGCGCGTTGGGTTGATATTGTCCGTAGTGTCCTATAACGTGAGTTGAGTTTCTTTCTTTTTGTCCAAGCTGAGCATTGCATGCTCCAGCTTGAGGGGGAGTGTTGGAGTATTTGATATATACGTCATATGTATGGGAGATGGGTAAATGGATCTCTCCAGGATCCATTTACCCCATCCAAGAGTTTAGTCCCACATCTACCAGTGGTAGGACTTGGAGGCTCTGGGAGGCTATATAAGGAGCCCCATACCTCCTGTATCCATTGAGAAAAGTGTAATAGACACACCAGCCCTCTGAGGCATTCTCCTGTGGTTTCATCCCACTCCTTAGGGAGTAGGGTTCCACGTAAATCCCGCTGTTCTTATTGTTCTTTATTTTTTTCCATTTTTTCGCTTCCACTTCCTATTTTCTAACATCCTTCTTAGACCATGTTATTTCTGAGCTAGGTATATCAGTTATGGTGCGAAGGTTAGTGTGATGATGAGTTGAGAACATCCGAAGACTGTCATAAAATATGATCTCTTCTGGGTCTAGCTTGGTATTATAGAAGATTTGTGAAGGATTTTTCATGAATAATGTGGAAGTTGTGAAATGGAAAAGTTGTATTCCTTTAAGTCCTAGAGCTCTCTTTATAGGAGAAAAGCTATATGGGAAACTTACATAAGATAGACTGGAGAAATAACAAATATAAATAAAGAACCAAAGATACAAGAATCTCAACACTCCCCCTCAAGCTGGAGCATATATGTCTATCATACTCAGCTTGGAACAATAACGGTGAAAAGGACCCCTCGCAAGAGCTTTGGTAAACATGTCTGCAATTTGATCTCTTGAAGCTGGGAAGTGGAAATCAGTCCTTTCCGGATCAAATCACGAGTGTAGTGGCAATCAACTTCAATCTGTTTTGTTCTCTCATGAAAGGCTGGATTGTTAGCTATGAGCAATGCCGCCTAATTATCACATTTGAGGTGCATAGGAAGAGGTACCTCAATAGTTAGGTCAGTTAGAACATACTTGACCTACATCATCTCAGTACTCCCTTGTGCCATAGCTCTATATTCAGATTCAACACCGGAACGAGCAACAACCGTTTGTTTCTTGCTTTTCCATGAAACTGGTGAGCTACCGACAAAAACAATGAAGCCTGAGGTGGACTTCCTGTCCTTGGAACACCCAGCATAATCTGCATCTGCACATCCAGAAACAGTAAGAGACGTATCTCTTCTGAAAAGTAGACATGTACTTGGAGAAGACTTTAGATATCTCAAAATCACACACTGCATCCATGTGAACCTGTCTAGGCTGCTCCATAAACTGGCTGACTCTGCTCACAACAAATGATATATTAGGCATGGTAACAGTAACATACAACAATTTACCTACCAGCTCTTTGTATATTCTTTTATCCACCTCTTCAGAGTCATCATCATAAAGTCTAGCATTAGGGTCCATCGATGTAGTGGCATGTCTGCATCCTGTCATGCCCGTCTCAGATAGCAGATCAGTAACATACTTCCTTTGCGTCATAATCATACCCTTCTGATTTCGTGCAAACTCTAATACAAGGAAGTAACGTAGTATGCCAAGGTCCTTGGTTACAAACTGTTGTCCAAGGAAATATTTAGCCGCCGGAATGCCATGTTCATCGCTACCAGTAACAATGATATCATCAACATAAACTAGAATAACAATGGTACCTTTTGAATTCTCTTAATAAAAAGAGAATGATCTGCAATAGATCTGACAAATCCCTTCTTTTCAGTCAACTCTGAGAGCTTCTGAAACCAAGCCCTCGGACTCTGCTTTAGACCATATATAACCTTGTGAAGTCGGCACACCATACTAGACTCCCCCACAGCAGCAAACCCCGGTGGCTGCTGCATGTAAACTTCCTCCTGCAGATCACCATACAAGAAGGCATTCTTCACATCTAATTGAAACAATGACCAGTCACGTACCACAACATCGAGAAGAATCATCAATGTAGAGTGACGTACAACTGGAGAAAAGGTGTCCTGGTAATCCACCCCATACGTTTGGGTGAACCCACAAGCAACTAACCTGGCCTTATATCTATCCACAGTGCCATCAACACGATGCTTTACCGTAAAAACCCACTTGCAAACAATAGATGCACATGTACAACACTCCATGTGCCACAAGACTGTAAAGTTGTCATTTCCTCCTCCATGGCGAGACGCCACTGGCTACTCTACAAAGCGTCCTGATAGGTCTAGGGTATTTCCACAACAGACAAGCCCACAACAAACCTTTGAAAATATGTGGAAAGACATTCCAAGGAAATATGGAAAGCAAGATGATGCATAATACAAGCCCTCTTCTGTTTCCGAATAGCAACAGGTACATCCAGATTGTCAGCTTGCGCTGAAAGTGTATCATCCAAGTCCTCCTGTACCATAGCTTGTTCATGCAAATCACCAGTGCCATTAGAAGAACTCAAATGTTCAGAACATATCTTGGGCGTGCTAGACGTTGGAGGAGGCATATGAACATGGGGCCGCCCAAGGTTCAGAAATGCAGTATGCGGTATTCGTTCGGTCATGCGGTCTAAAGCAAGTAAGCGGATATGCGGAGGAGTATACGGAAGTATATGCGGTTTGTAATATTTTAATGTAAAATATTATAAAATAACAATAAAATGTGATTATATAAAAAAGTTGATGATCTAACAAAATCCAAAATCAAAATTTTCAAATAAGATAATATAATTAATAAGATATATATAAGCATGATTTTATAAATTGATTATTTTTTAGTGTGTATTTTGAATTTAATGCATATATATACATATACAAATTTGGATTCAACAGGGAATACATGAATTCTATAAGAAAATTTTTAATATATATATTAGATCCTATAGATAACAAAAGCTAAAAATAATCATAGGTATACAAATCATACACCCAAAATTTAGATAAAACATGTTGACACAAAATATAGGGGAAAATTGTACTTTCATATACAATTTATTAGAAGCATAAAAATGTAAAGTAGCAAATTGTTAGTCAATTATTCCATGTCTTATTAAAGAATTAGAATGGATTTCATTAGATAGGAAATTCAAAAAGTAGAAAACAATTCATTAATAAGTGTTGAGAACAATGGGGAAAATGGATATGAGAAAAAATACTCTAGATTGTATTCCGAATGCAACATATACGGGAATAATGAAAAGATGCATCTAAATGATGATATAAGAGTTGTTCGGAAATAAATCAAGTTAATGTGTCATCAACATGCCACGGATTAACATGAATCCTATCAGATATGCGGTCGCATATCCCGCATATGCGGACCGCATATCCGTTTTGACCGCATATTGCTGCATACGGCATATGTGCTTCGGTCAAGTGACCGAATACGCATACGCGGCCGCTTGGACCGCATTTCAAACCATGGGGCCGTCGTTGGTAAACTCGCGGATAGAAAATAGGTGATTGGTGGTGGTGTCGGTGGAGGTTGTGATGGAGGAGATGGTAGAGGAGGTGGCGGTGTAGGAGACGGTGTAGGGAGACGGAGGTAGAGGCATATAAACCTCTTCTCCATCCTCTGAAGGAATGAGCTTGTCACCTGTTGGAGAAAAATACATAATGGACTCAACGATGGTTACATCAACACTAACATAGTAACTTCGATGAACCAGGTCCAAGCAATGATATCCTTTTTGGGTCTTGGAATACCCAACAAACACACAGTTAACAGCTCTGGGAGAGAGCTTGTCAAGACTAGAAGACATATGATGAACAAAGGCAACCGAACCGAAAACACGAGGCATAAGTGAGAAAAGATCCGTCTTGGGAAACACAATCAAGAACGGGATCTTCTCCCCCAACACTGGAGAGGGCATACGCATTACCAGGTAGCAAGCGGTTAGAACCGCATCCCCCCAGTATGAATGAGGGGCACAACTCTGAATCAAGAGTCCTGGTAACGTCCAAAAGATGATGGTGTTTTCGCTCAGCCGCCTCATTTTATTGAGAAGTATATGCACATGATGTCTGATGAACAATACAATGAGATCCAAGGAATTGGGAAAGCTGAGTGCTGCAAAACTTTAGTGCATTATCGGAATGTATAAACTTGATTTTTGCTGAAAAAATGTTCCTTATTTCACTAATGAAAGACTGAATAACGTGACCAGCATCGGACTTGTTCTTAAGAAGTAAAACCCAAGACAACATTAAAAACTCATCAACTGCAACAAGATAAAACCTATGTCCCTGATGATCTGGGACACGAGCAGGACCTCAAATATCAAAATGAATTAACTCAAACAGACTATGACTACTCTGACCCTGACGACTCTGAAAAGTAGAGCGATGATGCTTCCCAAGCTGGCAGACCTCGCACTGAAAGGTGGAGCGAGGAGAAATCTATTGAAGAACGTGACACAGCTTTTGCAGAGGAAGATGACCAAATCGAAGATGCCACATATAGGGAGAAAAAGATCCAGTGCTAAGAGAAGAGGCACCAACATAAGGACATTGCACTAGTGTGTAGAGACCCCCTTGCTCACTGCCAGTTCCAATCACCCTGCCCATTATTATATCCTGAAACACAAGAGTAGATGGATCAAATATGGCACGACAATGTAAATCCTTGGTGATTACGATAATGCAAATTCTTGGTGATTTGACTAATTGAAAGTAGATTCATAGAAAATTCAGGAGCGTAAAGAACATTCTGAAGTCTCTTTTCAGGGTCAACTACACCTCCCCCAGACCGGTGATAGGAGAATATGTCCTATCTGCCATCACGACAGATCGTCCACGCTGAGTCGGACGAAAAACACTAAATTGGCCTCTATCATCACAGAGATGATGGTATGCTCCTGAATCCATGATCCATTCTGACAAGTCTGCCATGTAACAAATAGTAAAGACATATGCTATACTTGATGTAGACGCTAATGCTGAGGCAACCACCTTTGAGGATCCTGAAGGAGAGCTGGTTGATCCAGTAGTAGACATAATCTCCCTGAGTCGAGCTACAAGTTCATCAAATCTCTGATCAGAAGCAGGTGAAGGACTCCCAACTTGTTGTGTATGCTTTGCAACCCGAGCTGAAGCAGGAAACCCATGCTTAGAATAGCAGGTTTCCTCAGAGTGGCCAGATCTATGGCAGTAGGTACAAGGCTGATGGGGTCGACCACCCCCTCCTCTGCCACGGCTAGAGCTCCCTCTACTGCGATATGGTGTAGGGCTTCCCCTACTACGAGATGCAACCATAGCTGAAGATGTCTGGGACTGCAGGGTACCGCCTGAGGATATAGATAGCCTACTCAATCTGCGATATGCCTCCTCCATTGGAGGTATGGTAGCATCAACAAGGATCTGAGCTCGAGCAGCATCATACTCAGGATCAAGAGCTACTAGAAAGACTCCAGTCATCACAGAGTCTCTATATGCCTTGAGCTGCTCTGGTGTAGCAGTCAAGGGAATGTAACCATTTAACTTCTCAAACATACCCTTCAAGGAAGTGTAGAGGGTATGAAGGGGACGACCATTCTGCTTCGATGTGAAGATATCGTGTTGGAGCTGCAGTATCTTCGACTCATTCTTCGTTGGTGAGTATGTAGCGGCCGGCTAGAATGTCCTACATAGCCTTCGCAGTAGGCTGACTTAGAATATCATTGGCTATCTCTGGTGACACAGTCTTAGATAGCCATACCCGTGCATAAGCATCATTTGCCTCCCATGAGGCATTTACCCCAGTCTTGTCACTTGGCTCCTCCACTGCGAGGATGTGTTTCTTGTCATTCCATTGCATTAAACTCATGAACTGCATAGCCCACAGTTCATAGTTTGTCCCATTCATGTTGACTATGGGTGCTGGACCTTTGAATGCACCCATGGATTGAATATCACTTTTGTGTTGGACATGATGACAACTTATCTTCAAGACTGGGTTATCGACAAGAACGTACGTCTACACTAATATACGGGAAGATGGTTGTGGGTGTAGACTCGTAGCACAACCTCTTCCATTCCTTTGGAGACGCCTTAGGGTAAATAGGGTGTTTTAGATAATCGTGTCACACCCTAGAACCCCAAGAAGAGCTGCACGACGTGGACGGGCTGGCTAGGGGGCTGGGTAGTGGTGCCGCACACCGTTGAAGGACGGCTGGACATCACGAGAAACACGCTAGGGCTATAGGCCTGCTAGCGCGAGTGAAGCGGGAGGCGCGCTAGGCGGCACAGGAGGTGCGCTAGGCGCTTTGGGCAGCGTGAGTAGAGCAGGAGGCGTGTGCCGCACGGTTGGGCGGCGGTGCCGCACCCTGCGGCTGGGGGAGCACGACGCAGGGGCTGGCGGTAGGCTGTTGCGCGGATGCACGCTAGGGTTTTGGTTGAGGCGGGCTCTAAGGCACAAGCTCCGGTTTAGAACTGTTGCTCTGATGCCATGTGGAAGTTGTGAATTGAAAAGTTGTAGTCCTCTAAGCCCTAGAGCTCTCTTGTATAGGAGAAAAGCTCTACGGGAAAATTACATAAGATAGACTGGAGAAATAACAAAAATAAATAAATACCCAGAGATACAAGAATCTCAACAAATAACATTGCCAATGACTAGGCTGACTCAGAAGGAAGTTCCATCCATATGGTCATATGCATGCGAAACTAGTTTTCAAACACTGAAGGAAAACCTAACATATGCACCTATCCTTATTTTATCCTCTGGGATTGAAGGGTTTACAATGTACACTTGTGCATCTAAAGGATTTAGGGCAGTTCTTATGCAACATGGCAAGGTAGCTGCTTATGCATCACGACAAATCAAAACACATGAGAGGAACTACCCGACACATGACCTTGAACTAGATGTGTAGTCTTCGCTTTGAAAATATGGAGACATTACCTCTATGGTATTATTTTTGAGATCTCCACCGATCATAAAAGTTTAAAATATCTTTTTGATCAGAAGGAGCTCAATATGAGACAGATACAATGGCTAGAGTTATTGAAAGACTATGATTGCATCATCTACTACCATTCCGATAAGAGGAATGTCGTAGCAGATGTCATAAGCAGAAGAACTTATTCACATGCTTGGTGAGTCCTATCCACTTCTGGGGTTTACTATCAATGTTGAGTGAATGGAAACCATTTGTAGTAGTGTTGATACTATAACTATTCCTCGTTGATACATACCGAAGATCTAGGATAGAATAAAGAAAGGATAGGAGGATGATCCATTCCTTAAAGACTTGAAACAATAACTTGAGAAGAATGAGATAGAATAAAGAAAGGACAGGAGGATGATCCAATCCTTGAAGACTAGAGACAACAACTTGAGAAGAATGAGATAGAAAGATTCCATATACAAGATGAATTATTGTATAACCATAACAGAGTTTGTGTACCAAACATATCAGAGTTGAGGAAAGACATTTTACGTGAAGCGCATTGCTACGGATTATCTATTTATCCTTGAATTACAAAGGTGTATAAGGATCTTCTTTCACACTTTTGGTGGTCAGGAATGTAGAAGGATGTTGCTGAGTTGGTGAACTCACGTTTCATCTGCCAGCAGGTAAGGCTTCACATCAAAAGCCACCACGATTGTTGCAACCTCTCCCTATCTCCGAATAGAAATGGGAAATCATTTCCATGGACTTTGTTACTGGGTTACCTCAAATGTCCAGTGGTAAAGATAGTATATGGGTTATAAGAGATCGTCTGACCAAGGTAGCACATTTTATTCCGATAAGCTTATCTTCCACTTCATACCAGTTTGTTGAGTTATATATTATACATGTGATCCGTCTCCATGGCATTCCAAAGGAGGTAGTTTCCAATTGAGATTCATGATTCACCTTACACTACTGGGAGAACTTCATGAAAGTCTTAGGAATACATCTATGCTTGAGGACAACATATCATCCACAAACAGATGGTCAATCGGAACGTATTATTCAGACTCTAGAGGATATGTTACGAGCGTGTGCCTTAGAATGAAAGGGATCATGTGTTAAACATTTGCCTCTTACATAATTCACCTACAACTATAGTTATCATACAAGTATTGGCATGGCACTGTTTGAAGCAGTGTATGGGCTTATGTGTACTACTCCTTTGTGTTAGTAAGAGGTCAGAATAAAGAACCTTTAAGATTCGGATAGATTAAAGGAGACACGTGAAGCTATAAAGCTTGGGTCGAAAGAGACTAATAACTGCTCAGAACCGCCAGAAAAGATATAGTGATACCATGTGAAAAAACCTTGTATTTGAGGTAGGTGACTTTGTATTCATTCAAGTATCACTAATGAAGGGAGTTCGGAGGTTTTGCTTGCGTGGGAAGTTGACACCCAGGTTCGTAGGTCCCTTTGAAATTATCCAGTAGGTTGGGAAAGTTGCATATAGACTTGCACTTCCTCCACATCTTTCAATAATACATGATGTTTTTCATGTATCAAATATGAGAAAGTATATTAAGGATCATGAGTATAAGATAAGCTATGATGATATGCATGTTGAACTAGACTTGACATACTTAGAAATACCTGTGTAAATACTAGACATGGTTACCAAGAAGCTGAGAAATAAAGAGGTGCCTCTAGTTAAAGTATTATGACAGAACCACGAGTTTGAAGAAGCCACATCGGAATTCGAGGCAGAAATGAGAGAGAAATACCACTATTTATTTGAATGATAACACTATGTATTGTGCATATCTTCATTATAAATGAAATAACTTTCATTCTCTTTAAGGTTGTTATGGTTTCAATCCCCTTGAAGGTTGTTATGCATGTACTTCAAGTCTCGAGGACGGGACTTCTTTTAAGGTTTGTAAAGCCTTGAACCTGGCCTTTCTCGGATCCTATATCATAAGATTCGGCTCATCGAAAGGAAATCAACGGATTTTGTTTCGTGTGAATCAGATTTCGTTTCGAATTGTTATAATTTTTAGAAGAAAGACAAGTAAGGAGGCTTAAAATATCATTAACCCTTAATGACCGTCATTAAGATTAATAAATCGTGATTAAGGAAACTAATGACAGATTAATACCACTAATCACCATTAACGAACATTAATCAGAGGCCAGCAAAAGTTATGTGCGAAAGTTAAATCGAGATTAGTAAAAATTAATCGCGATTAGCGCTAATTAAGCTCCATTAGTGAATGTAGAAGCTTCTGGAAGTATCTAACTCAAGCCTTATGTTTCGAATAAGCTTTGACCGAAAACATGAGCCAAAACCATGGGCCGCAAACGTGATTACGGGTAAACCATGGTTTATTAAGCATGGTTAGCGATTTCCTGAATCCTATAAATAGGTCCCCTACCTATTCATTCTTTACGAGTTCCACTACCACCACTACCCCAAGGGCTAGGGTCAAGAGGAGGAAGAGGCGGGAAAGAAGCGTCAGTGAAGCGCTACCGGGAGGATGAGGAGGAAGACAATGATGTCCTCTACTAGTTGGCTTCTTGTAGGAGCTAAGTAAGCTCTAACTTATGCTAGGTTTTCGATTCATTTTTTTCAATTCATTTGGTGTTGTGATTCGAGGAGAAATCTGAACATAGCCCTACTCTCGTGCAGGTGGCTCGGTTGTCAGTGAGCATACAAGTTTTCTATATGACTCACTCACCCTTGAAAAGAGACTTGCTGATTTTGCAATTATTATCGATTTTATGGTTGTTTGATGGAGGAATGTGTGTAACACCCTACTTAGGTGCGGGCGGTTGGCCGTCAGTGAACTCTATGATTCGTCACATGCTTCAATCACCTAAGACGTGTGGTGTCTACCGATTCTCCATCGCTTGCTGTTCTGCTATATTCTTTTTGTTTCGTTGCTGTTTTCCTCTCGATGATTTTATAGAAGAAATTCTTTTCTATTTTTTATTGAAATATGTCCAATATAAGGGAAGGGGATATTTACACCCCATGAATAATTTCGTAATTACAATCATAACCTCGCATAATCGTGATTGACACCCATGATCCTCAATAGTGCTTAACCCATACATCCATGACCCCATGTTAACTTCCATCAAAATTTCTGTTGATTATGACAAAATCGTCAAATATTTTACATTTTCCACCCTCGAATTTCCATTATTTACAAATGAGACCTACCTCCTTCAGCCCCGCAACTCGCCCCTTCACCGACCACCACCTCCTCCTCGTCCTCCTCCAGCACCCCTCCCCCACTGTCGACCACCTTACCACCTCACCCTCCCGTTCCTCCAGCGCCACAGCTTTCTCTCTCTCAATCGAGCTTCTAGACTCTGCTAACCTGATCAGTGGAGGCAACACGCCCTCAGAGACCAGAGCCTTATCAAATCTCCCATGCTTGGCGAGGAGGCAAACAATACGAACTGCCTTCTCCCGTATTATCTCAGAGCTCCGAAGAGAAACTGAACCATGACAGTCAGATTGCTCTGCCCCAATGCGAGTAACACACTCTTCTTGTCTTCCTTGATCAGTTGGAGAACCTCATCCGGAGCTCTGTTCTTTGCTTCTAAGTGCCCAATCTAAAGTCACACGAGCAATTCGAGCACATTTGTGCCGTTATCGACCTCTGGATCCACCACCAAGCAATTCGAGCACATTTGTGCCGATGTCCGCCACAATGCTCCCATCCTTCACCTTATGCGCGTAGTGCACCACCGCCTTCCTGTCGACGACGTCACAACTGCACGACAACAGGATGGATACGTTCTGGCCTACGTCGATGAGATCCGGGTTGCGGATGTTGTTGAAGGCGATGACCTCCTTGAAGGTGACGAAGCCACCGAAGATGTTCCTCGAGATGATGTCGAGGCCGTCGTTCTTCTGGACGGTGTAGATGGGACCATCCTTGGAGGTGTTGGTTCTGTTGGTGCTGGAGTAGTGGATGGGGATGCGGATGGCGATGGCTGTGCAGACGGCGTCGTTGGGGAGGGTAGAGGTGGGGAGGTTGTTGGCGACGATGAGGTCGCGATGGGACTTGACATGGAAGACGGACCTGAGGGCGGAGAAGCTAGTGGCATTATCGGGGACGAAGCCAATGAGGGCGTTGCAGCTGTCGGCGGTGACGGTGGGGCCTGCTCACTTGAAGCTCGCGACGAAGGTGCCAGTGGTCTGAGGAGGAGGAAGAAGGGGAGGAGGAGGAAGGGGAAGGTGGGGGACATGGTCGGCGGGGGTGGGGCGAGTTGGAGGAGGAAGAATGGGGAGGCAGTCGACAAGGGTGGGGCGAGATGGAGGAGGAAGATGGGGAGGAGGGCGAGCTGGAGGAGGAAGAAGGGGAGGGGGAGGCGGTCGACAGGGGGGAGGCGAGATGGAGGAAAAAGAAGGGGAGGGGAGCGATCGGTGGGGGTGGCATGATCTGGAGGAGGAAGAAGGGGATGGAGAGGCGGTCAATGGGGGGAGAGTGTCGGGGAGGGGGCGGAGGGTGGTGCGTAGCAACCTAGAGGCGGAGGCGGATGGGCATGAGGGAGGGGGAGGCCGTTGGAGAAGGAAGGGGGAGGGGTTGTGGGTTTTTTGTTCTTTTTAAAATTTTAATAGCCGTTGGATAGAGCATGGTTTAGATTAACCCAATGACATGGTTGGTTTAACGGGAAAACTAACGGAAGGTTATGGGAGTGAGATGGAGTGACTATCTGAGGTTTCTCGTGTAATTCATGATTACACGCGGTGTAATTATGAAATTATTCAGGGTTATGGGTGTAAATATTTCTAAGGGAAACACTGTCGAAATTTTCCTAGAAATATCACCCTATATAAGGGGAAGGTCTGCTGAAAGTACGAGAGAAAATATGTTCTTCGCGTTCTCGGCACATTCTTAGTGTTCTTGATACAAAAATGAAATTCGATTGTTTCAGGAACCGTAAATCATCCTTCTTGAAAACGAATCACGATAAAGCATTGCATATGTTAGAGAGAGCTCTATTAGGTAACGAAATCATACCTCTTGCTATTGGTTTTTCAAATTAAATGTGATAAAATTAATGTTTATTGTGTTCTTTATTTTGAAGAATATTTACATGCTTGTTTCATGATTTACTCTAAAATAATTGCTAGATAAGAATCATGAAATGAATCATCATTGCAGTTGCTGTGATAATTGTGCAATATTATACTGATACTAGCTGAAATTGGATATGATATAAATGGGATCTGGTTTTATGTTTCATACTATCTTTTACGATAAGGATGGCTTGGAGTAGATACTTCAGATCGAGCATGCAACCTATTGGTTTGTCAGAAGAACAACCGTATTGCCAAGTCAAACCTGGGTGGTACACGATTTCCCAGATATGTTGAGCGCAAAATAAATGATTTCTAACGCGTGGTACTCGGCTGTCATTAGGCGGATTGACTGTCTGAAGATAGGGTCATGCCATGTGGAGGCACATGTGATTTAATAGCAGTTGGGCCACGATAACATGTATTTAAAGCTGTTGTTATATGTGATTAAAGGTTACCCTATAATTTTAAGTTGCCGAGTCCTTGAGGATGGTGTGCTCCTTTGTTTCGTCAGGCTGAGGGTTTGAAACCTTAGCTAATAAAACAAAAGAAATTGTTAGGGTAGTATTGGAGGATTGGTTGAGGCGACATGCGATAGTATAAAGCTCAACAGATCAACACGACCTCCAATCTCGGAGTGTCCACAGCTTCTGGGTCCATGGAGGGGAGAGGACCAATCCCTGATGTGGATTAGAATTGATAGGAACTAAAATAAAAATAAAATAAAGGAATAACTGTATGATTTGTCTTGTTGAATCTTTCAAATATCATGTTTGGTCTATGTTTCTTTTCTTCGTTATTGAGCATGGGCTCATCTCTTTCCTATGTTTCTTGAAAACCTAACATGCATCGGAGAGTCATCACATGGACAGTAGCCATCCAACTAACCTCAGTAATATTACTTTATAATGTAACTGATAATCTTTTTATGCATTTTCTTTCCAACTGATGTATATGTAAAAGGTTGTAGCGGGAAAATATACCATGTAAACTTTATTTTGTGAATGGAAAATTATTGAAATACTTCCTTCTTAGTAATTTTAATTGCAATTTGTTTTTGAATGTTAGTTTTGATCGTTGAATAAATTATTGGTGAGTAACCGGATCCAGGTATGGGAGGATCCGACAATCCAGAATTGGGATCGTGAAACATTGTCTCAGTTTTTACCACGTGTGTTTACTCACAAGTTTCGCTCTGTTGCCCCTGCTCACAGGTTTTCTCCATCATCCAACACGCCTCAAGTATGTAATGAGCTCATTGTTTCTAATTGTGGTACTACTGAGTTGTTTGTGCAACAGGAGTCACTACAGGATGAGTAGATACCCTCTCAAGTGGGAAACTTATAGGTTCAAGACATGGCAGATGATTTTGATGTGTTGATTGCTTTACTGAAGCGAAGACGTACGTGTGCTACATGTCCTCTTGCAACCCATGTTTTCTTGAGCAGACTTTCAAAGGATTTCAGAAGATTTACCTTGGCATTAGCAACCATGGAGATACCATGGACATATCAAGAGGCTATTCGGGACAGTCAGTGACGTCTAGCCATGGAGGAGGAGATGATTGCACTACAGTCGCATGGCACTTGGAGTCTTGTATCAGCTCCAGTTGGCACATCCGTTGTTGGGTGCAAGTGGATGTTCACTGTAAAGCACCGTGCAGATGGCACTGGGGTTTCCTCCGCTTGCATGTCAAAGTCGAGTCATTGCATAAGCTTCTGACATATTCCTTTGGTGATTAGAAACACTGTATTGAAAACCCTCTAGCAATCATGTTCTCTTGAATTGGTAATTAGAACTAGCCCGCTCCTTGTCATCTGAAGAGTGAAGATCATAGTTGAGTGATATGAAAAATAGTCTCCATCTTAGATAAACCACTTACATGTGTTACACTGCAGCTAAAACGTAACAAAATCTTCCTTAACTCCCATCGTAATTCTTCTTCCACTTCGACCTTTTTTATTCCGGAGATTACTCGCCTTTTCTTTTGGTTGTTATTGTTGAAATAATCATATCTCTTTATATTGTTATCTTGCAATTTTCTATTTTCCTCGGTCTCTTTATGTAATTTTCCCTTACATAAAGAGAGGAGTAGGGGGGTTCATTTGGTGGCGTGGGGTGATGTTTCGCGGCCCAAGCGGGATGGTGGATTGGGAGTACGAAGGTTGGAGGTTGTTAACGACGCCCTCTTGCTGAAATGGGCGTCTAGGGTTTGGGGTCAGGAGGATAACTTCCTGCTTAATGTCCTGCGGGAGCTGCTGGGGGAGGAGATGATGGGCTTTACTCGGGGAAGTTTTTACGGGCACCTCTCTCCATTTTGGCGTGGAGTGTTGGAAGTTTTTACTCGTAATCTCTACCTCTTTAAACGGGTGTTGGGAAAGGGGGACTCATTTCGATTTTGGACCGACGATTGGTCGGGAAGGGGCAACCTCAAGGATAGCTTTCCACGCTTGTTTTCTCTGGTGGAAGATAAGGAGGCATCTGTGGCCTCGTGCTGGGTGGACGGTTGTTGGTGTCATCGGTTTATTACGAATTTCTCGGATCAGCGTATGGATGATTTTCTTTCGTTAATGTGCCTCCTTGCTGACGTTATCCAACCTAATGTTGGCCGCGACCACTGGTCATGGAAGGATGGTTCTTTTTCCACGCGGAAGGCGTACTTAGCCCTTTCTCCCAGTACTCAGGTGGAGGACGGTATTCTTGTGCGTGATTGCAGATTCCTCTGGGGTTTGAAGCTTCCGGAGCGCATTGGTATCTTCCTATGGCTTCTTCGCAGGGGGAGGCTCTTAATGCGTGACCGCTGCGCAAGATTATTTCCGAATGTTGGGCCTACCTTCGGGCTTTGCGGCGCGGAGCGAGAAACCATCGACCACTTATTCTTCGGTTGCAGTTTGGTTCGTGGACTTTGGGCTGATCTGGATTGGATTAACTCCGAGAGCATGGTTGCTTTTTACGAGAGCTTGATGAGCATCAGGGGCAGGGAAAGGAAGGATTTGTTGGCTCCGATTGCGAGGTTGTGGGGCATATGGCTGGGGAGGAATGAGGCCCTCTTTACGGGCCAACGCTTTTACAGGGAAAACATTACTATCCTTGCTACGCGTCTTCTGGCAGATTGGTGTACTGGGTAGGCCTGGTTTGGTTTTTTGGGGGTGGGCTTGCCGTCGGTTACACCCTCTGGATCTTCTTTTTTGTTCGTTTTTTGTATTGCTTTTGTAATTATTCTTTCCGTTTCCTTTTAATATATTGGGGCGAACACCGCAGAGTGTCTCCCCCTTTTTGAAGCCTAAAAAAAAATTCCCTTAGAGCTTTTCTCATATATAAGAGAGCTCTAGGGCTACGGTGAAATACAACTTTTCATTTCACACATTTCTACATGGTATCAGAGCGACGGTTCTAGATTGGAGCCTGTGCCCTAGAGCCTGACCCCACCGAAAACCCTAACGCGTACCCGTGCTTCACGTGCGTCGCTGCCATCGCCTGCGTCAACACGAGCAGCGCCGCCCGCGCCACCGCAGGCGACATCTTTCGCCACGTGTTGCTGCTCGTTCCCCGTAGCCGCGCGCCGCCGCCGGTGTCGCCCGTGCCCCCGCATGCTTCTGCGTGCGTTCTTGCAGACGTACGCCCACACCGGCGTCGCCTGCGTCTCCAGCGCGTCCTCGCGCGCCTTTCTTGTGCAGCTCGCACCACTGCAGGCCCCTGGTTCGGCTCGTCTTTTGTTTTTCGGGGTGTAAAGATATTATCTAAAACACCCTAGCCACCCAAAGGAGCCTTCGAAGAATGGAAGAGGTTGTGGTATGACTCTACACCCACAACCATCTTCCCATATGTTCGTGTAGGCGCAAGTCTTTCCTATTGCACGACCTAGTCTTGGAGATAGTTGTCATCATGTCTGACAGCAAAGCTGACGTTTCATCCCTGTGTGTCTTCAAAGGTCCAACACCCATAATCAAGATGGATGGAACAAACTATGAAATGTGGGCCATGCAGTTCATAAGTTTAATGCAGTGCAATAGCAAGAAGCATATCCTCACGGCAGAGGAGCCAAGTGACAAGATTGGGATCAATGCCTCATGGGAGGCCGATGATGCATATGCACGTGTGGCTATCTGGGATTGTGACAACAAAGATAGCTAATGATATTCTGAGTCAACCTTTTGCAAAGGCTATGTGGGACATTCTCGCCGCCACATACTCGCCGACGAAGAATGAGTAAGCTACTACAGCTCCGGCATGATATTTTTACGTCGAAGCAGAATGGTCACCCCCTCCATACCCTCTACTCCTCTTTGAGGGGTATGTTCGAGAGGATACATGGTTACATTCCATTGATTGTTATGCCATAGTAGCTCAAGGCATACAAAGACTCTGTGATGACTGGGGTCTTTCTAGTCGCTCTTGATCCTGAGTACGACGTTGCTCGAGCCCATATCCCTACTGATGCCACCATACCCCCATTGGAGGAGGCATATCGCAGACTGAGCATGCTCTCCATATCATTTGGTGGTGCTTAGTGTCTCTGACATCTTTTGCCATGGCAGCTTCTCGTGGTAGAGGAGGTACTTCACAGTTCTGTGGTCGAGTTGGCCGTGGAAGAGGAGGCAGTCGACCTTCCTGTCAGCCATGCAGTTACTGCCACAGACCAGGTCATTCTGAGGAAACATGCTATTCTAAGCATGTGTTTCCCGCGTCAGCACATGTGGCACAACAGATCCAACCCGGCTGCAGTTCCTCAACTGCATCTGATCAGAGATTTGATGAGTTAGTAGCACGACTGAGGGAGATTATGCCCTCTCTTGGGTCATCTAGCTCTCCGTCAGGATCATCAGATGTAGCAGCTTCAGCCTCTACATCTACATCAGGTATAGCATATGCTTTTACTAGTTGTTACAGGGTAGAATTGTCAGAGTGGATCATGGATTCGAGAGCATCCCATCATCTCTGTGGTGACAAAGGGAAGTTTAGTAACTATTGCCCAACTCAGTCAGACAGATCAGTTGTGATAACAGATGGAACACTCCCATTACTGGTCAGGGGGAGGTATAGTTAACTCCTGCAATGCGGCTTCAGAACGTCCTTTATGCTCCTGAATTTTCTATGAACTTACTATCTATTAGCCAAATCACCAAGGATTTACACTGTCGTGCCATATTTGATCCTTCTTTTCTTGTGTTTCACGACATTCTTACGGGCAAGGTGATTGGGTCTGGCCGTGAGCATGGAGGCCTCTACAGACTGGTGCAATCTCCTTATGCTGGTTCCTCCTCTCTCAGCACCAGATCTGTTTCTCCATGTATGTGACATGTTCGATTTGGTCATCTTCCTCTGCAGAAACTGCGCCATGTCCTTCCTTAGATCTCACCTCGCTCTACTTTTCAGTGCGAGGCCTGCCAGCTTGGGAAGCATCATATGTCCACATTCCAGAGTCATCAGGGTCAAAGTAGTCATCGCCTTTTTGAATTGATTCATTTTGATATTTGGGGTCCCAGTCGTATCCTTGATCTTCAGGGACACATGTTCTATCTTGTAGTTGTTGATGAGTTCTCTAGATTGTCATGGGTGTTTCTTCTTAAAAACAAGTCTGATGCTGGACAGACCTTTATTAATGAAATAAAGAATGTGTTTTCTGCAAATATCAAGTATATGTGTTCTGATAATGCGCTTGAATTCTGCAGTACACAACTTTCTCAATTCCTTAGATCCTATGGCATTGTGCACCAGACATCTTGTGCGTATACTTCTCAACAAAATGGGGTGGCTGAGAGGAAACATGACCATCTTTTGGATGTTACTAGGACTCTCTTGATTCAGAGTCGTGCTCCCCATTTCTACTGGGGCGATGTGTGGTTCTCACTGCGTGTTATTTGGTAAATCGTATACCTTCGTCAATTCTGGGAGAGAAGATCTCGTTCTTGATTGCATTTCCCGAGATCGATCTTTTCTCTCTCACGCCTCATGTTTTCGGGTCCGTGGCTTTTGTTCATCAGATGTCTCCAGGTTTTAACAAGCTCTTTCCTAGAGCAGTCAAGTGTGTGTTTGTTGGGTATTCCAAGTCCCAAAAGGGGTATCGCTGCTTTGATCCTGCGCGACAAAAGTACTATGTTAGTGCAGATGCCACCTTCTTTGAATCCATTATGTATTTCTCTCTCACAGGTGACAAGCTCATTCCTTCAGAGAGTGGAGAGGAGTTTTATATACCTTTATCTCTGGTCTCACCTACTCCAGACAACCATATGACACCACCACCTCCTCCACCACCACCACCGCCTCCACCACTACCACCATCTCCAATGCCTACTCCACCTCCTGCCACACCTATTTTCTTTTTGCAAGTTTACCAGCGACGGCCTCGTGCTCATGTGCCTCCTCCATCATCCAGCACACCCAAGGTATGTCCTGAGCATTTGGGTTCCACTAATGGCACTAGTGATTTGATTGTGCAGGACGTCATAGCTGATACTCCTTCTGAGGATATTGTGGACTTGGACGTGCCTATTTCTCTACGTAGGAAGAGGCGTGCATGTACTATGCATCATCTTTCTTCTCATATTTCCTTGGCAAGGCTGTCTGAGGACTTTCAGAGGCTTGTTGTTGCCTTATCAGATGTGCAGATACCGCGGTCATATCAGAAAGCTATGCAGAGTGTTCCATGGCTCCTTGCTAAGAGATGGCCACTTTACAGTCTCGTGGTACGTGGAGTGTTGTCTCCCCTCCCTCGGATGCTTCTATTGTTGGTAGTAAAAGGTTGTTTACGATCAAACACCACACAGATGGTTCCATGGATAGATACAAGGCCAGGTTGGTTGCTCGCGGGTTTACCCAAACCTATGGGGTGGATAATCAGGATACCTTTTCTCCGGTTGCGCGTCACTCTACATTGTGTATTCTTATTATTGTTGTTGTATTACGAGACTGTCTACTTTTCCAATTAGATGTCAAGAATGCCTTCTTGTATAGCGATTTGCAGGAGGAAGTCTATATGCAGCAGCCACCAGGGTTTAATGTGTAGAGGGAGTCCAGTATGGTATGTTAACTCCACAAGGCCATATATGGCCTTAAGTAGAGTCCAAGGGCTTGGTTCCAGAAGCTCTCGGACTAGATTGAACGACAAGACTTTGTCAGATCTATTGTCGATCATTCTCTGTTTGTTAAGATGACTCAGAAAGGTACGGTTGCTATTTTGGTTTATGTGGATGGTGGTATTATCATTACAGGGAGTGATAACCATGGTATTCAGACAGCTAAGGACTTTCTTAGCCAAAAATTTGTGACCAAGAATCTTAGCATGCTGCAGTATTTTCTTGGTCTAGAATTTACGAGAAATAAGCAAGGAATGGTAATGACGCAAAGGAAATATGTCATTGATCTCCTATCTGAGACGGGTATGAGAGGATGTAGACCTGCTACTACTCCTATGGATCCCAATGCCAGGTTATATGATGATGATGTTGAGGAGGTGGATAAGAGACAATATAGAGAGTTGGTAGGGAAGCTTTATATGCCACTATTACTAGACCTGATATATCGTTTGCTGTTAGCAGGGTCAACCAATTTATGGAGCAACCTAGACAGGCTCACATGGATGTAGTCAACATGATCTTGAAGTATCTCAAATCTTCTCCAAGTGCAGGGCTTCTATTCAGGAGAGACACCTCTCTCGTGGTTTCAAGATGTGCGGATGCAGACTATGCAGGGTGTCCCAAGGACATGAAGTCTACTTCAGGCTTCACTGTGTTTGTGGGCAGCTAGTTGGTTTTATGAAAAAGCAAGAAACAGACGATTGTGACCAGATCCAGCGCTGATCAGAATATAGGGCCATGGCCCAAGGAAGTATAGAAATGATGTGGGTTAAGTCCGTTTTGACTGACCTAACTATTGAGGTACCTATTCCTATACTCCTTAAATGTGATAATCAAACGGCTCTATTCATGGCTGATAATCCAGCCTTCCATGAACGAACAAAGCATATTGAGGTTGACTGCCACTATACCCGTGATTTGATTCAGAAGGGTTTCATATTCACTTCTCATGTTGTTTCAGGCGATCAGATTGCCAACATGCTTACCAAAGCACTTGCAAATGGGCCTTTTCATCATTGTTGTTCCAAGCTGAGCATGATAGATATATATGCTCCAGCTTGAGGGGGAGTGTTGAAATAATTATATCTCTTTATATTGTTATCTTACAATTTTCTATTTTCCTCGGTCTCTTTATGTAATTTTCCCTTAGAGATTTTCTCCTATATAAGAGAGCTCTAGGGCTACGGTGAAATACAACTTTTCATTTCGCACATTTCCACAATTATCATAGATCATATTGAAAGAAAAAATGCCCACCCTTCTTGTCTATCGCACTTATAGAAAACGACTACTCACCTAACTTCTTCATGAATATATTCATTTTCTTGACACTCAACTGCCTTATGAGTCTTTTGTTCACGTTTTCCATGAAGCAACTAAAGGTGTACTGCCCTCCAAACTGTTTAGCAGTGCCTCAAATTTCACCAAAATTTGCTTGATAATTGATTTCGACAAGTGACCAAAATCTATACGAAAAATTGACATTTAAGGCCTTGAGAGCTACCAACAGAAGGGATGATCACCGAAATGGCCGATTATCAAAATGTTGGTTGAATTTTTGAACAACCCACTTATCCATTTCTATAAGGTCGTTGTTTTATGGCTTGTAGAGCACACAGACACAGGACATAAGCCAACCTCCTAAGTTCTAGATGGTAACCATCTTCGTTGATGTTGGAGTATGTAATAGAGGGGTAATTAGGCGATGTGTCGCCTAGAGTACCTAAAGTTCGCAAGGGTTCTTGCAAGCCTGAAGGAGTCATCGTGCGGTTGGACAAATGTGTGGGGTGCCTGAAGATGGATGCACATGTCCCCACAATGTTTATATGCACATAGATTTAGGGTTTCTGTGCGTTGAGAACAAATCACTCTTCTTTAGAGATCATTTGACTAAGGTTCCAGAACGGGAACCCTAGAAGTAGAACCTCTAGATGATTGAAGAGACGACGACCTAGAATCGAACCATAGAACTACACAAGACCATAAAACTTGAACATGGTGGCCGAATCTTCATAACTTGAACAAGAACAAATAATTATCAAACTAAAAATGAAATCAAATCTCTGAAAACCAACTTGCTTTTGATACCCTGTTGAAATATAAATGCGGAAACAAAATTTGCAATCAAAGATAAAAATCAAGCATAAACATCTTGTTTTACGCGTAACCATTATCTGAGAGGAATATGATGAAATCACGGGAGAAGGTCTCAAAGGCTTGATATTCTATTAGAATTTCTCAATGAATATATAGGGTGTGGAGCTCCTTATAAAGCCCTATAGACAGACCGAGTCCCACAAATACTAGATACGGAACTAAACAAGAGTGGATGGTAATTGGATCTTGCAGAGATCCAATTACCCCCCTCTGTAGAGATGTATTTGTATTTCCATATTATTTCTCTATTTTTCTTTTCTTATATCCATCTTATGTAATTTACCCATAGACCTCTCTTTTATATATGAGAGCTTAGGGTTCAAGGAATAGAATAATTTTTCGTTCTTTTTTCCCGCATGGTATCAGAGCAACGATCCTAGGTCGGAGCTCTCATACTCGAAAAAAACCTAACCCTAACTTCGTCGTGGCTCCGTCGGGTGCCACCACTACCGACGACTCTCCTCGTCACCGATCACCTTATCCGCCGCTGCTTGGCTCTCCTCTTATTGTCGGCGGCCCTCTCCAATGGTTTTGGATTTGATTGCATAAGTTTACACATGCAATCAAATCCATATATGTCTATGTAGACAAAGTTCTATTGGTCTACAAAACCCTAGTTTCCTTCATCCATCAATATGTTAGAGAGCAAAGTCGATATCCCCGCCACAGACACTTTCAGAGGTCCATCGTCGATTGTCAAGATTGACGGGACGAACTACGAACCTTTGGTCATGCCGTTCATGAGTCTCATGAAGTCTACATGTAAGAAACATATTCTTACCGAGGAAAAGCCAGCTGAGATAACCAGGGTCAATACCTTATGGAAGGCGGATGATGTGTATGGCAAGGTTTGGCTATCTGGTACATTGACAATAGAGATTACCAATGATGTACTACATCAACCCACTGCCAATACAATGTGGGATATCCTCTCAACCGCCTATCCATAAGTGAGGAATGGGACTAAGATCCTGCAGCTACAAAATGATATATTTACCATCAAGCAGAACATGTGTCTCCTCCATTCTCTGTACACATCCCTGTGTGGTATGTTTGAGAAACTGCACAGTTTCATGTCCCTTATATCTACTCCAGCAGAAGCCATATATGAATGCCACCATGGTTCGTGTATTCCTTGCCGCCCTTGATCCTGAGTATGAGGCTGCTCGTTCACAGATTTTGACGGATACTACTATTCCTCCCATGGAGGAAGCTTTATGCAGACTCAGCAGGATCTTTGTCCCATCTACTGCATCTAGTCAGACTTCTTCGGTGATGGCAGCCTCCCGGGGTAGAGGAGGCTCTTCTCAATTTCGTGGACGTAGACCTCGTGGTAGAGGAGGTTGTATTCCTCAGTCCTGAACTTACTATCATCATCCCGGACATACAGAGTACACACGGTGCTCTAAGCGCGGTTTTTCCTGCATCGGCCCGAGTAGCAGAGCTGGTTTAGTATCCGGCTGCTCCTTCGGATCAGAGGTTTGATGACCTTATAGCAAGATTGATGGACATTATGCGTCCTGCCAGACCCATTGCTTTTTCATCTACCTCGGGAGGTCACTCAGATGTTGCTGCTTCGGCATCTTCCAGTACCTAAGGTAGTACTTATGCACTTACTATTCGTAATGGATCTGATGTTATAGAATGGATTATGGACTTCGGGATACACATCACCTATGTCGAGATAGAGATCAGCTTACAATGTACAGACCGGTTCCTCGAGGGAGAACCATGGTTATAACAGATGGGACTCATTCCCCAATCACAGGACAAGGGGAGACCAGTTTGACGCCTTCTATGTGTCTACATAATGTGTTGCATGCACCTGATTTTTCTTTGAATTTGTTATCTAGTAGTCAGATTACGAAGGATCTACATTATCGAGCTCTTGTTGACCCATCGTCTCTTATATTTCAGGACATCCTTATGGGTAGGGTGAGTGGTTGTAACTGTGAGCATGGCAGCCTCTGTCGCTTGGTTTGAATCCCTTATGCAGGTATTTCGTTTCATTCTGTTAGACCGATCTCTCCCTTTATGTGGCACATGTACTTTGGTCACCTTCCACTCTAGAAAATGTGTCATGTTCTGCCTCAGATTTCACCTCGCTCGTCCTTCCAATGCGAGACATGACAGTTGGGAATTGCTTTCCCTAGTCATCAGAGTCGGAGCAGTAGCTCCATTTTTGAGTTATTTCATATTGATATTTGGGGTCCAAGTCGTGTTCCCGATCACGAGGACACATGTTTTATCTAGTTGTTGTGGATGACTTTTCTCGTATGTCATGGGTCTTTTTATTGAAGAATAAATCTAAAGTAGGAGATGTTATCAAAACTTTTATCAATGAAGTGCAGAATGTCTTTTTTTCTTCTGTGAAATTTGTGAGAATTGATAATGCTTTGGAATTCTGTACTCGTGATCTCTCTATTTTTTTCCAACTTGGGAGTATTATTCATCAAACAATGTGTGCCTATACTTCCTAGCAAAATGGTGTTGCAGAGAGAATGCATTGCCATTTACTTGATATTTACCTGAACTATCCTCATTCAGAGTCATGCCCCACACTCATTTTGTGGTGATGTTCTTACGGCATGCTATCTTGTGAATCGCATGTCATTGTCTGTTTTGGGTGAGAAAATTCCTTTTCCCTTACATTTCCAGAGAAAGAATTGTTCTCACTTACTCCTCGTGTGTTTGGCTCAGTTGCATTTGTTCACCAGTTGTCTCCAGATCTTAAGAAGCTCTCTCCTAGAGCTATCAAATGCATCTTTGTTGGGTACTCTATGACACAAAAGGGTACAGATGCTATAATCCACTGCACATGAAATATTATGTTAGTGTTGATATCACTTTTTTCCGGTCGGTGATGTATTTTTCTCCTACAGGTGATAGGTTGACTTCATCAGACTCCAATGATGAAATCTACATACAACCACTTCTACTACCACCTCCAACGGATCCACCGCCACCTTTACTCGTGCCACCTACATCACCTCCTCATATATCGCCACCTCCCATTATCCCTGTCACATCGTTGTCACATTACTATACTTGCCGGCCTGCCCCTGCTCATGGTCACTACTCATCATCTAGCACGCCTTAGGTGTGTTCTGAATACATTGTTCCTAACGACGAGTCTGGTGATATGTCTGAGCATGGATTTTTACAGGGGACATACATATAAGTTGAGGAGATTCCAAATAATCTGGACATACCTATTGCGATTTGGAAGAAGAAGCGTACCTGTGCGCCATATCCACTTGCATCCCAGACCTCCTTTGATAGCTTGACTGGGGACTTCAGATAATTTGCAGTTGCATTGTCTGTTGTGGAAATTCCACGGAATTATCAGGAGGCCTTGAAGGACAGTCGGTGGTGCCTAGCTTTTGGAAGAGGAGATGGCTGCCTTACCGACGCATAGTACTTGGAGCTTGGTTTTGCTCCTAATGGAGCGTCTGTTGTCAGTTGCAAATGAGTGTTTACTGTTAGACACCATGCAGATGGAAGTCTGGATCAGAACAAAGCCAGATTGGTTGTATGTGGCTTTACTCAAACCTATGGAGTGGATTATCTGGACACGTTCTCGTCTACTACTCGTCATTCTACTATAGGTATCCTTCTTTTTGTTGCTCTGGTACGTGATTGGCCTCTCTTTCAGCTTAATGTTACAAATGTCTTTTTGTATGGTGACCTACATGAGGAAGTTCACATGCAACAACCTCCACGGTTTGCTGCTGAGGAGGAGTATCAATAGGTCTGCAGACTTCATAAGGCAATACATGGCCTTAAACAGAGTCCAAGGGCATGGTTTCAGAAGTTCTCAAATCTAACTGAGAAGCACAAATGCCAGAGGTCAAATGCGGATCATCCACTGTTTGTGCATAGAACTCCTAGAGGTACGATTGTTATCGTGGTATATGTTGACGACATACTGGTTACAGGAGATGATATGTAGGGAATAAAAACGGTAAAGGAATTTCTGGGCCGACAATTTGTTACCAAGGATCTTGGCTTCCTACGGTATTTTTTGGGGTTAGAATTTACCATGAATCAACAGGGTCTTGTGATGACCCAAAGGAAGTATGTGACAAGCATGTTAGTTGAGACAGGCATGATTGGATGTCGACCCTCTACCACTCCTATGGATCCTAGTATGAAGTTATATGATGATAAAGAGGAGGTGGACATGAGAAGATACAGAGAAGTAGTGGGAAAGCTTCTCTATGTCACTATAAGTAGGCTGAATATCTCATTTGCAGTCAGACATGTGAATCAATTCATGGAGCAACCCTGACAGGTACACATGGATGTTGTATATATATGATATTGAGGTACCTTAAGTCTTCTCCATGTGCAGGATTGTTGTTCAGAAAAGGGGCAACACTTACAATTTTTGCATGTGCAGATGCAGACCATGCAAGATATCCAAAGGACAGAAAGTCCACTTTGTGCTTTGCTGTGTTTGTTGGCCGTTCTCTCGTTTCTTAGAAGAGTAAGCATCAAACTGTGGTTGCTAGGTCAAGCGTTGAATCGAAATTTAGGGCTATGGCATTAGCTATCACAGAGATGATGTGGGTTCGTGCAGTACTAACCGATTTACATATAGATGTACCTCTACCTATGCTACTACAATGTAATAACCATGTTGTCCTATTTATTGCGAATAGTCCTGCATTTCTTGAAAGAACTAAGCATATTGAAGTGGACTGCCGCTATACACGGGACCATGACCTCAAATTTCAGCGAAATTCGGTCGAATTTCTGTCGAACATTGATATCCAGTCGAAATTGGACCGAAATGGTCGAATTATGGGGGACCATAGTACAAAAAATGACCGAAATGGCCGAAATTTCAGTAGAACTTTGACCGAATATCTGTTTCGGTCAGTCACCGAAATGGTGATCGAAATCGACATTTAGGGCCTTGCACGGGACATGATTCAGAAAGGTTTTATCTCTACCTCTCATGTCTTCTTTGGAGATCAAACAACAGATATCTTCACCAAGGCTTTTCTCAGAGGACCTTTTCAGAAGTGTGCATCCAAGTTGAGCATGATTGGCATCTATGCTCCATCTTGAGGGGGAGTGTGGAGATATATTTGCATTTCCATACTTTTTCTCTATTTTTCTTTTCTTATATTTATCTTATGTAGTTTACCCATAGGTTTCTCCTCTATATAAGAGAGCATAGGATTCAAGGAATAGAATAACTTTTTATTCTTTTTCTCAGCCCCCTCTATTATATACTCCAATATCCAATTACCCCACTCTTGTTTAGTCCCACATCTAGTATTTGTGGAACTCAAGTATATCACTGTTGGGCACTTACTACCACTCTGCTACACCCTTTTTTGTGACCTCGATGATCTCGTCATTCACCACCACGATCAGCTTGCAGTGGTGAGCTTGACAAAGATCCTCCAAATGAGCACGAATAGAGGCTGCATTTCGACTCAAAAGCAGCACAATTGCCCAAACACCAGGCACATAGCCCCCTAAGATGTATCCGTACCTTATTCTACTTACATGGGCATAGTCAAGATGGCATCAACCCTAGCATGCGGTATGCACCTTGACATTGGATACTTCATCATAGTCCAGACTCTTGCGGTTGAACGATATCTTTGCTTTTATTGCACGTGATTGCTTATGTTTTTGCTTTATTTTGTTAGTGCCAATGCTAAAGAGCATTGTGTTGCTTCATTCGCGGTCTGTTTTTACTTTGTATATTCTAATAAATTTTCAGTGCATCGTTTGACTCCACAATCAAATTGTGGGATGTGGAAATTGGAAGGCGTCTGCACAGCTTGAATGGCCACAGGTATATGTTGTTCACCGTTATACTCTGCATGCATTGCATTGCAATACCTTACTTTCCTCACCGGGACTAATTGATTGGCAATTACCAGGCAACCTGTATACTCTGTCGCGTTCAGCCCCAATGGGGAATATCTGGCTAGTGGATCCCTCGACAACTGCATGCATATATGGTCTGTGAAAGAGGGAAAGATTGTGAAGACATATACTGGTGCTGGCGGCATATTTGAAGTTTCTTGGAACAGGGAAGGTGATAAGATAGCGGCATGTTTCTCTAACAGCACCGTCTGCGTTGTTGATTTTAGGATGTAGATTGTAGGAGGATAGAGCAGTGGGGCTTGTGAAGTTGTAGCCATAGTTCCCCGGCAAATATCAGTGGGGTTTGTGAAGTGGAATGTTCGACGTTGTACTTAGTCATGTGTTGTCAGTCTGTCTCGATGTAATGTGGGTGTTGTCTGCGTATGTACTCACTGATAGTCTTAATGTAGTGAAACAGTCATCCCATATCGTTTAAATCATGCTGATTATGAGACTAAACGTGCCTATCTATATTTTGAGTTGGTGTTAAAAGAAACATGGGCATTTAGTGCTTTGAACTATATATGTTCTTGACTCCCAGTGATCCATCATTACCTGATCGTGGGTCGACATGACCTGTTCCAACTAGTACTTCTATCTAATGAGTACGTTGTTCATTTGGTAGCCGTGAATCTCTTCCAAGAAAAATTGTCCCATAAATTGTTCCCGATCATCCATCTGTTTACAATTACATGAATAACACCGTATTCTTATACCCATGGTATCTGTGGACTTCCTATCATTTCTAAATCAATTGTCATATTCTTGTATTATCCATTAGTTAACAAATGCTGAAGATGTGATGGAGATGCGTGTGAAAATGAAAAATAAAAATGTAAATGAATTAGAGTACATAGTTCAATGGGTGAATGCTAGAATTTACATAGCACCACCATCTTGAAGCTACTACAGTAATATGGAAAACATTTGTTGCTGGTAGTTCAGTAAAAAAATGAGGATATAAATATCAAGAATTCCCCCTTCTAAGGGCATGCTCAGTTGGAGAATTTGCCCTGGAATAAAGGGTCAATTCCTCTCCTGACACCAACCTCGATGGTATGGCTATTCCTTGTCCTTTCCCCCTCCGAGCGGTCACTCGAGCATTTCCCCTCTTTGCTAATCCCCCATCTCCCCTCCCACGTTCTCCTCTCTCCAAGCCTCTCTTCCCCTTCCCTCCCATGCAATCCTCCTTCCATCTCCCATCCCCTTCTATCATGATGCTCTCCCATGAATCTTGTTGTCGACTTTTGCTCCTTGCTTTGCAGATTGTCCTCGCTCCATGTGACCCATGAATATTGATATCGGTCTCTTTAATCCCATTCAAAAGGGGTGGGTGGTGGTCTTCTCTTATATATAGCACATCTCCCAGGCTTTGGCGATAGGGGCGTGGTGTCCTTGGCTCTATGTAGTCCTCTCAATCATGGCATCAGACATGGAATATAGGGTTTCGAATACACACGCTCCTTACACCCATCTCCATCTGTTGTTGAGATGATCTCATTGTACTTGTGTTTTCGTATTTCCTCAAAGCTGTCGGCTATTTGGAATATGAGGTATTCTCTCTGCAGTACTTTGGGCTCTTTGGATTTTGAGGTACCTTCGTCTCCGTTATTGCTATGTCATAGGCTATTTGAAATCTTACTGCATTATCCCTATGCTGCGATGTTTTTTTAAGTCTTGATATTTGAGATGGATGGCATAACTCCGTGGTTTTTGCATGTGTTGCATGTTTTGCGCATAATTTCTATGTGAGCATGGTCCTTGTTGCTGTTGTGACTCCGATTCCACTATTTGCTTGCTTCTTGTTGTGTATTTCGATGTTTTACTGAGATGCCCAGATTAGGGATCTTGATTTGTTCCTTGCTATGTATGTTTTCTCCACTTTCATGTTCTTTGGTGAGAAATATCTGTCAACCTACGATACATGCCAACACGCTGGTTAGACAAAATTGGAGTCTTTGTAAGAGGTTGGATTCTTTGATTTGGGTCTATATTACCAACTTTGTTTTAGACTGAAGCATGTATTGCACATGTTTTTTAATCGATATTGCCACTAGAGTCTTTCGTCAAACTAAAATCCCATGGAGTTCGTTGTAGAAATAGTTCTATTTCTGATTGATTTGTAAGGCCGGTTATGTTCTTCTATCAATGGTTTGGCACTATTCTTGTGTGGATGCATCTCTGCTTCATGCATTGTGTTGACTTGGTGATGATTTGAGCTTTGCCTTTGTTGGTTGTTGTGATGATTTGCTCTCCATATTTCTGATGCATAAGTGTTGTCATTATGCATAGATTTGAGTGGTTTTGTAGGTTGGTTTTGGTAGTTGCATCTCTTTTGTATGCACTATGTTGATGGTTGATTATATGAGTTTGCCTTTATTGGTTAATGTGATGACTTGCCCTCCCTCTTTTTGATGCAATATGCTATCATTGAAAGAAGATTTTATGGTTTTTGTGGCTGGTTTATGATGGATGCATGTATGTATGTTATATGCATTGTGTTGATGGATGCTGATCTGAGCTTGCCATTGTTGGTTGTTGTGATGATTTGCTCTCTCTATTTATGATGTAATTATGCTAGCATTGGGAAAAGATTTATGTGGTTTTCGTAGCTGGTTTTGGATGCATCTATGTTGTATGCATTCTATTGATGGTTGATGATCTGACTTCCCATTGTTGGTCGTTGTGATGATTTGCTCTCCGTATTGTTGATGCATCTTTGCTGTTTTTGGAAGAAGATTTATTAGATTGTTGTAGCTTGCTTTTGTGGATGCATCTCTGTTGTATCCAATATGTTGAATTGGTAATGATATGAGCTTGCCTTTGTGGGATGTTTTGACGATTTGCTATCCCTATTTTTGGCGCATCTATGTTGTCATTGGGAGTAGATTTAAGTGACTTTATAGGTTGGTTTGGTGGACGCATCTTTGTTGTATGCATTGTGTTGAATTGGTGATGATATGAGCTTGCCTTTGTAGGCTATTTTGATGATTTTCTATATATAATACCGACGCATCTATGTTGTCATTGGGAGTAGATATAATTAGTTTTATAGGTTGGTTTTGGTGGATGCATCTTTGTTGTATGCATTGTGTTAAACTGGTGATGATCCGAGCTTGCCTTTGTGGACTGTTGTGTTGATTTTCTCTACCTATTTTTGATGCATTTATGTTGTCATTGGAGATTATTGGGCTTTACACATCCTGTTTTCACATTATGTTTTCTGATTGGAGATTGTTGGGCTTTGTTTGGATGTTGCCTTACATGGATGTTTGGATGTTGCATTACATGTGTATATTTGTTGTTGTATGCTTACAATGATGGTACTAGGACTGTCTGCACCATTATTTTGGTCCGGTTAGTTCTTGTTGTGGTTGATATGCCTTGTCAGAGACTATTTCCTGCTTTGCTTCATCGAATTTACCCTATTTTAGTTTGGCTGCTGGGTAAGATCTATCCCTTCATGTGAGAAGATCTATGGAGCCTTGTAGCCTTGTTTGTATTATCCGGCTTGATCAATTACACAGAGCTCTTACTTTCTTCTTGCGATTCTCTGTCATTTTGTTGGCTCTTTTTAGACCAAACATTTGAATTGATAGCCTGATTATGTTGGGATTGGGATCTTGGTTATGTTGTCTATTAAGTGCTCATCTATTTGAGCATCTACGTAGTATCATGCTAATGGGGCTGCTGTGATGTGAGTTTAAATTTTGGTGTTTGGGATTTATTGGGATTTGAACTCCTTTATTGAGTGAAATGGACACCTATCATGGATGAGTGTCTTCTTCAGCTGTTCAAGCACCATTTTGACATAGGTGACTGGGTTGGAGGGTCCTCCACTCCCGCCAGCATGGCATAGCATCATAGAACACTTCAACATGCAGACTGTGAAGAACTGGGATAAGCCAAAGCTCAATAATAGATGGAAGACAATAAAGAAGGACTATTCCTCCTTTGTACACCTGGTGAGAAAGAGAGGATGGGGTTGGGACCCGTTGTCCTGTATAGTAGTCACACATGGTGAGTCGGTTTGGCTTATGGTATGTAAGTTAGTCCACAGTAGAGGTTCTAAGATTTATTTATAGCATTTTATCTTGTATTGTTTCCTTCAGATCGGTGAGGCTTACAAGACCTACCGAAGGAAGTCCTTCCCTCATTACGACCTGGTGGATACAATGGTGGGAGAGTACACTGCCAGGGGGGACATACACCTTCTCATCACAAATCGCACCACCAGATCGTTTGCAACCTTTTTGAGGGGGACATGGTTACACAACATGCCTTTGAGAATGAGTTCAAAGAGGAAATAGATGCCCTAAGGTGCCTGATCTCGTCCAGCAAGAGGACAACCCAATCAAGCATCTAGCAGGAGGCAATGCATGGATTTGGGGGGACCGATGCTGACTAGCAAGTGTTCCCATAGTGGTGGTGCCTCACTGTCTTCACAGGTTGTCGACGAGGAAGTGGTTCGTCTAACACTACAATTGCTGGAGCTAAAAAGGGAGTAGATACGAGCGTAGACCCCCAAGAATCCACACGAATGGGTGGAGAAGATACTGGATGAGTTGGAGGCGTTGCTTCCGGGCATCTCTTCAGAGGCACAAATCAAGCTCTCACACAACCTTTGTGATCCTTATGAATGGATCATCTTCAACCATACCAAGATCATCCCAGATAAGTTAGCTACGTGGGTGGGCATCTAGTTTAGCAAGCCCTAGGGACACCTCACCTTAATAGCTTGGAGGATTGCATCAATCTACTGATGAATTGATACTTTTTAGTACCTTCTGTTTAATAGCAGTAACTTCTCTTTTACTGGAACTTATCTGGTCTGTAATATTATTTCATCCTCTCAAACAACATGTAGGATTCATGATTTCTGGTTTAATGTACTTTTTAATGCAACGACTCTCACTGCTTTTCAGCTGTTCGGTGATGTTGCACGATTTAAGTTTTTTGCCCATATTTTGAGGATCTCTCTCGTAGGGAATGGATGGCATGGAGGCTATCATGGAGATGAGGTACAACTTGGTCACGCTCAACATAGTGTATCTACATGCAATCTTAAGGGACGAAGAGGATGGGGACTTATGCGTGGTGGTTACATCCCCTCAGTGCCGAAGCACTCCTTCATGCGTATGGGCCATATTTGAATCCAAGAGATGTTGCACGGCCATGTCGGCCGATTGTATGACGTTTTTCAGATGTATCCTGACACAATCTTACATCTGTGTGCATGCCTCAAGGAAAGGGTCAGCCTAAAGGATTCGAGGCACCTAAAGGACGAGGAATCCATATGCATATTGTTGTATTATCTATGTCATAACGCGAAGAATCGGGTGCTTTGTAAACATTCCACCACTCAGGTGATACTACTTCAAAGCATCTCAACGATATCCTTACATGCATCGTCTCTCTTAGAGATCATTTCATCCACATGTCGACGGAAGATTGCCCGGTCCCGAACGTTATACTCCATAATAGCAACTTCTATCCATATTTCAAGGTAAACCCTTGGCAAATAATATCTCATGTCTACATAACACATTTTCAATAGAATAACATGGTATGGAAATTTGTATCCATTTTCAGGATGTGATCAGAGCGATTGACAGGACAATAATCCCTACGAATGTCCCAGCAAATATCGCTCCAAAATTCAGGAGAAAGCACCAAACACTAGCATCGAGCATGATAGCATGTCTCGATTTCAGTTACAGATTTCTATACATGGGCGCTGGGTGGGAGGGGTCAGCCGGTGACATGAAGGTGTTGACATGGGGCTTGGACGAGGGCAGCTTTCGTACCGAATGGTCAGAAGTTTCTTCTGGATTGTAGATACGCGAACACAGATACCTTCCTCATGCCATATCGTGGAGTCATTGTGCACTTGCCGCACTTTAGGGCTTGGAGGGGCCACACATATGGCAGGACCAAGGAGATATTCAATCACATACACTCACAGCTCCGGTCATATGTCCAACGGACATTCAGGATTATGAAGGCTTGATTCAAGGCAATTAGTGAACGGCCATTCTATAGCTTTGAGAAACAAGTGATGGCGGTAATGGCATGTTGCATTATCAACAATTGTATGATTTGTATAAATGTATCGAATGTGCGGGTTCCTTCCTCAAGATACAAAGAAAAATTCTCTCTCGGATATCGGCAAAGAAATGGTCTTATGATCGGTTGTAGCAACCATAGTGGAACGAACCTTGCTGAAAGAATAGAGGGATGAATTTCAGGACGAGGTTTTAGATCATGTTCTTTAACAGGGATGTTGCACATGTTAAAATTAAAATCATTGAGCACTTATATTATTTTCTTTTAAATTATCTTTTAACTTGTAATTCTAATCCGCATAACTAGCACCCCCATCATCGATTTCTCATTGGGTATCAAAACGCGCCTTAAGTACTTTAGGCGTAACAACTTTCTTGTATGTTATAGGCACTTCCTACTTCCAAGGAATGCTTCTACTTCAAGTTCCATTTAGTTTTGGTTTATGAAGCCTTTGTTTTTCAATAACAGCTACTCTTAGGAGACCAATTGTATACATATATATTTGTACAATTTACTAGCCCATTTGGATGTACATCTCAAAGCCATTCATAATGCCAAAGCTTGCATAGGCTCAAGATGAGTTCACATGTTCTTGCTTGAAAGAAAAGAAAAGAATGCGAAATTAATAAATACACTCTTGTACAATCATGATGTCGAATTGCCAATAAGATTTCGAGAACTCTATAATTCACTTATGAAATAATCAAACTTGGAAAAGGCTCTAATATTACAATGCTAATGAGAGAATATGAATAGTGCATTACGAATGAAGATGAGAGCATAAAAGACATGATTACTTGCTTCACAAAAATAGAAAATAGTTTTTGCTCACTCTTTAACGAATGGGAGCATTATATGATGATAATAGCATAAACAAAAGATACAAAGAGACGGATGAAGATAATCTCCTTGAGAATCTCATCACATATGAAGTGAACATCGAAAAAAGTCATTAAAAAGCTCAAGAAGAAAGATTTGAATTCAAGGCAGTTGAACCTCGCTAACATGCTAAGTAATGATGATGACGACATGAATATGGCATTCCTCCCATATTCAAGATGAAACAATCTCATTATCTCCATACAATAAGGACAATTTCTTAAACCGTGTGTGCTCCACTCAAATAACATGCCATATGTCAGGAAATTACTAACATTCCATAAAAGTCCAACCCTAAACTATTTTTTTTGTATTAACTACATCATAAGTCTTCTTTCTATTTTACCATAGATCTTTCAACTCATCTATCAACGGTCACACATAAATATCCATCTACTTCTTTTGGTGGCTTAGACCATGAACTAGCAGGGATAGAGACATGTATGGTCGTTTATTACACAACCATGGGGGCAGATCATATGATGTAGCAATGACGAGCCAATATAAATAATCCTTTCCACGTCCATGTGGGTTAAAATCGTTGGTTAACAACCCGGTTACAACATTTCTCTTCTCAATAGTGAATCTTGATGAGGATTTTATAAAAGCTTGCCAACATTGTAAATCCAATGGATACTCAATAGTCTCATCAAATATATGATCAATATGCCGCGCCATTTCCTTTGTAGTTTCTCTACAATAATGAAGTATGTAAACGAGGAGCCAAAAGAAAGTAGCGAAGTATTTTTTTAAGGGATATTTGATTTCAAATTAGCCTTGTATCTTGCCTCACCACATACTTGACAACTTGTCCCATACTTGTTCCCCCCGTAGTATACCATGTGATGATTTGGACAAGCATCAATCTTCAATTCCGATGGAATTTACTCATTATTGTCTTGATCTTGCAGAAACTAATTAGCAACTCATTATGCTATGGTAGCATTCACTTTATTAATTTATTCATAAGATCGAAACAATTATCTATCATGTTGTATTGATCCTTCACCGACAACAACTCAATAATGGTGGATAACTGAAGAACCGTGAAATGTTCTCGTTAAATATGTGGAATTAACATTGAATTTCATTGCAGACGGGATAAAGGATCAATTAAAATGATTATTTAGTTTAATCTTGAAATTAAAACGAGCGATCAATTTATTTTTTTGTGTGGTATGTCCAAGGTCGATCTAAGGGAGGTCATTGTCTCCTTAGATTGGATTTTAGTCGATCTAGAGGTTCGGTTTTTAAAGAGGTATTTTTTTGCTATTTTAAATGCAATAAATTACACTAGATTCTACCTATTATACAGTATCACCATTTTCCAAATTAATCACTCATGAAAATCAAATAAATTTACAAAATTCAAAATCAAATAAAAATTAATAAAAACTAAAAACCACAAAAAGAATTAGTGAAGAAGAAATTATTCACAAAATCGATCTCTGATTCTAAGTATACTTTCTGCCTCTGTGTGTTTGATCCGTGGACACTTACCTAGTTAATGTCAACCCAAATAAATTTTTATTTGATTTTCATTGTTGCAAGTACTTACCTCCAGACAGGGCGGGTGAGGACGTAGCCCTAAGGGTCTGTTTGGTAACTAGGTTGGGTTGGGTTGGGTTGGGTTGGGGTATCCCTGTAAATAGTAGTTGTTTGGAGGGTTGGGAGGGTTGAAGTGATTATTGTGATATGATGTGGCATTGATTATGTATTATATTAACTTTTTTAATGATTACAATATTTTTATGTTAATAATTTTTTGGACATAGTTAAAAAACATTACACCAAAGAAATTGTAGGTTCAATACAAGTAATAACAACCCCGGTTGGGAGGGTTGGAACGAGGGGTATGCTGATGTACACTGGTATACACCGGCTATCAAACGAAGCCTAAGGATTAGAGCCAAAAATCTCTGGACTTGTGTCCTAAGCACCCATGTATTTCCTTTCGACACATGATCGAGATGCAAGTACTTGCCTCTGACCATAGAGAATCATTTTGGTATATTCTGCTTCACATTTCCCTTTGGGCCGAATATAACCCGGCAGCCCTGTTGGCACAGTTTTTCAAGGTTTTTAAATTAATGATATAAAAGTGCAGTGGTCGTTGCAACCCAAAGAATCCCTCAACAAAAAAATTATTTTTTTCATCTCATTCCGATAATTACAAAAAAAATAAAGCAAGAGAATGTTTTCTATTTCATTCACCTGTATGGCAATATGATCGAACTCAGGGAGGATACAATTCTGGAGGATTATTCTAATAATCAAAGAAATCAATTAAAAGAAAAAGGGAATCTCAATTGCTAACTACCTTGGTTTTTGTGATTTTTTTATCTTTTTATTTTTTAATTTTTTTATTTCTATTTTTTTCAGATTTTTAAATTTTTAATGTTTTTTAGTTTTGCATATTTTTAATTTTCAAAAATATAATTTTCCAAACAAATTATATACAAAAAGATACACTTTTTAGATTATTCAAATGTGACAAAAATGCTCAAAAATATCCAATCTTTTTGTATTTTTGATGATTGTTTTACTATTTTTGTATTTTTTAGATATTTCTAGATTTTTTAGGATTTTTAAAATGAATAGTGAGAAAACAGAATTATTTTTCAATTTAAACCAAATAAATGAAAAATTTATGAAAATTATTTTTCCTAAAAACTAAAAGAAATTATCTACAAATAGGAAGTGAACTCACATTTTTTGGATTTTTCTACAATTATATATGATTTTTTAATAGTTTCAGTATTTTGTAATTTTTTGAGTTTTAAAAATGATTAATGCATGAAAATTGGACAGAAAATTAAATGCACAAAAAGAAAACTATTCTATTTTTGAATTTTTACTCAATGTTTGGATTTTTATGATTTTTAAATTTCAAACATGGAAAAATGCCATGTTTTTTATTTTTTAATAATAACAAATGATGATAAAATGCAATGAAAAAATTAGTATAGACAGAACAGCTAAGCAGGAGATAACATTAATTTTTGCAAAATTTATTAAGCATAAATGTTATTTATTTCAATGATAAAAGCATGCAAAATAGGGTTTGTAAAACAAGGACTGAATGAAATTGTTATTTTTTTGAATTAAAATGTAACAGGAAATAAAAGCAAGATGAAAAACACAAATTACCCAGATAAGTGAGTGAACTGCACGTGACTGGCTGGAGTAGTGGCTAATTTGTAATTTCGAAAACTTCAGAGGGCGTCTTTGATATTTACCACAAGAAATTAGGCCTTTCAATTAGGGCTTCCTTCTGTCGTTTCCAAGTAAAGGAAAAGGGGTGACACCTCTTCTCTTTGTTCTTTGTAAAAGGGGGGCACGCCACCCTTCTTTATCTCTTCGCAACAGGCGGCGACGGCAAGGGTTGTCGGTGGCAGCGTCAGCGGGTCCTCGTAAGTGGAGATCCCTTGGGCAGAGGTGCGTGGACGGCGACAAGGTTTCTTCGCACAGGGGCACGGTGGTGTACGGTTGACAATAGTGTCGGCGGATCAGGCTCTTTTGGCAATGATGAAGGGCTCTAGCTGGCGGCGGGTCGGTGAACGACGAACTCGCGTGGTGGAGGGCCTCACATGGCTATGATCTGGGAGGCAGAGGGCTAAGGCTGGTACGCTGTTCTCGAGGGAAAATTGCACTGCAGGGGAGAGGCGGAGGAGTTGGAGGATGGCTCGGTCGAGTGGTGGAGCTTCGGTTCTGGGACGGCGGCGCACTAGGACGGCGACTCCTTCGCACAGGCAGCACACGCCTCCGCAGCGTCGTGGTGTTGGACGGCGAGAACGGCGGGCATCGCCTGCGGGTGGGGAGGGCGACACCTACTGCTTTTGAATTTTCCTTTTTTTTAATTACAAAAATTAAAACTACAAAATTATATATATATATATATAGAAAAATAGAAACTGCATAAATCTTTTTTTATATTTTTTATTTAAAGCAGCAAATGAATTTTTTTTATATTTTTTAAATAATACTATGTACCTGCAATGGAATAAAAATACAAACGACCGACTCGATCATGATGGCTCGATCCACAAAAAAAATCAAACACGGAAAATAGGAGTGGATGTGGATCTTGACGATGTGGAAGATGGATCCGGTCTCTGATCACTATGCGTGACCGGAGTTGAGAGATCGTGTGAGATAGAATTTGAATGCGGAAAGATTGAGAAAATGAGATGAAAAATTGAAATTACGAATGGATCGGATGTGGTAGAACAATGATCTATGATTAAGATCTTCGATCTAAAAAAATAATAGTGAAACTAAAAATGTAAAAATTAAACTACGATTAACGTAGGTTAAGAACAAGAAAAAATGGATCTCATCGTTGGAGCAGAAAATGTCATAATGGCCTCGACAAAGGCAGACTCGTTGTCACCGGAAGGCTCGGAGGCTAGGCATCTTTCTACAACAAGAAGCTCGTGGAGATTAGGCTCCTCTCATCAAAGATTGATCAAGTGAGAATGAGGGAGGAGGAGCCAATTAAATAGAAAAAATAATTGATTTCGAATTTGAATTTTAAAAATTTGAATGAAGAGGAAAAAGTGGGAAGAAGATAATGGTAGATAAGATTACATTATCTACATAAATAAAGAAATAAAAAAATTTCGTCACTTTATTAAATTAAATAATAAATGCTAACTATTATTTTTTTGTGGTTATTTAAGGAAATCAACTATATAAATATACTATATACATATGGTACATTATATACATAGTTAAATAAGGGGAAAATTTTTTATTTTTATTTTAAATAGTTATTAAAATTATTTACAATTATTTACAAATACAATATGTATAAAAATAAATATACATGATAAATAAATGGTAAAATTGCAAAAACCACCCCAAAAATCATCTTTCAAATTGTAACTTCAAAAATTATGAAATTATGATTATTTTAAAGATAATTTAAGTTAGAATATAATGGAAGTGAGTTTGATTCAATTTGAGTTCGTATGGAGCTGGAATTGATCTTTCAATTATCGCTTTATGGCTTTTTTCAGATGTGGTTATTTTTATTGTGTACATGATTTTATTTTGCAATTATTTTTATTATTTAGAAAACATTTTTACTTACAAGTTTTATTTTAAAAATTATTTAATTTGGGGTCAATTTATGTACAAATAAAATAGTGTAAGTTTTATACAAATATACACAGAATAAATGAAAAGTATTTACAAAATATTTTTTTAGATTTTCTGATTAAAGACCTTATCTCCTCCTACTTTATTCCTGGTCAATCAGGTTAAGTTTTGACCTTCTCTCGGGGTTCGGGTCAGCCTGTATCTATTACATATATATAATCTTTTTATTTTCTTTATTTTTCCTTTATTTATCTATTTATTTATTTATTTTAGGTTAAAATAACAATATATGTACAATATTTACACATATACAGGTTAGTAAGAATATGGATTTAGTATTTATATACATGTGTTTTACAAGGGATTTTCAACTAAATAATGAATAAAGATGATGAAATGCATATTCATCAAGCCCGGACAGATGGTTCCACTATTTGGGGGAGTGTGAGGACATGCGCTGGGCGACAGGGCGACACCACTTATGAGTCTGCTTAAAATAGTTTCTTGAATTAGCTAACTTTAAAATTGAAAAGAAGATTAACGACTGAACTCTTACGGTCGTCATTGTCTGAAGTTGTTGAATTGAGGGTTGTTATTGTGTTTGTTTGTAGTGTCTGTGTGACTTTGTATTTACACGCCTTCCTTCTGTATTTTGAATTGACATTGTGCTCATATCTCGTATCTTTTAGCATCGAAGATGTCGTATCGACGGTCTTTACGCTCGGACTTTACGAGCCACCATTCTTCCACTGTGGTACGTATGTCTTCACTGACTCGAGATGACCCTCTTCCCAAGCTAGTTTTACTTAGTCACAAGGTGGGTCAGACCTAGACTCCCTCACCTCCAACCCTTTAGTCGAGGAGGACCCTCACCTTGACATTTGTTTTTCTCCTGCACAATTTTATTCAGTGCTTACAAGGCTTTTTCTTTTCCAGAGGAGTTGAGAGACAACATGGTAGCGAGAGGGAAAGCACCAGTTGAAGATAGATCGGCTGATGAGAGACCATATACAAGATCAGATGTGACTGCAAGGATTCTTGACACATTACAGTAGATGAGTACACAGCTTAGGGAGCAGTTTAGAGTCCAGGAAGAAAGAGCTGAGATTACGACATTGAGAGCCGGAGGAGGGAACCCACCAAGTGCAGCTGTTCTTGTTGCCACGTTACGTGATAAGTATGACCTTGGAGCAAGTACGCTACAGCATTGGATTCGTTTTCTGTCGAATCAGGGCCCATATGATCTCAGACCATCATTCAAACCACTTCTTCTCAAGTTCTACGGGAATACTAATGAGGAGCCATTTACCTTTTACAGTTGTTTGAGATGATTTGTGGGATGGCTAGTTATCTGAACGTTTCACAAGAGGTTGTACACCGTAAGGATTTCCTCTTTGCCTTAGCAGATAAGGTGCTTTATTGGTTGGATAATTTGGAGAGAGAGAGAGAGAGAGATCTACTTGGGATGATCTAAATATTTTCCCCTTGGACGAATCAATGCGATGAGAAGCCACATTTCGAATTTCACGCAACACTCACATGAGTCTTTCCATGAAGCATGGGTGTGCTTCAAAGACATGATAGAAAAATGCCCTCGTCATAAGATTCCACCAAAGGTGTCGGTTCAGAATTTCTTTGGAAGATTACATGTTGATATCCAGGGATTGGTTAGTGTTGCATGTATAGGAAGTCATTTGAACAAAGATGTTGAGTCAGTTTAGACCATCTATGAAGGGATGGCCGAGAATTCTAGAGTTTTTTATTCCACTCGTGCATATCAGAAGGCCACACAGCCATCATATCATCTAGATCATCAGAAGGTGTCCAACATGGCTGCATCTGATTCACGATATAGCGATATGGGATTTATTTGTGAGAAACTTTCTATCGTCGATGTGATTCAGAAGCAGGTTCATGAGTTACATAAGTTGTGAGAGTTAGAGAAGCTTTCTTCATTATCTGAGCATATGAGTGATTTAGTAAAGAAGGTGGTCGAGATTCAGATGCATAGCCAGCATCCACTTACATCTCATCTTACACAGAGATCTTTATCTGTTCCTCACACTCGTCAAATACACTTTGCACAAAGTGAGGCAGGCTTTTGTACTGAGACTCCACAGAGGATTCGTCCACAACCAATTAGAACCGGATCATTACTCCTGTAGCAGATGATGTTGATGCTTATTCCACTTTTGAGACTAATGTGATTTGGTATGCTCCAGTTCCTTACTAGTCTCCACCACACATCACACCATAGAGCATACACCAGACACCACAATAGATGCACCAACAGCACGGTCGTCCATATTACCAGCACCGAGGATCGTTTGTGCAACACTAGTCTCATCATTCTTTCCATCTGAGACCAGTACTTCCTTACCAGTCTTCAGCTCCATACTACCAGCACCTGCAACAACAGTTACATTGTACACCAAAGAGATCTTTGCAACAATACACATCAAAGTCTCCACACACTACTAGGTAGGAGAGATCAGAGAGCCATGGGCATGCTACTAAACCTGAGTTTTCAGCACAGTCCTTAGCATCAGATCAGATTATGGACATGTTAAGTACACTCCAAGTAGCACATAAGACTGAGATGGAGCAGGTTAACCATCACCTTTATGAGTTAGCAGCGTCCAGGACTACCCTTCCAGCACAACCTCGAATGAATCCAAACAACAAGCATCACCATCCATATTAGGTAGAGAGCACAGACAGATCCACTGGTAAGGTCAATTTTCCTGAATTTTTAGCTAACTTCATTCGTATCAAGAGCGGTAGACAACCACCATTACCTGACCTAGCTGACGAGGGAGCTACACATGATGAGGAGTGACGGTCCATTCACGAGGAGTCATATTCTGATGCTGGGGAGGATCACCGTGATGATTCTAGAGATGGGAGCGATGCTGAGACAATAGACATGGACATAGACGATTCTGATGTTGATACCACGCCAGCCCATGCAGATACTCCTGAAGAATTTTCCTCACACGTATTTGAGAGTTTTGTACACAACTCTAATACTCTCAGTGTACATGTGATTCCAATGAGATGAATAAAAATGAGAACCTTGTTGTTCCTGAAATCATTCCTTTTCTAGATGATTTATTTGGTAAAGGAAAGAAACAAATCTAAAAAGAATGATGTGACTCCAGAAACTGAGAGATTGTTTAAAGATCATATGTTTTTGAAGATTCCACTGCACGATGCCTTGGATCATTTTCCTGTGCTCAAGCAACAGTTGAAAAATAGATGTACAATACGTAGGAAAAAGAAGTCACGTACTGAGAAGCATATTTTAACCAAGTCCACGTCATGCACAATTCAGAACAAGCTACACAAGAAGAAGAGAGATTCATGTGCTCATTACATAAGATGCGAGATTTTAAATGCAACATTCGAGCACACTCTCTTAGATAATGGTCCATCCATTAATTTATTACCATCTTTGTTACTCGATAAACTCGAGTTAGATCCTCTTTACAAATCATGTGCAATCCTTCAGTTTGTTGATCGATCAGTAAAGAGACCTAGTTGTATTTTGAGGAACATTATCATAATCGTGTAGGGTACGCAGCTTCTAGAGGATTTCACTATCGTGAACATGGATTGCCCTACACAGTTACACCTTACACCGGTCATTCTTGGGAGATCTTTCTTGTAGATTGTGAAGGCTCTCTTTGATTATGATTCCGAGAAAGTACCATTTCGCACAGACAACGGAGAAGTACACATTGAGATGGCAAGCGAATCTGGCAGTGCAAAATCCCTATTATCATTCTCTTCAGAGGGCACCAGCTTAGCAGATGACTGCGAGCACATAGATGAGACTCGTTCTCTTGATCATGAGAGTCTTCACTTTGATACCCATGATATCCTACAAGAGGATGTGTTGATCATACAATTCTATTTATTCAGATGACTGCTTACTGAAGGTTATGGAATAAACCTTAAGCGCATCACAAAAGCGTGAAGATCGCATCATATGCGATCGGGAGCGACTAGTCGCACTAGTCGCTCGATGTAGTGGAATTTAAAAAAAATTAAATGATGAAGCTACATGATCCAAGAACACTTCTCAGGTCGTTTCATCCAAACCACAAATGAGATGTAGGAATACCTCTTGAAGCGTGGTTGTGATCGTGTCTCTAAAGTAAGAGATCTCATGTCTCAAGTCCGATCCAATGAAGGAGATACTTGCAAGCATGTTGATGAAACACGTGCTCGCAATCCAAGTCGATGATCCAAGCAACAAATCTTTTGATCTCGTCACACGAGATCCAACATATTCTTCATGAGCAAGATGCATCGAAGGAGACATGGATCCACGAACGAACGAAGCAGCAACACAATGGCATGACGACGATGGTGTTCCTCTCTAGGGTTAGAGTGGACGATCACTCTTAAGGAGAGAGAGGGAGAGAGGGAGGGCACGCGTATGATGAGAAAGAGAGATAGAGAGAGAGAGAGATTCTATTCAATTGTTGTGTGTGTAAAAATGAAGATCTAGGGTTGCATCTTTTTTATAATATTTTGGGAGTTCGTGGATCTAAATCCATGGACAATACAAAATCAATGGTTGAGATTGATTTGTATTTCTTTCAATGATCAAGATTTTTTTGTAAAAAAACAACAACTAATCAAATTAAATTAAATTAAATATATATTAAATAATAATTAATATAAATTAATTTTAATTAAATCAATCAACCTTGGAGAAATAGGAAGGAGGCAAGCCTCCTTCCATAAGGGGTGGACGTCCACTAATCCTATTAAGGCTTGGTGGTCGTCCACCCTCTCCTAATAAGAAGGTGGCTTCATTCTCCTTTTACATGAGATTATACATACCATGAAATTCTCCATAATTTTACAATAGCATTTGTTGTAAATTATTTCACAAAAATAATTCCAAATTATTTTGTGAAATATCAATCATGCCATTGGATATTAGTGAATCACATTCACAACTCAAAATAAAATGTAAATTACATTTTCAATTAAATGTCCAATGTGAATCCAATTCACATCAACATTTAAATCATAAATGTTATTTACAAGTAGTTCTCTCTAATATATTATAAATCAAATTTATAATATATATGATTAATATGGATAGTGTCATCCATATTATTCACATCCATAATAATTAAATCATATTTAATTATATTGGGTCATCGTTCTCATGCATCTAAATAATATGGATCACATTCACATTATTTATGATAATTAAATCACATTTAATTATCCATTTCTCAATGCTTGGATACACATTTATCAATGGAATTATTCTTGAACTCTTTCAAGAATAATGTGCGTTCTTCGCGGAAACTTGGAGATAAGGACATGGTGATTGTATGTTCCACGTAGAGTGACTTCAATATTGAGATCACATTTCATGTCAAGATCTCAGGAACCTCTCATAAATGCTTGATTAAATCAATGTCGTAGATCATATCTTCTCATTGCATATAAATCATATTTAGATCAATGTCCAACATTTGGACTAAGATTAGATCAATTCTCTAATAAGAGAAGTCACTAAATCCAGACATATTTCATCACTCCCTTGAAATGGAAGCGTCATGGTTATACAATCGTTTATGATCACATCATCCTTAGGTGTTCCTAATACATGTACATCCTGCATATTGGAAGACTTAGAATAAACACGAAGATAAAGATCCAGTTTGCACTGTCATCTTTAGGGTTTTATCATTAAGTTTATCATTCAGTCATTGGGAGTTGGTACCGAACATATGCTTTCCAAAAATATATCACCTACAAATTCTTGCCATGCTTCCAAATCAAGACGACCATGCACGATATTTAATCGTATCGAACATATGCTTTCCAAAAAATATATCATACCTAGAAATTCTTGTCATGTTTCCAAATCAAGACGGCCACGCATGATATTTAATCGGTCCCAATACCTGTCCCAATACCTCATGAGTGAGATCATGTCTTCCGATTCACAAGTGAACATGTATGTTCCCTTTGAGAGATTGTATTACTCATATGCCCTTATATGCACACTAGCTCGCCGGTGTATAGACCTTGATTAGGCCATCAATCTATCGGTCTGCCAAATGTACATACTTAGACATATAGCTATACATATCTCTGGTAAGAGGATGCATGCCTATATCATGACAGTATACGACATAGGACTTGGTTATCTCGATCTCATTAAGTCAACTCTTTTACTTAACTTATCTGATACCTCCGAATCTCTATTCCTATGCAGAGGACCTGTATCAAGAGGTCGGTCAGAAGTCAGCCTATAGATAAAGGATTTCCATCTCCTTCTCAGGCAGGAGATCATCTCTTAACAATCATTTGACGTTGCTTGATGATTCCTCAATCTAACTCTTTAGATATCATCCAAACACCAACCTCTATGATTCAACATTTGAATAAACAGTTGTTGATCATTAAGTGGCCATGGTACATAACCCTATTTGTACTAAGGGACCTATTATGTAAATTAATTATTCTTCATTTCAGACCAGAGAATGAATTTGCAATAACATTTATTGCATAATGGCTTACCGCGGGCTCACATGTCCAACATTTACACATAGATATAGAGGTCATGTTAGGACCAGAGGAAGATGTATTTGTTGCAGATATTTCACTTCCACATATTGAGCCTTCCTACATACTTGCATGAGAGTCATTTGAATTCATTTCAGATATCATGTGTTCTATTCAATATAAGAAGGAATATTGTAGAGAGTTAGATGGTGTAATAGACACATGTATTGACACCTTCTGTAGTCTGACTCCAGAGACATTTACTATAGAAGAGATACCGATTTCATATACAATATCCATCTACAGAGGCATCGCTACTCAACCACCATGGATTGGTTTACACTTTGTCAGCAGATGATATTGTATGATCCAAGTTGAGGTGATGTACTTTGTACGGGACTTGTGACTACTCTTCCTCTTCATTTGTCATATACAGAGGCCTTGAAACCTTTCGATTTTGGAGCACCCACTACTTGTACATTCTTCTTATATTTCAATCATCCCTATTTTTGCTCATCCTTATACTTAGGGTACCGTATCCTAAGTATATAGGGGACAGATTGTTTCCGTTCATTTTCCATTTTCTTATTTTTCTTTTTACTTTTCTTATTTATACATTCCTTTACATCTATCATTCGTCTCCCATTTTTGCCACATTCTTTTCTATGCATTGGATACACGATCCTTAGTATAGTGGGGACCGAGTGATTTCGTTGAGTTCATCTCCCTTCTTTCTTCTTTCATTCGTTTATTTCTTGCCCCCAGTCACCTCATTTTTGTCTTCCACTATACTTACAATACATCATAGGTATAGGGGGGTGCCTGACTTCTCATTCATTCATTCATTTCACCCACTTTTACTTATCACGAGTTATGTCCTCCTTTTTCTTCTTTTCGTACTATGAGGACATAACACAAGCTAAGTATAGTGTGTGTGTGTGTGTATTATATATACACTTTTGTTCATAACTCGTACTTTTATGTATTTTCTATATATATATATATATAATCCATAAAAAGTGGATGTGGGTAAAATCTATTTATTAATATTTACAAAAGCATGTTAAGTAAATAAAATTTATTTAAAATCTTTATTTAAAATTGATACTTAAAAGGTGTATTTAAAAGTATATAATACTTATTCTAAAATCCTATTTATTAAAATATGTAAAAAAAATTTAATATTTAAAATCTTTATATTTAATATATGAAAATACATTAGTTATTTAATCTAAAATAAAATATTGATAACTTATCTTTTAAACTTCTGTAAAATTTGGTTATTTAAAAACTTGATAAATCTACAAAATTCATAAAAAAAACAAAGTTCTAAAATCCATAAAATGGTAAAATATTTAAAATTCATGAAAATGAGTAAAATTTAGAAAATTTATCTCACAAAAACATTGTTGCATTTCATTTATATTTTTCAGAATAAGTTTGATTTCTCGAACTAAAGATTGGAAATAGTTTAGAGGGTGGAGTTTGATCATGTCCTTTGCCCTAAATTATAAGGAGCCTAGTTAGGAGCTGGAGTTTAGACTTTTAATGTTTTTGGCTTTAATCTTTGGGTTCCATAGGACCATGTTCGAAAGTCGTCTTAAATTTGCCTAAGTAGGACACTTGGTATCGTCCCTTTAACTCTTCAGTAGTGGACCAATTTTGAACTCATGCACTATGCACTTAGCTCGACTTGCATGAGATTGCGAAGGGCAATTCATTTTAGTGGTGCATTTTCATCCTTGTCTCGTGATGCAGATGTCTAAAGACGAGAGTTGTGGGGTTGAAATAAAGCTTCAGATGAGGAATGATCCGCTAGCACATTTTTTCTATGATCCTAAAACATGGGCGGAAAAAAGATTATATATCTGTCGGGGCATACAAGAATGCAATGCAATTGTTTCTATGAGCCTAAAACATGGGTGGAAAAAAGATTCTATATCCGTCGGGGGAAAATTCATAAAGTACATTGTTGACCAAAAATGGTCCAAGCTTCATATAGCCTATATATCTTGGTGGAGACTTGGCCACACTAGCCAAGATTCACAAGGAGATGTGACTACACCGGTCACACTCTGGTTCTCTTCTCCTTCTTCTACGTTCTTCCCCCATTTGTTGTGAACTATCGCGTATCTGAACTTAGAAGGAAATACCCCCCTCCTTGAGGATCGAATAGCTGTATGAGAAATCCATGGGAGTGTATTACTGGGGTGGTCAGTTTCTTCACCTCCTTAAGCAGGAAGAGCTAACACATTTCACACATGGTACAAATTGACTTCAAAGTTGAAAGAGTTAGCACAATGGATGAGTGGATCTGAGCTAGTAGCTAAGGAGAACTTGAATAAGGATTTGTGGAACTTGAGGACTATTAAAACTAAAATCCTAATCCTAGTTAAGGCTCTAACAAAATGCTTATTTTAAGGCCCAATGTAAAGCCTTGAACTTGGCCATCTCTCGGATCTTATATCATAAGATTCAGCTCATCAAAAGGAAACAGACAAAAATTTTTTCATGTGAATCGAACTTTGTTTCGAATTGTTATGATTTTCGGAAGAAAGAGAAGGAGGCTTAAGATGCCATTAATCCTTAATGCTCGTCATTAAGACTAATTAAACATGATTAAAGTGAAAGATTGAGGAATGCTAATGATCATTAGCGAACACTAATCAAAGGTCAATGAAAGTTAAGCGTGAGTTGCAAAAGTTAAATTATTAGTGAAAGTTAATCGTGATTAACACTAATTAGGCACCATTAGCGAATACAGAAGTTTATGGAAAATTCTAACTTAAGATTTAAGTTGCGGATAATCTTTGGCCAAAACCATGGGCCAAAATCATGGGCCGCTAACTGCAGTTAATGGTTAAACCATGGTTTACAAACCATGGCTAGCGATTTCATGAAGCCAATAAATATCCCCCTACCCATTCATTCTCCATGATTTCCACTACCACCACTACCCCTAGAGCTAGGGTTGAGAGGTCGGGAGGAGGAGAGCGAGGAGAGTAAGAAGCGATAACGAAGCATTATTGAAAGGACGAGGAGGAGGAAGACGATGCAATCCTCTCCTAGTTGGCTTCATAAGTAAGATCTAACTTGAGCTAGGTTTTCGATTCATATTCCTTTCCAATTCATTTTGTGTTATAGTTTGAGGAGGAATCTGAGCATAGCCATACTCGGGTGCGGGCAACTAGGCCATTCGTGAGCCTACATGTTCTTCGTATGAATCACTCACCGTGACAAGAGACTTGCGGATTCACCATTTGTTATCGATTTTATAGCTATTTTGGTGGAGAAATCTGTGTAACACCCTACTTAGGTAAGGGCAGCTAGGCACGTCGGTGAACCATGCGATTCATCACACGCTTCACTCTCCTAAGATGCATGGTGTCTACTAATTCTCCATCGCTTGCATTTGTATTATATTCTTTCTGATTCTCTATTGTTTCCCTCTCGATGATTTTATAGAGATCTCTTATTGATTTTCTTTTAAATATGTATTCATATAATGGGAAACTCTGCCAAAATTTTCATAAAAATATGTCCCAATATAAGGAGAAATTGTGCCAAAATTTTCATAGAAATATGTCCCGATATAAGGGGAAACTCTACTGAAATTTTCTTAAAAATATGATCCAATATAAGGGGAAACTCTTCATTTGTTCTTCATGTTCTTCGTTTGTTCTTCGCGTTTTTGGTGTGTTTTAGTGTTCTTAGTATGGAAGCAAAACTCGATCGTTTTCAGGAGCCGTAAATCACCCTTTCTAAAAACGAATCACGATAAAACACTACACACACAAGAGAGAGCTCGATTAGGTAACAAAATACGATCTCTTGTTGTTGTGTTTTCAAGTTAAACTGGATAAGAATATGTGTTTATCATGTTCGCTATTTTGAAGAACGTTCACATGCTTGTTTCACGATTTACTCTAATATAATTGCTAAAGTAGAATTGGTGAAATGAATCATCCTTGAATATTGTGATGATTTTGCAATATTATACTGATACTAGATGAAAAATTATTGTCATAAATGAGATCTGGTTTCAAGTTTCATACTATCTTGTATAATAAGGATGACTTGGAGTAAATACTATAGGTCGGGCATGCAGCATGTAGGTTTGTCAGAAGAACATCTGTATTGGTAGGCCAAACGTAGGTGGTACAAGGTTGTCCAGATATGTTGAGTGCATGAAATAAACTATTTGCAACACGTGGGGTACTCAGTTGTGGTTGAGACATATTTGTCATGGGCCTAAAATATCCTCGCGAGGTTAAGATACATTGGTGTCAAGGCAAACACTTATGAAATCCAATTTCAACTACGATTAACCCACAAATGAATATAGCAATGCAAGCAGAAATTGGAGTTAATTTATTATAACTCTACAAAGATGTGTATAGCGCAAGTAGTGTAGAATGTCGAACACATGGGGAACGAGGAATGGACAACACGAATTGACAAAAAGACAACAATTATTTTTGTATTTTTTGGAGGTTTTTTTATTTTTAGTGGGTTTTTAATTATTTATTTTTTTGAATTCTTATTTTTTATATTTTTAATGTGTTTTAAATTTTAAATTTTTTATTTTTTTTTCTGATTTTTAATTTCCTTTTTCTTTTTAATTAGTTATAATATAAGTAAGTATAGTATACAGATATAATAGAGATAATAAAAATACATAATAAAAAATAGAATTTGAAAAATACCCTAAAGTGCAGTCCTTTTTAAAGGATATTAAAAGTATTTTTTGGAATTTTTAATAATACTAATATAAGTAAATATAGCTATTTAAATAAATGTTGCTTTTTAGATTTATAAGACAACTATAAATACTTCAAAAGTCAGAAAATAAAAGGTTTTTGGCTTTTATATATTTTTCTCAATTTTTGATATTTTTCTCAGATTTTTTACTAATTTTTTATATTTTAAATTAAATAAAAACATCAAAACTATGACTTCTATTAATAAATCGAATTGTTTTGGATTTTAAAAATAGCTAAAAGTCCCAAAATTTTCCAAAACTATTTTTAATATGTAAAAATTATAATAAACAAAATAGGAAATAAAAACTAACATTTTTGGATTTTTCTAGTTTTTAGAGTTTTTAATAGGGATTTGGAGCTTTTTAATTTTTAGTGATTTTCTTTTGTTAATTTTAGGGTTTTGGTCTACATTTAAAAAAAATATTTTTTAGAAATTTTCAAAAAAATTTTATAATTTTAATTTACTTTTATTGCAAATAAGAATAAAATGCAAGGTTTTTTATTTTTCAAAAATAAAAAATAGTTAAAATAGCCCATGAAAATTATATCTGATTCAATAGGGACTAAGGCATTTAAAATATCTTTCCAAGAATTTTTAAATATGAAATGATATTTTTTAATAAAGAAATTACAAGAAAATAAAATTATACACTCGCAGGCACCTACTTGCAAATAAACAAAAGTATTTTTGTGTTTCCAAAATCCCTACCCACAAAGTCTAGGGTCTAATATGTAAAATACCCAAACATATCCAATAAACAACATTGGCAAGGGTATTTTTACAATTTACTAAAAGTGGTAGGTCCTTTTATGTAATTTAATCAAAATATATAACATTGAAATCAGAATTTAATGGACTAAATAATAATATGAGATAACCAAGGAGTCACCCTGCAAAATGCCCATACCTCACATGTACATGCACGTGAGGTGATGTGGCGAAGGAATAAAGTGCAAATCCTAGAAGTCCAAGGGCTAAACAATAAATATAGCAATAATTAATGAACTGCATATGAAGATTTCTATATTAAAAAGTAAATACAAAAATGGTAGGGGTTAAAGCGCAAAGTACCCCTGTTGGGCCCGATCCAACGGCTAGTAGCTTTCACTTGAACATGTGACGGCTTGAGAACGCACGATGATGGTTTACAAAAGAAGTGTTAGGATTATATCCTAGTGGAGGATCTAATAATTGAGGATTCCTCCATCCGACGATGGCTGCTACATGCGAAAAACAGATATTGATCCAATGGAGAAGGCACTATCTAGAAGAACATGGACGAATCCTCACTTGGGCGATCTTCGGCCGACTTGATCTTCTTATTCTACATGTCAATCTCACTGATGAAAGGCTCAACACCTTCGTCTCAATGTTCTTCAGCCTCTAGTTCTCACAAAAAGCTCCATGAAACATTTATAGGGTCCTAGTGGGTCGAAGAAGAGGAGGGCTCCAGGAATCAACACCTTCTTCTAAAATTTCCTCCTCCGAGGGCTTCAACCCCCAGGACCTGCGTAGAAAGCTAGAGCACAAACATAGAGGATTCTGGCGGTCTTATTCAGATGAAATGAGTGGAAGATGGGTCGTGGCGGCATTCTCTGGGGAGTGAGGGAAGGAGAGAGGGTCTCTTGATCCAGAGAAGATCAGGTTGGATGAAGTGGTGTGGAGTGTAGAAGAAGCGAAGGGGAACGGGATGGTGGTGAAAGGCGAGGCGGAGCACATCGGAGACGACAGGAACACTGGCTGGAGCAGAAGCTCCGGCGAACTTCAAATCACTATTCCACCCTACTACATTGAATTAAACTTAAAACTAAAAGCATAAAATGAAACCTAAGGCTATCAGCTACCTAAGAGTACCTTTGAACTATGGATCGAACTATCGGAGCAAGGAGCCGGTGGAACTCACCCAGGGAAGATCTCCAACAAACCTAGATCACTACCTCCTCACCACGCATGTGTTGCAAATCGATCGGGGAAGTTGTTGTCACCAATCTCATCCCAATGGTGTAATGATATGAGGGTTCGAGGGAGACGAAAGGATCAGATTTTCAAAATGGCTCCCACGAACTATATATACCATGGGTGATTTGGGTTGGGAAGCATGCTTGTTACAAAGCTCCTCAGATCAAGAAATGATGCGTGCGAGATAGAGCATAGATCAAGGTACAAAAGTTATGGATTCGACGCAAAATGGTGAAAGAATCTTGTGAGAAAAAATCGAGAAAGTCAAGTGTGTAGGCCTGTAAGCTGAAGACCTATGAGGGGTGGGGAGTTGACCGAGGTCAACTCTGACCGCACCCTCATTGGTCTATGTGACTAGGAAGAAGACAAAACGAAAATAAAAAATGTTTATTATTTCAAATTAAAATAATAAAGAATTTTATAATTTTAGGTTAAAATATAAAAAATCTTTATTATTTATATAGTATTTTATAATGATTTTCATTTATTTTTACAATTTAATTTATTATAGGTTACTTTTTACAAGTATATTTATATGTATATTTACCTATATTTTGATTATTTAATTTTTATTTTAGATTTGGATTTTATTATTTTAAATTCATAGTTTATATATTTCTAACTTATTTAAATAAAAATATATATTGTATTTTTCTAAATTGAAATGTCCACTTAATTAGTTATAAGTATTAATTATATAGGTATAAGTAAGCTTATTTCATCTATGTATCATAGTTCACATATTTAATTTGAGGTCTTTTTAATGATTTTATTTTGGTTTATTTATGTACATATTTTATAAATAAAATTTACAAAATTTTAAAAATATAAAATAATAAAAAATGTAAAGATCAAATAAAATAAATATTTTATTCAGGTATAATGTACAATACGGGTCAAAAACCTAACTTTTGCAACTTAACTCCAAATTAAATAAAGCTACCTTCATTAAATAACTAATTAAAAGTTATATATAATTAAAGTGATTTTGATAAATTTTGAATTTATATGGAGAAGATATATGTTTGTGAAGTTGGGATTTTGGATTTTTATTTTGAATATAGAAAGCACAATATGCATTATTTTTATGTGAAATAAATTTTGTATTTTCCCATATATTTTTATCTACAACTTTCATGTATAAAGTTTATTAATTTGATGTATAAATAATAAAGAATAAAATTTGTCTCAAAAAATACTTATTGATGAATTGGAAATTAGGGTTTTATTATATTTTTGGCCCTTACCTCATCCTGCATATTTCTTGTTGATCCAGTCATCACGATGCCTAGGTATCGGGGTTTAGGGTCATTCAATACCTTTGGTATTTCATTTCTTTTTTTCCTTTTCTTTATTCTTTTGTTTTGGCTTTAAATGGGGTCTTTTATACCATATTTACACAATATATAATATGTGTTATTTTATGTAAAATAATGATATTTACATGCATTTAGCTAAGGTTTAAAGGCCAAAATGAAAGAATAGATGTGATGAAATGGATATTCACCGGTTACCATTAGGCGGGTTGACTGGCTGAAGATGGGGTCGTGCCATATGGAGACACGGGTGGTTTGTTAGTGGTGGGGCCATGATAACATGTATTTAAAGCTGCTAGTTTATGTGATTTGTGATTAAAGGTAAAAAATGTGGTTTTAGGCTATTGAGCCCTCAAGGACAGTGTGTTTCTTTATTTGTTAGGCTGATGGTTGAAACCCAAGATAATAAAAGAAAAGGAAACTATCAGGTTAGTATTGGAGGATGGATTGAGGTGACATGCGGCGGCATAAGCTCACCAGATAAACGCGATCTGCAATCCTGAAGTGTCCACAACTTCGGAGTCCTTGAATGGTGTGGTAAATTCCTTGGACTAATCCCTGACATGGAATAGAAGGAATAAAACAAACTAATGAGAAGAAATGGAACTTTCTGGTATAATAAGTTTTGCTAAACTACACCACTTTTTTACTTTTCTCTTCATTGTTACTTGGCACTCGCTAATCTTAGTCCCGTGATTTCAAAAAATCCAACATGCATTAAAGAGTCCACAGGGACAATATCCATCCAGCCACAATAGCATTACTCTATAAGGTAGTTGGTAATCTTTCTAATGCATTCCCTTTACAGTTGATGTACATGCAAAAGGTTATAGTGGGACAATGCACCATGTAAACTTTATTTTGTGAATAAAAAAGGTTAAATGACTTCTTCTTAGCATTTTAATTGCAGCTTGTTTCTAAATGTTAATTGTAATTATTGAATAAATTATTGTTGAGTATCTGGATATGGGAGGATCTGACGACCCAAAAATGAGGTCGTGACACCCAATCATCTTATGTCCTTTGTCTGTTTTCATGAATTAGTTTAGGAAAACAAATTCATTCTAACTTCCTTTTCCCTTATTCTTCAAATAAGTGTTTGCTAAGGGACAGGCAAAGTTTAAGTATAGAGGGTTGATGAATCTGTGATTCATTAACATTTCTGACGCATTTTATTTTAAAATCCTTAACAAATACATGTAAATATGCATTAATATTCATTTTTATTAAAAAAATACTTTCCTGGATAAAAACTCATTTTATGCAGAAAAAAGCAAAAATAAAAATAAAAAAATAAAGAAAATAAGACAAACTGTAAATATGTATATATTGTACAGTATGACCTAAAAATATAAATATAGTTGTAGGATATATTTATATAACCTAACCCTCGAGATTAAGTCAGCATGATGTTGACAAACAATAAAGTAGGGGGAGATAAGGCAGAAAACTCAAAAATAACTGACCATATACATAACCCATTAAATTACATTTATTTATTATATATACAATATTCACATAAATATATTTAATTCATATGTATATACTTTTCAGTCAACTCTTCACCAGTGTTAGATATATCTATATATAAATATAAAAATAAATAAAATACAACTTGTATATATGCTAAGAAACCTCCGGACTTCAAATTGTTAATTTCCTAACTTCCGAACCTCATAACTTTGCCATACGAACTCCAATCACTCTACTCACTTTTAAAGTCAAGATATAAGATTCTCTAATTAATAAATGTGGTTTCATCGAAAACGGAGTCCATTTGCAAAAAAAATCAATTTTTGGACGTAATGACAATGGGGTTTCTAGGCTATTTGATTTATTTTGTACATATTATAGTACAACCTATTTAGCCTTTTTTATTATTTTCTTAATATTGTATGTTATTTATAAAATAAAATCTAAAATTAAAATCATCATTTAATATTTTAAATAAATCAAAAACTCTTAAAAATCGTCAAAATTGAACTACATCGTATATATATGTATTTATTAATCTATGTAACATAAATTATTAAAATCCACAAAAATTCATACAAGCATTATTTATTATTATATAAATTAATAAAATATATAAATAATACCCTATTTACTAAAATATTTAATTAAAAATACAAAGGTTATTTATAATACATATTATGTATGTATATTTATTAACATTTTATTTATATACCATAATTTATACATTATTTATATATGTATAATAGACCATAATTTAGATAATTTAATTATCTACATTTTTGTTTTTACTTTTTTTTCAAAATAACATTATTTAATATATATATATATATATTATATAATTTATAAAATATTTTAGCTTTTGGAATTTTGTTGTGCTGACACGTTTCAACACCACATTCATCTTCCCCAAGAAGTCATTCTATTTTCGGCGTGAAAGCATCCCTTCTTCATTGATATATCCAGCCTTCGATTAACGATGAAACCAACATCTAATCCGTAGATCTTTTAGATCGACCCACACCATCCATTCAAATCGCCCTAACCATCTTTCATTCCTCCTATTTAAGCCATCAAAGTTGGTGAAAAATAAGAACTCCCTCCAGCTCTAGTTCCAACTGACCATCTAACCATCTTCCAAGCCTTGTAACGGACTCATCGAGTGACATACGAGCAGGTTCTTCATCCTGTGAGGAGGAGGGGATGTTGGAGGAGAATTCCAAGGCTTCTCAGCCTTGAATCATGGCCACATCTGTCATGTGGAGCTCCAAGAAGCCACCATCTCGTAGAGCAACGACCTGCGAGGTTCTTACAACTTCCATTTCCCAGGTGAGATTCCTTCACAAAATTCACTCATTTTAATCCATTTTTAGGTCTGTTAAGTAGTGATTAAGACAACTAATTCATCCCTCTTTCTATTACTACCAAAACCCCCTTCCAATTTGGCTTATTTCTTTGGTAAATCTGAGTCGAAGTCTACTTTGTGCTGAAACAAACTGTTACACAAGAGCACAACTATCTTTTTAAGTCGATTTGTCTATAATTGAAACCATCTTCTTCATGCAGGTGCACTAATCTATGCGAGTTATTACTCAATATCATCTATGACGAGTTCCATGCATCATTTGGAGAGAATTTTGATATGAAGTTGTGTAAGAATGGTAAACCCTACTTCAGCATCTGGAAGCCCTAAAGAAGCTTGTTCCTTCATCTTCGATGTCTCCTCGCAGTAGGTGTGCTCGCAGGGGGAAGGCGACCCCCTTCTGGATCTATCTCCTTGATTCCACCACAACGACAACTACTTGAAGCTGAGCGGAGCTGATTTGTCGCCACCATTGTTCTTCAATTGGGGAAGATCACCTCAATCATCAGACTGTCAATACAAACAGACTGGTCTTTAGGGACGCCCATCAGGGACGGTTCCTTAGAAACTATCCCATTTAACACTAAATGGGACGGTTGCATAGCGTCCATCCCCCTTGATGACTAGAAGGGACGTTTAAAATCAACCATCCCTTTTCAACAGTATTACAGGTGATGGTCCGGTAATTGATCATCCCTACCGAGTGTTATAAGGGACGGTTGTGTGACCGTACCCATCGAGTCATACATGGGATGGTTAAGACTGTCGCCTCCCGCTCTATTTGAATGTCTCTTTCAGTTCAACCGAAGGGGACGGTCGTGATCGTCCCCTTCCGTCGCATCTAGTTTTTGCAGGCGTGAATTTGTGTTGTTTCAGAGCTCAGAAGGGATGATCTTACGTAAACCGTCCCTGATCGTTATCATAGGGGACGGTCAATTGACCGTCTTCAATGGGTTTATACTATCGAACAATGCCGCCTCCCTCCTCATTCTTTCCATTCTTCCACCCAAAACTCCCATCCCCTCCTGCCGCTCCCGTCGCTCGGTCACCTTTCAAGCCTCTCCATACGTCAACTCCGTTATCGAGATCTCGTCCTCCATCTTCCTCTTTTGTCATGCTCCATCTTATTATCTTGTATCTTTCCATTTCCTTCGAGACAGATCCCATAACTTAGGATATATATCTAAATCATTTTTTCTAGACGTTAATCTTATATGATGTTAGATACAAGAATGCCGACTTGATTTTATGTTGTTATATGTAAGAATGGTGATTTTCTTCTTCATAGATGGTTGTGTTAGATGCAAAATGTTTGACTTATGTTAGATTCATGAATAAATATATGCAAGAATTGTGATCACTATATGGTTGTTTTAGATGCAAGAATGATTGGTTTACCTTTATCCGGTATTAGATTCACTACATGATCGTATATAGTGTTTGATTCACTATATTGTTTTTGATTCATATATGGTGTTTGATTCACTGTATGTTTGTGTTAGAAGCAAGAATGAATGATATAGTTTCACCTTCATGTATATGATATAATATATGATACTCCATGAATTTGATTTATTGTTTGTAGCACCCTACTTCAAACACAATTCCACATATTTTGGATTGTGTGCACGTTTGTGTGATTGTGTGTGGATATTTGTGCATTGGTCCCTTACATTACTCTTACGCTACATTATAGTTCTTTGTTGCCCATCCTTTGGAGAAGACTCATGAGTCAATTTCAAGAATGGATCTTTCCCTTGGAGGTTCGAATGAGGATCGATCTTTGGACTCCATCAAATGATGATGTTGCGGACCTGATATTTGCAAATTTGGGTGAGAGAACATGCTGATGTGAAGATCAATTTATGAGGACCATTAATCCTTTCATGGTGATTGTTGAAAGCTATCTTTAAGGATCTTTTGATATGATTGAGTACATTAATGTTCTTTTCTCCGTGAGGAACTCATTCAAGCGCCTAGTGAAGAGGAGGCTATGAAAACTTAATGTACTTTTAGGAGTCCTGCAACATCTATCTCCTAGAACATATTTGTTGCTAAAGTTGGTTTTTGGACTATTGTCCTTATAAACTGGAAAGGTGATACTAGATTTTGATCATTACATCCAGTCTTGTAATAGTTATTATCAGAGAGAATGCAGGTGGTTAGATGTGGATCTAATGACAAGGAAACTCTTAGAATGCTTATTGCATTACCACATTTTGTGGCCTCATTTCTTCATAATATCTGAAAGGCATAGATTTTTGTATCCCACATTGAACAACACATCAAATTTCTTGTTGATTATGCAAGTTGCTATGCTCAAACCGGTGCTCTTCAGCCTACGAGAATTCTATTGGGTTCCAATGTCTTATCCAGATCCTAGCAGGGAAGGGGCAGTTGATGGTCTATGAAATCTAAACTTCCATTTCATGGGAGGATGTAATATCCCATGGATTAATAATTCTTGGAAGGGTTTGTAATCATTGATCTAACCCACCGAACTATAGATGCACAAATTTTAATTTTGGAGGATTTATCATTAGCTGCCTCTTCTGTGGATGTGGTCTTCTTAGGATCTGGGAGCATTACGATAAAAAGAGTGTTCAAATTGCGGTGATTAATTGAGGTTACACAGTTCATTTGAGCTCCCAAACCTAGGTGGTTATCAATGGAGCATATGCAACATCGTGAACTTAGAAAAAGAGTTCTATACGATGGATCATCATCCTCTGCTGCAAAAAACGGAAGTAAGACCACACTTAGTGTATACTTAGTAATAGATGATTACAAATTGTAAGACTTATATGAACTATGTATGTCATTATTTTTAATCATTTTGATTTTTTTTACTTAGATGTTGAGTTTCATTCAATATTCTGATTTTGTAACTTGCATTATTAAAATTTATTACTTTGATTTGATCTTCACACTGATAATCATAACCTTTAATGAGCTCTTAAGATATATCTATTAATTTGTATGGTACAAGAAAATGGACAAGAGCTGGAAGAATAAAAGATATGATGATTTGGCGACTTATAGGAAAGGTGTCAATGATTTTTTAGACTGGGCATTTCGCTGTGAATTGCTATACAATATTGTTGGAGGCGAAGGAGATAAGATTCGATGTCCTTGCATACGATGTAAGAACACTTTCTTAAATAGTCGTAGAGGAGTTTACGAGCATCTTATATTGAATGGGATTTGGCTATATGAAACAAATTGGACTTATCACAGAGAAGGTCTTCAACATGTTGTGGATCCTATTTTGATGCAAGTAATGATGACGATCCAATGCAGACAGATGTCGGTGATGGGATACTATAAATGTTAGATGATATTCGAAGACCTATTTCAGATAAAAGTTCTGAACATATTCATAATGGTTTTCGTGAAAATTTAATAAAGGCAGAAATATGTTTCACTCTGGGAGATGAAAATGTCTCGTCTTAGATTTTTGTTAGAGTTATTTAAGATGAAAGTCAAAAATCATTGTACAACGATGATGATGTCTGATGTTTTACACCTAATTTGAAGGATTTTAAGAAATCCTGATAATTTTTCAAAAGATTTGAAGGATGCAAAATCGAGGTTCCGATCTCTTTGCATAAATTATGAAAAAATTGATGCATGTCTAAATGATTGCATCCTATATTAGAAGGAGAATTCAAAATTAGAGGAATGCCCTACATGTAATGCTTCTAGATTTAAGGAGGATAGTGATGTAGCAAGGCAAAAAAAGCTTCTTATACCTCGGGTGCAACGTCTTTATTTATCAATTAGAACTGCAAAATGGATAGTATAGCATAGTAACATCAAAAAGAAAGATTCAAGTGGTCTTATTAGACGTCCTTCAGATTCGGAGGAGTGGTTAAAATTCGATGAAAGATATCCATCATTTGTTGATGAAGTAAGAAATATAAGATTAGGGCTTGCTTCTGACGGTCTTAATCCATTTGGAAATACGAATACGAGCTACTCTATTTGGCTTGTAATAGTAGTAACATATAACCTGCCACCTTGGATGGCGATGAATTCTTCATTTATGATGATGTCCTTACTAATACCTGGGCCAAAAGGAGTGGGTAACACAATAGATGTTTACTTGCAACCTTTAATAGATGAACTTAAAATCTTATGGACTACCGGTGTGCAGACTTACAATGTTATGAAAACTGAAAATTTTACGATGCATGCCTCACTACTTTGGACCATTAATAATTTTCCAGCATATGCGAATTTATCAGGTTGGAGTACAAAAGGCAAGCTTGCATGCCCCATTTGTATCGAAAACACATAATACACATCATTACCTGTAACTATGAAACATTGTTATTTAGGTCATCGACGTTTCTTACCTATAAAACACAGATGGAAGAAAGGGGAGAATGACAAGAATTTTGATGGGCAACCTTTTGGACATCGAATCACATTGATTCGAAAATCAGGAGATGTAATATGGCAAGAGCAAGAAAAGATATGTAGATTTGATTTGGGTAAAATGAATAAGAAGAAATTACCAGGAGGTTGGTGACATCAAAGTATTTCCTTTCAAGAATTGTCATACTGGAGATCTTTAAAATTCATCATAACCGAGATGTAATGCATATAGAGAAGAATAATATGGAAAATATCCTTGGAATACTGAATCTTTCAAGTAACACGAAGGACATTTTGAGATCAAACATGATTTGGTGCAATTTGGAATTCAGCAAGAATTACACCAAATTGAGTCAGATAATTCTAGAATTACAATACCCAATACAATTCATACATTATGTAATGCTGAGTGAGATAGAATACTAGTCTTTCTAAAAAAGATCTAAGTATCAGACGGATTCTAATCCCAACTACGTAGATGCATAAATGAGGCAGAAAGGTATTCTGATTTTTATGAATTCGTTGCAGGATGCATTTTCTTGGGAACGGGATCCTGTCGTTGATGGGCAGATCCTTAGTCATGCAGCAGAGATGTTGCGTTGGTATAAAGGACACGTTAAGTCAAAGGTTAAATCTTTTCTTTTTTTATATCAATTATTCAATGTCCTATTTTGTTGAATTATCTTTGTCATGCAGTATTACATCCCTCAAATTCCTTACGAGCAATTAGTTCAAAATGTTCCTCCGTGTGTGACTCTGAACTAGTGAAGAGAACTAATCAACTTCTGGTCTAATGAGGAGTTTGCGGTATGTAAAATACTTTCTATTTATTTACACATTAATTGTACTAATTTGGAATAATATCAAACGATATCAACGAAAAATACTGTGAATCGTGCAAAGGGATTCAGGATCGACACATAAGATGGGGAGGAAGACTATAAACCAATTCAAGCATGATTTGTAAGTTTGTTAAATAGGTTCAAGATAAAAGATACAAGAAGTTTGACAAATAGCTTTTCTTTAGATTTTTAGGAAAAGGAGAATGTTGTTGAATGTTTTTTTGTGAATTTGTTGCGGTAACAAGGCTCAGAATCTAGTGCAGAAAATATTTTTTTCATTAAGAATATCAGAGTCGATGGTTATGGCACCGTCCCCTCTAACATCATAGGGGACGGTCTCGACCGTCTCCTCCGGTAAGGCTAGAGTTGCTGGTCCATTTTTGGGAGACATACAACCATTGGGGACAATTCCAGCCATCCCCTCTGATCTTCTATACCCATCCCTGAACCAAATAATCGGGACAACACCTTTGGGGACAGTTATGGTACCGTCCCCTCTGTTGTCATAGGGGACGGTCTCGATTATCTCCTCCGGTGAGGCGGGAGTTTGCCGGTCCATTTCTGGGAGATGCGCTACCATTGGGGACGGTTATGACCATCCCCTTCGATCTTATGTACCCATCCATTAACCCAATAACATGGGCAGAACCTTTGGGGACGATTATTGCACCGTCCCAGATACAGTCATAGGGGATGGTTATAGCACCATCCCAGATACAATCATAGGGAATGGTTTCACAGTGTCACCTATGCTATAGATAACAAGGGACGATCGTCAACCGTCCCTTCTACTATGCACGGAAGGGACGGTCTAGGCCCGTCCCCGCCGTATAAGAATAATGGACGCTACGTATTTATGTCCCCTTTGGTCAAATGAGATGCATGAATCGGGGAGGCTTCTACAACCATCCCTAATGACCTAAAGGGACGATCTTAATACATGACGGGACATGCATCGACCATCGCAAAAGACGTATCTCCTTATAGTGTGTACATGTGCTCGATGTGTGTCACAGATCAAAGGGTCAGATCGCGCATAGCCTTCTAATCCGGACTGTTCATAGCAAACCGATGGAAATTTTGCATAATACACTCAGAAACATTCATAAACTTACGTGCGTTGTAGAAGACCTTTTATTTGCATTTAGGTCCCTCCATAGGGACCTAAACATAAAAAGATTTTATAATTCCAGAACTTTTATTTTCAGTTGTACCCCTGTACTCCTTGTGATATTTGGACACTCTAGAGATTCCATTTTTCTCGGTAGTTACACAACTACCCTAGTGAGATTTTGTCATATTTTTCAAGATTTTTCATTATTTATTTGATTTGTTTTGATTTTTTGAACACCGCCTTCATTTTGAATTTCCTTTGTGTGTTTCTTCGAGCATGTTGCTCGGTTTTCTTCCTCGTTTCTACATATATTGTATCACCTACTTACGTTGTATCATCTATACACATTTCCTTATCTAATATATAGTAAACCATTTTGGAAATATATTATCCATTTAAAAAATAATAAAAAAATCATTTCTTTTTTATTCTCTCTAATCACCACTAGAATAGTACATTACACTATATTCCACCTATTATATAATACCACCATTTTCTAAATTAATCACTCATATAAATTAAATAAAAATTTCAAAATGAAAACAAAATAAAAATAGCAAAATCAAAAACCAAATAAAAATAAATAAACTAAAAACCACAAAAAGAATTAGTGAATAAGAATTTAATCACAAAATCGATCTCTGATTCTAGGTATACTTTCTGCCTCCTTGTATTCGACCCAAGGAAACTTACCTGGTTAATATCAAGTAAAAAGAGAGATATAATTTTCTTATTATATTGATCCATTACTCTAGCTCTTTATATTTTTTATACACGCTTCTCTTCGCGGGTACTACAATCCGACTATTTGTTTATTCAAACCGTGAGGGGGGCACACTTATCCATACAAATCCAAAAAATAAAAAATGAAGATAAATTAATAAATAACTTAATTTTAAGAAGTGTCTGATTTCAAAGTTGTAGATCTCAATGAAATTTACAACTTTCATGAAGGATTCAAATTGAAAATAGGTCATGTATACATATATGCAGTTTTTGGATGTACTTGATAAGTACAAAATACCTAAATTTAGGTGTTTTATGTTTTTCCTTGATTTTCATTAATTATATATTTTTATTATTTTTTAACATAATATTACAATATATTATATACAATCTATATTTTTTTAGATTTTTAGAGGTTGAGTATAATTCGAGATAAAATATATGATTTAAAACTATAGGCAACATATATCACAATATACCTAGTTTTAAAAGAGTTTTTTTGGATTTTCTAAAGATGATTTTAGGTTTTAAATTTTAAGTAGTGGTTATAATCTGGGCATCCAATTTTGTCAAAATTCGATTGAACTTCGGTTTCTACAAGTGATTGAAATTCAACAAAAATGGCTGCCATTTGAGCCTTTAGGGGTTGCCGACCAAAGGGTTGGTGAATGAAATGGATAAAAGTTTGACTGAATTTTGACTTTTCACCGATTTGGTTATTGAACCCAATAATAACTTAAAATAATTGGGGTTTGATTGGTTATAATATACACAAGAGCTTAAAAATCAAGTTTCACATATGAACTCCAATTATCTTAAAAATGAAATTGTTTTTAAAAAATGATAATACATTGCTTTGAAGGTGAGTAGAGTTTCATAGGTGATTGTATGCATAACAAAATGGGCTTCAAATACAAGCATATGCAAAATTAGGGTTTACCTTTATTAGCTATATATTCAAGTTAATATTTTTATTGGATTTTTCATTGGTTAATGTGATTCTTAGCTACAATGTAGAGGTAGTTTCACATCAAATAGAGTTGATGTGGTTTTATTAAAAATTAATGAAGAATATACATACACATATGTGAATGTGTGTATATTAAGGGTTCTATTTTTATTTTTTTATTTCTTTTTCTCTTTGAGTTTATCGGCGCGATCACTATTTATTTTTATTTTTAGTGTGGCGACTATTGTTTAAAATCAAATGAACTAAGAGAAGAGTTTATGATAATGTATCAAAAAATTCAGTAAGTGTATTAAGCAACATTATTGAGTTTTTATAAGCTTAAGTGTCTTCTTAGACAAGAAAATCTTTCAAAGTATAATGATATAGTGAATATCATAGCAAGTCGATCATTCTTACTTATAGAATATTGAAATTTATTCCTTTAATACACAATCTCTTAGGTAAATGATGTATGATATCAACGTGTTATGTTTTGTAGCATAAAATGGGACTTTTAAATAAGTTAATTACACTTGTGTTGCCAGATGAATCTCATATTCAACATGCTCAAATTGATCAATTAGGCTTTGTTGCCCAAAATTCATATGCATTTAATCATAAGTATATCATCATTATCATTCATACATGTATAAATAATATTCGCATTTCATCATGCATAATTGCATAAAATAAGGAACCAAAAATCCAAGTGTAAATTAACCTAAAACTTGCTAACTTCTCCTATTTTTAGTTAATTCATCCTAATTCTGTTTGACCGAAAACCACTTCCATTGTTTAGATATTACTAACAAAAATAAATAAAAATATAAAAAAAGTGCTAACTTAAATAAGTGACAAATAAACCCAAAACTTAGTTTCACATCAGCCGGACTAAAACATATATATCTTCCTCATACAGTGTCTTATTTTGATCTACTCACTTTTTAAGTACTCCATTTTCAAATACCTTTAAAACAAGACCAATTTCATAAAATCGGAGCTCATATGCGAAAGTTGGGTTTTGGGCCTCTTTTGCGCATTTTATCTTTTGAGATTTCTACCATGAATTTTTATGTGCATAATTAACCCATTTAATTTTATTTATTCTTCATTTGTGTTCTTTGATGAAATTTTTATCAAGTGGCATAAAAATCCAAATCCAAATTAAGACGGAAATCAAAAAAATTGATTGTGTGCGAGTGACCTCTGTGAGTCTGTACAAAACTCTCTTGTTTCCTAGTTCTACTTTATTTCCCTATTTTCTTATTTATTAAAAATCTAGAAAAATAGATTAATGTGTAGTTAGGTGTATTTTATTTTAACGCATTTTTTCTATATTTTTATCCTCTTGTAAATTCATAAAAAAATACAAAACTCCAAAAAAGTGATTTTCCATGCGCAGAGAAAACCACCAAAAATATCACTTTGTATAGATGACCTCTTTTGCTCCTAGTTCCTTCATGGAAGTTGTAGATCTCATTGAGACGAACAAGTTTGTTGAAGGAATTTTGTCTTTCTCTTTATTTTTTGATTTTTTGGGGTGACACGTGGCAGCCTGGGTGTGCCACGTGGCACCACCACTCCTTCTCCCCTCTCTCCTCCCTTCGGGTCACGTGCCTAGCACGCGACCCCTTTTCTATTCCTCCAATTATTTCGTTCTCCAGCGACCCCCCTTCCACCGCAGCCATTACACACCACCCCCTCCCCTTGCTGTAACATCACCCTTCGACCGTTACCATCATCTCCTCCTATAAAGTCTCGTCGGTCGTCCATCCCATCCGCCATCATCGTGAGCTCTGTGGTGGTCCTGGTGACAACATATCCTCCTCGCATCATCGAGCATCTCAGCACGATCCAAAACCAGACCTCCGACCTTATCGCAGCTGCTTCGAGCAGCGGCCTAGCTCCGCCTCTTTGCCGGGTGTTCAGGGATCACCGGAGGGCTCCTAGCTCCTCCTACTTCCTAGGCGATCTATCCTCTCCTTATTTTTTTCCTCTTTCCGTTGAAATGCTACCAATCACCACCTGACCTTCCATCTCCTCCAAATCAATTCCGTTCCAACACATCGCTTCTTTGCCTCTGCCTCACCCTTCTTCGATTTTAATAGCCCTTGCAAGTACTCGTCGTCACCCTTTGCCCGACTGCACCGTGCTCCGAGCTCTACCACCCTCACGCAGTGCCCTCGCCATCTGCAGCAGCCGCACCCTCCACACGCTACCCCATGCACCTTCGCACCGCTCCAGCCGCCCTCGACTGCAGATCCATCGCCCTCCTCGGATGACTCCGCCGTCCCACCTTCAGAGCCTCGCACCTCCCTCCACCGCCCTCTGGAGCCAACATACTATAGCTCCTCTCCGGCCACGTCGCGTGCTCCGTCTGTGTCGTGAGCTCCACCTTCACCGCCTGACACCTGTGGAGTCCTTCTCGCCCCTCCGCCTTGGGTGACGCTCTGTCGCCTCCGACCACCCTCGAGATGCTCTCCACTTCTCCCCCTTACACGTGAGGCACGTGAGCCGTGAAAGAATTTCATCTGCTCCCCTACAGCTCCGACAAATTACGCTTGGGGTCCCTGCACGTGAGCATCATGTGATCTGGGGGCAATTTGCATCAGCTTCCCCAATGATCAGCCATATAGGCGACAACCCCCTGCTGACATCATAGTCACGTGCGGAGCACGTGACGAGTGGAAATATTGCAATAAGTTCCCTGAAATTTTAGTAATTGCAGATAAGTTCTTCATGGACCTCTTTGAAAAAATATTTACTTTCATTACAGTTTAGTCCATGAACTTCTATTTAGCATATCTTGATTATCTGAACTCCGATTTTTATGCATAATATGTCGTTTTGAAGCTTGTTGAACGCTCTATGTCATATATATTTTGTGGACAGATCTGAGGCTATTTATTGAGGTTTATTATTTGAGGATCTATTGACATATTTGTGTCATATTTTCATTGAGAAAATTAATGATTTGTTTTGCAGGAATTCTAGTGAGGATTTTAATTTGATCAATCCTCTTTTGATTATTGTGGATTATTATTTGAGAGATTCTTCTCTGCAGAGGCATATGCTTGAGGAGGAGAAATTAATTCCATTCCTTGATATTTTATTTGAGGAATTTCAGGGTGATTAGTCCTATCATTATTAATTTTAAGGAATTTGATCTATTATCAAGGTTCATTTTCTGAGATATGATTCTCCATGATACTTGAGGAGATTAAAGTTTATTATCTTTAAGGATTAAATCACAGGAATTTAGGGGACATATAATCTTCTTAAAAATTCTCATCGATCTACTTCGCAGGAGTTTGAATTGATCTATTAATCTTCTTGCTTGCCGTTTGGGATTCAAATTGACTACGTGCCTTATAAATAACTTTTCGATATGTGACTTTCTTTTTATGATATTGATCAACCTTGTTGGGATTAAAAATCATCATCGCAGATCGTGTGCTGAATTATTCTCTCTGTTATTTTTCGCATTGCATCATCGTATTTTCCATTTATTTCTGACACAGAAATTAACCTAGCATTTCATTAACTATTTAACTTAATTTAAAACCATGCAACTAAATATCATTGTTCCCTGTGTTCGACCTTGGTATACTTGCCAAGTTAAAATTTTCCACAACAGTAAAAAATTGTGGTTTTTGATCGACTGAATTTTGTCTCATATACTACAATTATTGACAATTAAAGAGGCGATCTTTGAGTTCATCAGATGGCGCCATTGCCAGGGAATGATGTATTCTTAGGGTTTTAAATTATTTTATGTAATTAATTTTCATGAAAATAAATTTTATGGTAATTTTCCCCTCTTTCTTTTGCATTTTATTTTTTGCATTTTATTTTGCACTTCTCTCTCTGCAGATACTAATCACGATTTCTCTCTTCGCAGATAAATAGCTCGGAGCGAACTTTGGATAGAAAATCAAGATTCTACGAAGACAAAGACTGGATTTTAATTTTGTGAGAGAGAGCTTAGAATAAATTTATTTTATGCATTATTTATAGGGTCCCTCTCTCTGAACCCTAATAACTATTTAAAAGATACTTAAATAGAGTAGTTAGGATGATGCATGAGTTAAAATGAATAGATTGGAACTATCCAGATCCTGAACAAATTAGTTAATTGAAAAATAAATTACTTGACTGATATCAAAAGTAGTCAACTATTTTTGTTTATTTGTTGATGAAGACAAAATATCTTCGATAGAAGTGAGATTAAAGATAAAAAATCAAATGTTGGAAAAAATAATTATTTGAAAAAAATGTTTAATCGGATGGTCTAATATTAATTTATTGATCTTAATCATAAGCTCGTTAATAATATTGTAGATATAAACTCAGAATCAATACTCACAGTTTGTCGACTTAGGAATTTGGTTAGTCGATTAAAAATTTAGTTGGCTAAAAAACCATGAAATAGAATAATAATTTTAGGTTCAAATATAGTGCTACTAGATGAACTCATTATTCAACCCAATATGATTTTATTCGATTAAAACATGGGTAGTTGACTAATTGAATGTGCCCTAAATTTGCTTATGCATTAAGATTATTATTATAAGGTACTTTTTGCATGTAAAATTAAACCATGTAAAAATTTGCATAAATTTTCTTCAACTGTGGTAGAATGTTGTGTGATTGTGTTTCTCCTCTAGTCTTTGATCTTCATCTATGTGACTAGCTTTTCTTTAATTCTTCATCAAGAGTGGTTTAGCAACTAATTGATCAATTATGGCTTGAGAAATATCCTTATGTCATTCATTCTCAAATGGTTCTTTAGCTTAAAAAAAACTTTCTCCTTAATCTTAAGCTTCAATCTTTGATCTAAAAGGTAAGGTTCTCTCTCTCTATATATATATATATATAAAGTTCAATAAATATCAACTAAGTTACTAAAAGGTTAGACCTATCTTTCTTAAACATGAATCAATACGATCCTTGCATGGTTACTCTTCCAAATAGAATTAAATAGGATATGCATAGACCATATCTTTATTTTTAAGGGGTCTTAAATTGCTCGAAATAATAAAAAGTTTGATATCCGAACTACTCTATGACAAATGATATCCACATTATTCATTATCTATTTTTTAATTACACGATCATCTTATTATGGAATATATTTACATAAAAATCTTATTCCTATCAAACCTCAGTTGATTTTGAACATCCATATCCACACTTTTATCTATAATAGTAGACCGATCAATGTTTAATTTTATATCTAACTCGATCATTATTAATTAGTTCTCGTACGTTGTTATAAATGCTTAAAACTTTGAGTAAAAAGTTTTGTATGTATAATGACATATAAATGTAAGACCTAAATTTCAATAAATATCTTAGTAAAAGTCGAGCAAAATTATTCTCTAATATTGTTGTAATTAAATCCATGGCAGCATAAGACAAGAAATATATGAAAATATATTTACAATAAGTATAACATATAAATTATTCAATTTATTGATCAACTGTATTCATATGAACGAGAAAAAAATGAATAGGAACAACATTACATAATACATAGAAAATATTCATCATCAAAGAAAGATGTGACATGGTAATTAGAATAGTATCGAAAAAGAACTAAAAAAAGTATGCAAATCGAAACATTCAAATGGAACTTTCCTTAGAGAAACATCACCTCCCAAAGCACTAATATACGAGGTTTATATTGCAACTTATAAATTCTAATGATTCACACTTACCATGGTGCACATTGCTCACGGTCGTCCTCAAAAGTACATCAGAATAACTAGAGAGAATAAATAAAATGTTGATGAAGGTTTGTTGATTAACGGAGAAACGAACCTTGACATGTCATTTTTTAATCACATAGCTAGATAAGAGGCCACAAAGAGATGATGCACATCTTAGTAGGAAGTCGGATAATGAATTAGAATATTATTTTTGAGATAAAAAGAGCGAGCTTCGAATTGACTCTCAAATGTGAGCATGATTTGAAGCAAGTGCATTTATTTGTGACCCTCCATACTCAATCTAAACTTTTGTACATAAAGATTGGTTAGGACACTTATATCTGCCTACCAAAGTTTTAGCTATTAGCAATAAAATATTATTATACATTTACACATATATACCTCCAACACTCTAAGGGCCCATTTAGATAAGGGATACAAATAATACAGGATAACAGATAAGATGTTTGTCTCCCATTTTTGTTTGATAGGTTTGAGAGACAAAGGAATGAATAAATATTGCAGATAGAGACATAGCATGCGATATCATCATGATGTGACAACTTATGATGTGTTAACTTTAATCTCGAACTAAGGGAATGCTCTCCCACATACAAACATATCATTAGTTGTTTCTTAACCACGAATCCCCAAAAATAGAATAGTCCAACTAACACTGCACGACTCATAATCTTACAAGCAATGCTTCTCTTTGATGATAAACCTCATTGCTAACTCAAGCACATTGTGATGCAATCTCCCAAGATCCAACAACTTGAGTGTAGGAATAGTTTTCCATTCTAGCATAGACCTGCATCTTTTATCATAAATTACACAAGAAAGTAGTTTTTTCATCAGTTGGATCCTTCTTAACCTCTGTAATATCAGTATGCCCCTAATTTCTTACATAACTCATAGTTATACCCTTTTGTAATATCATTATGCCTATACTTACATTAACGGAAGGATATAACTGTGAATTTTGTAGGAAGCCATGGGCACACCCGATATTAAAAAAAAGAGGGACATAACTGATATTGCATAAATTAAAAAGGGAAAAGTAAAAAAAACCCAAGAATTTTCTCCATCACATACCATTCTTTGTAGGATAATGTATTGAAATTGCAACGAACACTTTTCCCTTCACAAGCAATTGCAATCTATTGCAAAAGTGTTCATGGGGAACCAATTACTTCGCACCAAAACCGAACATGGAGACCATGGTGGACCAATCACGGCTAAAACAATGAAGTTGGAGGCTTCAAACATCCCTCCAATGACAACATTCAGATTATTCGTAGAAAACCCCACAACTCCACCACTCTCCATTCTTTTTCTGTAATTTAAAAAGTACAACCTAACAGTGCGAAGACACGCAGGCTAATGAACAGGCTGCCTGTTGCACCTAATTTTTTAATTTTAGTTTATTCTATCACATCTCTGGTTATTTTTTTTAATTCTAAACGGAAAAAACAAAGTAGGAAACAGGAACAGGAGAGCAGCGGACAGACACCAAGGAAAGAGAGGGTGTGTGAGGTGATCGGCCTGTAATTAAGATTCAAGATCGAGCAATTAAATACGCATATCATGAGAATCTCGTCACGCTCTTGTGGGAGATTTGATTTCGTAGCGAGGTGGTGGAAGCGCCAAACTCGAGCCCTAGAAATCTTGACCCCTCTGACCACCACCATCACCCTCATGCTCCAGTTGAACACTAAAATCCATGTCAGATCCCCAGAAGTCTCTACCCATCTGTAGATTTTTCTCGTAGACCCATCTTGTTCTTTCTCGTCCTCGAATGCCTGGTGAGCCCCTCTCTTCTACTCGGTTACTTTGCTGCACAATGCCCGTGGATTCCACCGCCGGGTAGTGTCTGCGATGCGTTTTCTTGCGTTGTTGTTTCGACCACTAGATCCAGATCGGGGTTTTAGGAGGTGGGTACTTACAAAGAAGCTGTCTTTTTGTTTAAAGATTGCTTCTTGAGATCTTTGATGTTTGAGTGCATGCTTTTGAAGTTTTCCTGAGAGTTCGTGTCCATGACAATGTGGCCTTTCCTCCAACATTAGGGGATTTTGCTCTACTGTTTGGTGCCAAGATTTTGACTTTTTTTGTGTTGACCTTCAGAGGACTGGACATCACCAATCCAATTCATGAAAACCGATATCTTCCTCAAGCTTTGAATGCGTAAATTTCTTCTTCAAAGCGTCTAGGATTTTGATGCGCATGCTGCTGTGAATTCTACAGGGTTTTTTCACTTCACCCCATCACATCTGATAGGGGTTGCTAGACATTTCCATTTCATTGTAGGCCACATTTTCACGTGTGTTAATTTTCATGTAATCTTGTAATGATCTCTAAGGTCTGATCTAACTGGGCTAAAATTGCGTTTCGTAAGTGATTTGAATTCTGATTTTAAAGAGAGCTGGATTTTTTGTTAGAATCTGCAAATGTGGTGATTCTTTTTGAGAACATTAAAATAATTTGAGAACATTAAAATATTCTTTATATAAAATCAAGTTTTTCCCGAGCATCAATTCCTTGTTCAAAATGCACACCCTGAACCAATCGTGTTTATCGTTGCAAGCTTGCTGGTTGTACATATTCTGCGAGGATGGTTCCCAAATTCCACGGTCCACCCCAATGGAACAGTAACCTTTTGAAAGAAAGTCAGTGTTTCGAGGACAATTATGTGCATAAAATGAGCAAAAATGACACAACCACGTCCCTTTTTTGTGAAAACTAACATTAATGGATATACATGTCTGACTTCTCGTTTTTTGGGACAATTTTCAGCACTAGTGTAGAGCTGGCATAATTGGATGCCTCACAGATGCTGGAGTTGATAGACACCGTCTTTTTCACATACCAAGCCAACACTGCTGATTTTTTTGGCTGACAAAATTCACGGTGATTGGTCAGCTGCATTTTTCTTTCTTAGTTGTTATTTGTAACAAGCATACCTTTATAATACATATTTGACCTCAATATATGCAACAGTCTTGCTATTTGCTGTTCTCTGGTAATCATATTTTGGGTTCTTGAAATAAAATAAACATGGATTTTTTGTGCATATTCAATTAATTTTTCAAAACTAGAAAGCGACTGAAGAGTTAATTTGCTGCTTTTGGTTCTATAAATTAAACACATTAAGTGTAATGTCACTGAATAGTGGGAAATGCCACGTTTTTTTATACATAAAGCTGATTGGTTGGAGTTTTTGACGATATGTCATTTTTTGATTGCCTTGTCAATCTGAAATTGATAAACTAGAGCATGCTTTACGGCCTATAAAATTTGCTAAAATTTTAACCAATTTAAGAAGTTAAAGCAATTAGTTTTTAAATAAACATTCTTGGGCCAATCAGCTTGTTATAAAAGCATACCTGAGGCATCTGATTAAAGTTAATATACTAGTAAATATGCGTTCTATTTAGATATACTTGGGCTTGCTTCGAAAGAATTACTTACACCCTAAGTAAAACGAGTTTAGCCTCTCAGCTGGCTAATGTTGTAGTGTTTGAATTGATGACTACGAAAAGAGATGCTGTCTGTATGCAACCTATTTTTCCTCTCCAGAAACGATCTCATGTTTTTCTTCACGAAAATGACAGATTTGAATATACTGTAATTATGATTATTGTAATTACCCGTGTTGCCTTTATTTCTTATCGTTGGCAGTTATTGAATTTGACTCCTTGGGCGTGGGTGCCTGCACATTGAAAGATGCTGTCATGCACAACTTGACTTATACATTTAAGATTCATTCACATGTTAAACTTACCCATTCATCTATATCTGAATTTCAGGTTTCATGCCCAGACCGTAGAGTCAGGATTATATGAAGGCAGATAGAACTATCTGTTTTGATTCTTTTCTAAGAAGAAGGCTTTCTTATAGTTACACAAGTTCTTACTTTTTTAGCCACATTCTGTTAGCTACGAGTTGACGTTCTATATCGGTACTTCTCAAACATGGTGGAGACCTGTGTTGGACCTAGTGAGCTTCATCTGAAAAAGGAACTTACTGCCCTCCGTAAGTCACGTTATCTACGTGATCCTGAAACCAGCTCTTCGTGGAGGTCTCCTTTGAGTTCTAGATCAGTAGCTGCTGCAGCCTACACCTTTAAGTACAAAAGTGAAGCTAAGAAGGATGATACATCACCAAATAGTAGTGGTCCTGTTGATGTTGGATGCAATTCAAGTTCAGCTATAAATAACAATCGACGTAAAAAAGTATATCTTTATAATTGGGGAAACCATTCTAGAAGGTCTAGTGACAGTGGAATAAAACTTGATGAAGATAATAAACAAGTAACTGTTCAAGCATGCCTTCAAGACAGCATTTGCAAACCCAAGAAATTAGATGTTAAAGATAATGTGAAAATGGAAGACTGTGCTGACTGTTTCCTCTCCAGAGAGGTCGATCCCGACCTTGAAGTGAGAAGGACTTCCAGAAAGCCGCGAAGAAAGTCAGTTTCGAGACAGCATGCTTCTAGGAACTCTGCAATTTCAAACTTACTTGCTGTTCCATCAACCTCTCTGGCCATTCTTAACTCCTTGGAGCAGTATGATGATAGCGAGTGCTCCAACTCAGAGGATCTACGAGACCCAGTGCGGGTGTCAAATCAGAAATGCGATTGTGCTTCACGAGCTGCATCGCCATTACTTTCAGTATCTAGATGTGGGGATTGGTCTGATTCATCTAAGATATTAAGGCGTACTACAAAAGAAGAATCATCCTGTTCATATACTCCAGTTTCGACTAGCTCCTATAACAGACATGGAGATCAGAATGCCAGTACTGTTGGTTCCTGGAACGAGACTGCTGGTTTTGATGGTGATGAACTTGATCAGATGGATTTGCCTGGGCGACAGGGATGTGGTATTCCTTGCTATTCCTCAAAACGGAGGAAAGACAGAGGCTGTGGTGGTTGGTATTCCCCATCACTCTCTGATACCTTGAGGAGAAAAGGAAGTAGCATCCTTTGTGGGAGTCAGTCGGTCAATCACAGAAGGTCATCAGGTGTTCCAAAACGGAGAAATTTGCCAAAATCATCGCAAGGGTTGCCATTGTTGCACAACAGCTATGACCAAGGGGGGTCATCAGCAGATACTGAAACAGATGAGCTGTCCACTAACTATGGGGAGATTGACTTGGAGGCAATAAGCCGGTTAGATGGAAGCAGATGGTCTAATTGTAGAAGCCAAGAAGGAATAGATATGGCATTGACTAGTGCAGCTAATGGACTTTCCTCTAATCCTAGAAGCTTGAGTCAGAAATATAGGCCAAAGTCTTTTGAGGAAGTAATTGGCCAGAATATTGTTGTCCAGTCCCTTAACAATGCTATCCTAAGGGGAAGGATTGCTCCTGCATATATATTTCAAGGTCCACGTGGGACAGGAAAAACATGCATGGCAAGAATATTTGCTGCAGCTTTAAATTGTTTGTCCAACGAAAAAATTAAACCGTGTGGCTTTTGCAGGGAATGCAGCGACTTTGCCTCTGGAAATGCATCAAATATGAGAGAAGTAGATGCTATAAACAAGAAAGCCATAGAAAGGGTAAAATACATTTTGAGAAATCTATCTGCAGCTTCATCCTTTTCCCGGTACAAAGTGTTTGTCATTGATGAGTGCCACATGTTATCATCCAAAACTTGGTCAACTTTAATGAAGTTCCTTGAAGATCCTCCATCTCGTGTAGTATTCATCTTTATAACCATTGATCCAGAAAGTGTGCCACGTGCAGTTGTCTCCCGTTGTCAAAGATATATTTTTCCTAAGGTCAAAGATGAAGATATAGTTAATCGGCTAAGAGATATTTCCTCCAAAGAAAAGCTTGACACGGAACTTGAAGCTCTAGATTTGATTGCTCTGAACTCTAATGGCTCACTTCGGGATGCTGAGACAATGTTGGAACAACTGAGTTTGCTGGGAAAAAGAATAACATCATCTCTTGTACATGATCTTGTAAGATTCTTAAAATCACGTCATTGTTTAAGTATAGAATATTTGTATAAAGATCATAATACTAATGTGGAGAAGAGAGACAGAATGGGATATCTATTCCATAGGGCTAGGGTCTCTTATATAGAGAGAAAACCCTAGAGAGTATAAGAGGAAAAATACATAAATACCCCTGAGGGGTTACGAAACCCGAAGGGTTAAAGGTTACGGAACCCGAAGGGTCAAGGGTTATGGAACCCGAAAGGTCAAGGGTTACGGGACCCGAAAGGTTACAAAAGTAATATAATAATTCTAACACTCCCCTCAAGTTGGAGCATATCTGTCGATCATGCCCAACTTGGATACTAGGTATATTAGACGCTTCCTTGGAAGAGCCTTGGTGAGGATGTCTGCAAGTTGAAGTTCAGTGGAGATGTGTGGAGTGCTGATTCGCCCTTCTCGTACCGCATCACGAATAAAATGGCAATCAACTTCAATGTGTTTTGTCCGCTCATGGAAAACTGGATTGGTGGCGATGTATGTGGCAGACTTGTTGTCGCAGTATAAGGTTACATGAGTGGCGACTGACATGCCAAGTTCTGTTAGGAAAGAAACAAGCCATGCGATCTCACATGTGGCCTGAGCCATTGCCCTGTATTCTGCTTCCGCACTAGATCTGGATACCACTGTCTGCTTCTTGCTTCGTCAAATGACAAGGTTATCCCCAACAAACATGGCGTATCCTGTAGTGGATCGGCGGTCCTCAGGAGAGCTAGCATAGTTAGAATCTGTATAGGCGGAGATATTAGTGTGTCCATTCACCCCATAGAAAAGTCCACGTCCGGGAGATTCCTTCAAATATCGAAGGATCAAAAGAACATCCTGCCAGTGACTGTAAAGAGGCTTCTCCATATATTGACTGGCTCTGCTCACATCATATGATATGTCTGGCCTAGTAACAGTGAGATAGAGTAATTTTCCCACTAAGCTTCTGTATCGTGTTGCATCCTCAAATGCTGGATCAGTAGATGCTGAATATTTTCTCACTTCTGCAGGGATGCCAGATGGCTTGCATCCAAGAAGTCCTGCCTCAGTCAGAATATCGAGGCAATACTTTCTCTGTGAAAGATGGAGCCCCTCTGTAGTGCGTATTACTTCGATGCCAAGAAAATAACGAAGTTGGCCGAGATCTTTCGTGACAAAGACCGTCTGGAGGAAGGCCTTGGTCTCCTGAATACCATCTACATCATCTCCTGTGATAACCATATCATCAACATAGACAACAAGGATGATCGTGCCAGTAGACCGTCGTCTAACAAAGACAGAGTAGTCAGATGTTGTCCTCTGAAAACCAAGTGTGTTGATCTCCGTAGTGAGCCTGTCAAACCATGCCCTTGGGCTCTGCTTCAGGCCATAAATGGCCTTGCGTAGTCGACATACATGCTCCCCATCGACTACATACCCCGACAGTTGCATCATGTAGACCTCCTCCTCAAGATCACCATAAAGAAAGGCGTTCTTCACATCAAGTTGATAAATGGGCCAAGCCTTGTTGGCAGCAATAGAGAGAATGGTATGTATCGACCCCATTCTGGAAACAGGCGAGAAGGTCTCAAAATAATCAACTCCAAAGGTTTGTGTGAAACCTTTGGCAACAAGTCTGGCTTTCAACCTGTCAATAGAACCATCATGCGACTGTTTGGTCGTGAAAACCCATCGACAAGCCACAGGGCGAACTCCCGGGGGTACGACACAAGATCCCACGTACCCCGGGAGGTAAGTGCATCCATCTCCTCATCCATGGCTTGTTGCCAACCTTGATCTTGCTTTGCACTGAAATGATCTATTGGAATGGTAATAGCATTAAGAGCATCTGCAAATCTCTTGTCACAACTAGATAAACCATATGTAGAAGTAAAATGTGACATGGGGTAATACGTACATTTCCTTTTTTGCTTGCGTAGAGCTATAGGAAGCTCCCCAGGTACATCCGGAACAGCAGTGGTGGGAGCACTCGAAGTGGTCATATCATCCTGCATAAAAGGGACAGGCAAAGGTACAAACACTGGTGTAGAAGGTATAGAGGTACGCTGGCGAGTATAGACGATTGGTGGAGGAGGGAGGTCTAGAGGAATGTCACATGCAGTTTGTGTGAAATAACTTGTTTGCTCAAAGAAGGTGACATCGACAGATACATAGTATCGACGTCCAACAGGATCATAGCATCGATAGCCTTTCTGGGTACGTGAGTACCCAAGAAAGATGCATTTGATGGCACGAGAGGATAGTTTGTCAGCTGCATGAAAGTTATGGACAAAGGCAATACAACCAAAAATTCGCAGAGGTATAGGAAAAGGAGACTCGGTAGGATAAAGTAAGGAAAATGGAGTTGCCCCTTTGAGAACTGATGAAGGAACACGGTTGATGAGATACACTGCAGTAAGGATAGCATCTCCCCAGTTTTTTTAGGAACACTCATTTGACTAAGAAGAGATCTGGCAACATTTAGCGAGTGTCGGAGTTTCCTCTCAGCTATACCATTCTGTTGTGAGGTATATGAACATGATGTTTGGTGAACAGTTCCCTGGGATGCAAAGAAAGAGGTCAAGTCATGTTGGTTAACTTAAGAGCATTGTCGGTACGAATGATCTTAACAATGCTAGAAAAGTAAGTTTTAACATATTGAAAGAAATATATGACAATTTGATTAATATCCGAATGCTCCTTTATTAGATAGACCCAAGAAGATCGACTATAATCATCAACAAAAACTATAAAGTAGAGATGACCACTTAATGTGCGGATCGGACAAGGTCCCCAAACATCACAGTGAACAAGATGAAAAGCAGCAGTACTACGAGACTCAGCACGAACATGAAACGAAGTTCGATGGTGTTTCCCGAACTCACATGCCTCGCACTGAAAGGGCTTCAGAGCAGAGAGTTCAGGGAACATCATGGAAATGACCTTGGCAGAGGGATGTCCAATGTGCATATGCCATAGGAGTGGATTTTCGGAGATAGATGCAGCACCAACAAAATTGGAGTCTGAGGGTATGTCAAGGTAATATAGGCCGTTCTTCTCATGACCCCCACCAAAAATCTGCCTCGTCCGAATGTCCTGAAAATAACAACAAGACTCATCAAATATCACACGACAATGAAGCTCAACACAAAGCTTGTGAACTGACAACAAGCTAAGAGGAAAATCAGGAGCATAATGAACCCCCGAAAGTCGGAGCTTGGAAGAGAATTCCATAATTCCGACAGTAGTAATCTGTGATTGAGTCCCATTAGCGACTCGAACTGACTTCACAGAGGTAGATGGTATGGAAGAGGTGAGCAAACTACCTTCTCCAGTGAGATGACTAGAGGCGCCGGAATCAATAATCCAAGCTGGAGTAGGAGTGATAGCAGAGTTGACTATTGTACCTGAAGGAGTGACCAGAGCAGCAGTTGTAGTGTTACTAGTGGCAGTAGAGTCTCGCCCACGACCACGACCAAAGTCACGGCCTCGTCCAGATTCCCGTCCACGACCACGACTTGGATCGCGATCGCGTCCTCCTCGCAAGCCGTATCTGCCTCCTCGCCCAGATGAGACGATGTGTACAAAGTTCTCCGTTGAAGGTAAGACAAGAGGTCGAGCAACGGATGTCTCGAGCTCCTCAAGTCGGCCAAAGATGACCTTCATTGTTGGCAGTGTGTTTGATATAAGAAATTGCTCCTTCGCTGCATGGTACCTAGAATGCAGGCCATCAAGGAAGCGGTATACCTGCCAGTCAGAACGCTCTTGTATCTGTTTTGTGCAACACGAGGGTTGGAATATTGCAAGCTCCTCATACAGACTGGATAGATGCCTGTAGTACTCTATGAGGGTGGAATCACCCTGAGATGCCGACCAGATTTGCCTGTAAATATCTGCAAGGCGTGACTTCGTCTTCTTCTGGGAGTATATTTGCTCGAGATCCTCCCACATTTCCTTGGCCGTATTTTTGTAAAGAAGATTTGAGGCAATATGAGCCTCAACACTGTTGGTCATCCAGTTGATAACCAAATAGTTGTCAGTCTGCCAGTTGTCGTACTCTTTGTCCTTTTCATCTAAAGGATCTTTAGTCAAAATGTAGAGTTTCCTCTGACCACCAATGAACACCATAAACGATCGAGACCAGAGTACGTAATTTTCTTTGCCATTGAGTTTGATAGTAGTGCCTTGTGCCATAATATTCGTGGCCAAGGGCTTTGTCTCGGTAGAAGAAGGCGCCATGGTGGTCTTAAAATAGAAAGACGATCCTGTGATCAACTAAGGATGCATATAAGAGCTAAAAAATACCCTAAAACTCACGTTTGCCTTTGAAGAAGGGCTGAAAACCCCCAATGGACAGCATATCTGGACTCTTTGGAAGGTTGCTGTGGGGCTAACGACCTTCGTAGGAGGTCCTGAAAGCGCAGGGTAGCGCTAGCGGGAGGGCTGCTGCACTGGAGGCGATTGGAGGGCCTTGCGCGGGGCCCTAATTCAGGGAAGAGGGCCCGCGCATGCTTTTACGAGGCTTGAAGGTGGCGGTGGTGATTTTAGGTTAGAACCCCGGTCTAGTACTGTTGCTTTGATACCATGTGGAGAAGAGAGACAGAATGTGATATCTATTCCATAGGGCTAGGGTCTCTTATATAGAGAGAAAACCCTAGAGAGTACAAGAGGAAAAATACATAAATACCCCTGAGGGGTTACGGAACCCGAATGGTTAAAGGTTACAGAACCCGAAGGGTCAAGGGTTACGGAACCCGAAAAGTCAAGGGTTACGGAACCCGAAAGGTTACAAAAGTAATATAATAATTCTAACAACTACCTGAAGTTTCTGTAAACGATTTTAATGTTTGACTGAGTGGGTAGGTCGTGGGAAATCTCGAGGGTACCAACTATTCCTCTTAGATTTTTTTTCTCTAGAACTAAGATTTTTTTGTAGGTTATAAGAATACTTGGATGATATCTAACTTGCTACACATCTTCAGGTTGGGGTGGTCTCAGATGAGAAATTACTTGATCTTCTTGAAATCTCCATGTCTGCAGACACTGCAGAGACAGTCAGGAAATCTAGAGAATTTCTAAATTCGGGCATTGACCCAACGAGATTAATGTCTCAGTTGGCAGGACTTATCATGGATATTATCGCTGGAACCCATCATTTAGCAAGCTCAAAATCCGACCCAGTCCTTGGGGGACGGAGATGTAAGTACTAATTTAATTTTTTTACTATTTGGGAGTATTTTGAAACCACAGGCATCTAATAGACTCTCTATCAGTACTTAATCAAAATATATCTTTTTCAAAGAACCAACCTAAATGAACAGTATCAAGGAATCATATCAATATTTGTCTTAATTGTTGACTAAGCATGTTATTGAAATATCCTTTCTGCTGAAACCTAATTTGTCATTTCTACTTCTCGGCATGGTGTAGTGAAAAGAAAAGGCATTCACAATTTTGTAACAACATGTGAAGATTTAAATCTAAGGTGACATTGACTATCCAAGATACCATTTGAGGGGGCCCCTGGTGTACTATTGAACTTGATATAGGCATTTGCATAAATGATACATGAGCCGTCCTCAAGATAGATGCAGCAGTCCAAGCTTTTTTTTGCAGAGAAGCCACTCCGAGAACGCTGCTTCACCTCAATCACTGTAATAGTAGGAGGTGCTTGCAGGAAGTGACAGTCCATTCCAGCTCTTGAAACTTTGATTTCCCACCCAATCACGGATAGTAGAGGAGCAGATGGAGACTAAAGGCTTCCTCTGTTTATCACTCATTTACTCAGTATATCTTATAGCCTGTCTTTCTGAAACCTTTATCGAAATGTTTCCATGGTCATTATCACATTGAAATAGAAGTAGATAAACAGACCCGTACACGAAATAGTACGGCCTCTTTAAATCTCCTAGTTGTCACCCTCATCAGGAATATCATTTCTTAAGACCCATTTGTTGTGAAAATGCAAGCTGTCCAAAGGTATATATATTTCAGGCTGTGTATGATCCACTTTTCCAAACATCAATAGATCTTTGATACGTTACCTTCAACCTTTTTGCATATTGATGGTGATTGAGCTTGCTAAAGATGTGGCCATGACACTTCGTATCTTGTTATACTTTTCTGATGCCATTGATGCTTTTAGAAAATGCCGTGTTTTCTAAAACGTTTAGTGTTTCTGGTTCCTGACTGTCCTTGGAATTCATGTGGGGTGCAGTAACTGAAGCTGAATTGGATAGGTTGCAGCAAGCCCTAAAGGTTCTTTCTGAAGCAGAGAAGCAACTAAGGCATTCAAGTGAACGCTCAACATGGTTTACTGCTGCATTGCTACAGCTTGGAGCTGGACAGACCTTTGATTCGATCCATTCAAGTGGGAGCAGCAGCAAGCACAGCATTATGAGTTTGAGAGTAGGCCGTGCAAAGGGGACAGAAACCTTGGGATATCAAAAAAATGACTTACTGCAGACACTACAGCATGATAGTCCTACGCCAGTTCCTAGATTAGCAAGCGAACATACCAGTCCTCTTGCAAATACATCATCTAGCATATCCATGAGGCAGAACCCCACATTTGATACCTTATCAAATTCTTTTGCTTCTGGAAAAATTGATGATAAGAGTGATGAATTGCCTAAAAGCACATACCAAGATGAATTGGAAGTTATTTGGAGAAGATGCATTCAAGGATGTCACTCCAGGACTCTGAGGCACTTGCTCTCTACCTATGGAAAACTCGTCTCAGTAGCTGCAGCAGATGGTACATTTTCATGACTTTAAATCAACCAGTTTTCCCCCTTCTATTTATTGAGTTTGGCTTTGAGTAACGTAATAAACAAGTGAACAGTTGAAATAGTTTTTGCGTTCTTATAACATTTTTTGATGCAAAAGAGGGGGGACACACACGCTTATGTGTCTGCACCGAATTGATTAATTACAAAGAGAGGCATTGCATGAGCCAAGACTCAAGGAAAGTCTTAACGTGATGAATAACATTTTCTACATGAAAACTCTCAGCATGGATAATATTGCATGCCAACCAAAGCACTCTCAGATTACAGCCACATGCAATGACTTCTCAGTGTTGGATGAATACGAGCATTGCATAACAAAAAACTGGTCTGGTTACTGATGTCCAACCAATCTAAGCTTATTTCCAGCCATGTTTCTTTTGCCTTCTCACATACAAAGTGTTGGAGTATATACGTCATTCTTGTATAGATGGGTAAATGGATCACTCCCGGATCCATAGCACATCTAGTGTTTAGTCCCACATCTACCGGTGGTGGGACTTAGAGGGTTTGTAGATGCTATATAAGAAGCTCCAGACCTCCTATATTAGACGAGAAAAGTAAATGAACACATAAGCCCCTTGAGGCGTTCTCCCGTGGTTTCATCCCGCTCCTTTGGGAGTAGGGTTCCATGTAAAATCCCGATCTTCTTTCATGTTTATTATTTATATCTGATATTAGCTTCCGCATTCGTAGTTTCTAACATGGTATCAGAGCGGGTTCGTTATTTTTCATCATTTGAGATTCAATTTTGGTATTTTCATCTTGAAGAATATTATGTTCGAGATTGTTCAAGTTCGACAAATTATTTTCTATATGGGTTTTTGAAACCCTAACTTCTGGAGTAATTGGTTCTAAGTATCGTCATCAATAATATAGGATTTCCAATGAAATCCTAGTTATGCACCTCCAGATCGCAGCTTAATCCTTGGCGCTGCATCTTCCAGGCGGAGCCCCTTCAATATACTCTAGGTGAAGTAAGGCGGTGCATTAGAAGACACCTCCTCGCAATCCAGGCGAAGCTGTTCCTGCTATCTACTAGGTGCACCATCTCTAAGCAGCCCCAGGGTACGCTCCAGGCAGTGACAATCGCGCACCCTCCAGCGCTGCCGAGGCGATGGTCTTGCGCCTCATCCTCTAGCGTCTCCCATGCGATGCACCTCCACGCAGATGGCTCCAGAAGTTCGACCATCGTATGCCTCCTCCTCTAAAAGCCGCACCTCCAACCTCTTCTCAGGCACCTTCGGCCATCTCCTGGTATCAACCATCGATGCACCTCTACTTTGTTTTTTTAAAAAGGGCGACGACCGGTTCATTGGAACCCTAGAGCGGTCGAAGGAAAGGAAGACCCCTCTCACGCACTGCCTTGCCCAAGCGTCGATCTCCTAATCTCCATCACGCACGAGAGCAACGTGCAGCAACACAATTGAATCCAACCTTCTCCTTCTCGCGCGCACCTATAGGCAAGGTCCTCGCAGGAGGCGACAGTCCCTTCGATCGCAGTAGCTTCCCTCATCGTGGCGCTACTCCAGGTAGTGGAACCCCATCGCGTCGCCCCTCCGATCGCTCCTCTCAGGAAGCGGCACAACTCTCCTCCATTGCAAGAGGCGGTGACGAGATGGGATCCCAGTTTGGGAACCCTAGTGGCGCACTGCACCTCGCCTCCAGGCTAGATTTATTTGAGGCCCAACATGCCCTCTGCTGCCCTTTAAAAAAAGGGAAAAAGAAAAGGGATGAGTTAGATCATGCCCAATTGGGCCGAGAGTATAAAAAAGGGGAGTGAGCTGCAACATCAAGTAAAAAAAGGAAGAGAGAAGGCCCATCGTTTTGTAAGCCCTATTTGGGCTGAGTTTCAAAGGTCCAATTGGACCATGAGTTTCTTCGTTAAAAAAAGACGCGTACAAAAGAAAAGTCGTATGCAAGAAAAATTTGCAAAAAAAGAAAAGCAAAAAAAGAGATAATGAACGACTTATTTTAAAAAATGATTTAAAAAATTGAAAAGAAAAATTGGAAAAAATGTTATCGACTTATTTGATTTTTGTTTCTTCCCCACATTTTCTTGTCTTCTCCCAACTTTGTCGATGTCATTGTGTTCTGACAAGTGTGGGAGAAAGGGTGAGCATTGTGTAGAGTTACAGATCGGATTCAGATATCAGATTCTTCATATTGCAGATCGATCAGATTTCAGACTCTATAGTTCGGACAGACCCAATGACCAGATTCCGAGTCCTCAGTTTGATGAACACATGTTTGCCATCATTATTTGTGTGGTCCTCATCTTTTGTTTTTGGTCTCAGAGTTTTCATGTGATCCATATGGGCTCCAGAGTAGAGATCCCTTTCCCTATGCCATGTAGGCTAGGGTTTTCACGTGGTTTCATAGGAACTCTAGAGTAGAGATCCCATTCTCTGAGCCCGTATGGGAGAGACCCAGTTCTCCGAGGAGATTTTTCAGACTCCATTCTCCATCGACCGTGGACTTCGACAAGGATGTCTCTACGGTTTTTTTCAGTTCGGTCCTTCAGAGATGGAACAGTTGTCCACATGATTGTGCCGAGCTAGAGTACTTCGATGAGAAGACTCATTTCGGTTTTGATGACTCTGATAGACGCGGCACAAAGCACACTCAGTTTGACTTACACTCCAGCCCGTTTGTTCCTCCTCACCTGCACGACATGAGAAGCAACGTCCTCGACAGTAGCCAACAGTTGTGTTTACGTTGAGTTGATATTGTCTGTAGTGCCTTGTATGATGAGTTTGAGATTTCTTTCTGTTTGTCCAAGCTGAGCATTGTATGATCCATCTTGAGGGGGAGTGTTGGACTATATGCGTCATTCTTGTATAGATGGGTAAATGGATCCCTTCAGGACCCATTTACCACATCTAGTGTTTAGTCTCGCATCTACCAGTGGCAGTGGTGGGACTCGGAAGGTCTGTGGAGGCTATATAAGACGCCCCGGACCTCTTGTATCAAATGAGAAAAGTGAATGAACACATGAGTCCCTTGAGGCATTGATGGTTCCTGAAACACCCTCGTTAATTTAATTAAATTAATGCTCTAAAGATAATGTGTCATGTTGTAGTTGGATAGTCAGAAACAATCAAGAAAATTACTTCAAAAGATATTTCAATTAAATGCGAAGTGATCGTTTTATTTATTTTACTTGGGTAAGTCCCAAGGTCAAACAAACACAATGAGGCAAATGAACAACTTAGATAATTGTCTATCAGATTTTAGTGCACGATTTTCGAGGCGTTTTTTTGGTATTTTTATGTAATTTTAAGAATGCAAATACAAAACCTGCCAATTTTAAGGACTAAAATGCACACAATGGTCAAATGAAGTCCAAAAATTATGAAACTTGGTCGGGATACAGAGAATGATGAAATGAGTATATTGCATTTTTTTTGTAATTTTCTGATTCAAAATAAATATTTAATGAATTTATGAATACGGAAAATGTGAATCTAGGTAATTAATTATAATATATATAAAACCGACTTATTTCTGGGGAATATTTAAGATATATCACTATATGATCTATCTCAGAAAAATTCTAAACCCTAAAAATATGGAATTTTATACCTATTAAAACCAATTACTTTGAATCACAAAATGAATTTACAAAGTTAAATATGTATGCAAATGCAGTGATTTTTGGGCATAATAAAGAATAGCACGAAATCTAGCAATTCTGAATTTTCGGCAATTTTTAGAGCTATGGCTAATTTTATATGAATTTCAGAGCACAGAATGGGTAAAATATGTTATTTTTCGCCAAAATATTAACAATTAATTAACCACAAATAATAAAAATATAAAGCACATGCTACGATGTAAAGAATTTTCAAATGGTAGAAGGAACACAGGGGTCTCGATGCAAATTCAGAAAATAAAACAAATAGAAAAGTGCATGTCCAGGGATATAAGTGCAATTACCTAAACCCTTGAGGGGGTTGTGCAATTTACCCAAAGGGTCACGTTCGTAGCACATGACCCTTGAGCGGTGGGGGACTTGTTTGGCGAATTTGCAGAAGTGGACGGCTTGAATGCAATTGGCCCCGCACGAGGATGTGCGGAGCACGCGATGCCTGATTCTTCACGCTCGGTGGAGCTGCAGGGCGGTTTGCGGGCGGAGGGGTCACTCTTTGATGGTGGAGCGTTGAGGACGATCGTGGACCTCCGGCAGTGGCCCTCTTCCAGGTTGTCGATGAAGAGCTGGAGCTTGGTGAAGCTTTGTCGAAGCGGAGAAGGGCCCTCTGGTCTGGAGTTGTCGATGAAGGCGTTGGCAGAGCAGCTCCAGACGATGGAGGAGGCTGGGGACGAAAGCTGCGGCTCCTGGGTCTATAAAGGTCCGAGTCGATGATACTTGTGGAGGAGGAGCTGTGTCTGAGAAGGGGAACCGTCGAACGCTGGCGGAGGAGTCTTGTGTTGGGGCGAAGGCGGTGGAGGGCCCTTTGGTGTTTTTGGAGAAGACGCGCCTCCTGGGATCTGGGAGGAACACAGAGGCTCCAGGTTTGATGAGAAGCTTTAGCTGGAGATAGTGTCGATGAAGAACAAGAGATGGTCGCTGCATGCTTCCTGGAGTTGGGTTATCGACGGAGTAGCGTGGAGATGATGATGGAGGCAGAATGGAAATAGCAGCAGAGATGGTTGTGTGAATGGAGGAGGAAGATGCTGGATTGAAGAAGAAGAAGATTTGGGTTTCGAAGGGTGTGATTGGGCCGCCTGGGTTTGAAGTGGCCATGGCCCCACGTTCTCGCCTCAGTTGCGGGCGGAGCGCGGCGAGGCTCAGTTGATCTTGCCTAGAGGAGGTCTTCGCCGCCGACGGACGCTGCTGTCACCAGCCTCCTGGTGGCTCTCCGATGCTGGTCTCAAGCAATCGATACTGCAAATGGCAGATGGCGGATCCCTCTCCAGGTCGAAGGAGAAGGGATTTAAGGGGAGGGGTCTGAGATGGTGGAGAGGATAACAGAGCAGAAGCAGAGGGCCGACAGGTGCGGGTCGACGATAAGATAAAGGGGGTCGAGGGGCGGTAGCTGCGAAGGTGGCGCGCCTGCCCGGGGAAGGCAGAAGGCATTGGGCGGAAGGTGGAAGATGATCACATGCTAGGCACATGATCGGGCGATTGAAGAGAGAGAGAGAGAGTGGGGCAGCACGTGGTAGCCCCAAGAGCTGCCACATATCGCCCCAAAAAAATTCAAAATTATTTACAAAGAAAAATAGAAAAGAAATAGAAGACAACCTTGAAAAAAATCTTCGCGAAGGTTGTTCGTCTCGATGAGATCTACAATTTTCATGAAGAGACCAAGAGCAAAAGAAGTCATATGTACAAAGTAATATTTTTGGTGGTACTCTATGTACACAGAATACCAATTTTTGAGTTTTGCAATTTTTTTGTGATTTTTAAAGATGATAAAAAATCGAGAAAAAATATGACAAAAAATAACACATAATTACACAATAATCTATTTTTTTGAATTTTTAATGAATAAGAAAATAGAAACATAAAATAGAATAAAATACATGAGGACTTTTGTACAGACTCACAATGAACACTCATACTTAGTCATTTTCTTTGATTTCAATCTTATTTGGATTTAGATCTTTTTGCACTTTGATAAAACTTTCGTCAAAGAAAATAAATGAAAAATAAGTAAAAGAAGAAGGGTTAAATATTTATATAAAATATCAGGTTGAAAACCACTAAAATATACAATGCGCAAAAGAGACCCAAACCCAACTTTCACAAATGAGCTCCGATTTTTATGAGATTGATCTTATTTTGACGGTTTTTGAATGTACATTACTTTAAAAGTGAGTAGAGTGAAATCAGCCACTGCATGAGAGATATATGCGCGTTTTAATCTGTCTGAGCTGCAATTAGGGTTCCGTTTCATTGGCCATTTATTTAAGTTAGCATTTTTTTGTATTTTTTCTTTATTCTTGCTAGTAATATGTACACAATGGAGTGGTTTGAGGTCAATAGGAGTTAGGGTGAATTAATTAAAAATCATTGAAGTTAGCCGCTTTTCTAGTCATTTCACACTTGGATTTTTGGCTCCTTATTTTATGCCAGGATGCATGATAAAATGCAAATATTATTTACACATGCATGGATGATAATTATGCCAATTGTATGGTTAGATGCACATGAATTTTGGGGAACTGAGCTTAATTGAACACTTTCAGAATGCTGAATCACAGATTCATTATCCCCCTATACTTAAACCATGCTTGTCCCCGAGCATAAGAGAATGAATGACTTAGTCGGATTAATCCCTGATAGTGCATGTGGAGTACAAGACTCGATACGTTGAAGAACTCTCGGTTTTAGTGATTCTAAAATTCCGAGCTGAACTGAGCGTTAATCAAAAGGTATCAAACTTCTCTAGCTCTGAGAATCTCTTTGTATACATATATAGTACGGGATATGCCATTTAGTGTGGACTGCAGTCACACGAATAGAGGAAAAATGTCACCTAAGGTTTCAATCCAAGAGACTATTCTAAGGACCCAATCCTCAATACATAGGGAATAAATAAGTTCTTGTATACAATTCACCGTCTATTTAGTTGTCAGGCTCAAAAGTATATATGGAAGGCCAATTGATGGAGGGTATAGGATTGTGTGATTTCTTCTCTCCCTCTCATTGGAACGATGATCTACTCGAGTGCATTATTAACTCAACGCATATATTTTAGGTTGTTGACCAGTGCGTCTGTTAAGAGAGTTCGGAGTCGTCTGCACTTGTTTTCCTGGAAGTACACTGAAGTGTGTCTTTTTTGAGTACCTATCGTACCTTTGACACCCAGACTTGTATCACTATACGATGCAGAGCTCTTTTTGGGTGCTAGCCCAACTCATGGTCCTATTAGCTTTGGTCCAAGTGGACACTTTGAAAAGGTTGGGAGTGCTCACCTTGGTGGAAGTTCTTTGAATTTTGTATGTGTAATGAGAGAACTTTCTTTTTGTGAGAGAACTTCTCTCGATATGTGTATATATATTTGGTTTGGTGGTGGCTAGCTCCACTGCTTTTACTAGGTTGGCGCACACTGATCAACAAAAATTAATTAGTTTCATCACACCTTGGCACATAGGTTTGTATCCCATCCTCGAGCATCATACCGGCTGAAAGTATTGACACTCAGGTTTCATGAAGCCTTCATCGATTTTATCCCATCCTCGAGCATCATAAAATCGGGTCCAAACTCAAATCCCTCATCCCAGTTCCTCAAGTTAAATCCCAACTCAACTCATCAAGACTGCGGTCGTGCAAGTGATGTGCTGATCATATTCTTAAAGGCTGAGACTAAGTATGCAATATAGCACACATATCTTTCGAATTAGGGAAGTGTGAATAATTAAGTCATAGACTCTAATGACTAAGACTGGTTAACTCTGAATCTCAAAACCTCAGAAACCAAGCGTCCTTAAACTTCACAAGTCCAGTGTGAAAGTGAGAGTGTCGGGAATAATCCAACTAAGAATGCATGGATGAATGACATGCCGATGAATGTGGTGGTGAATGAAATGCAAGACTCATGGTGTGCAAGAGTTTTTTTTAATTTTCTTATTGCAAGGTATTTTTTATTTTTTATTTTTTTTGAAGATTTTTAATGCAAAAATTGGATAAGGAGACGATTTTCAAAAACTCTTTTAGAAGTTAGTTACCCACCCCGTAAATAAAATATAGACTTATACGAAATTACGAACTATGGGTAAAATATATACAGAGTATAAATACCCCTTATGCTCTTTTTTGATAGAAAAGAGGGTGTGCTCCCGCTACAGGAGTCACCACAACAAAAATTTATTTATAAAAAGAGAGGACACATTGCCGTGAAACCCAACAATTATAAAGAGCATTACAACGTGATACTACATTCTCGGAATAGAACCTCTGGTTTTTGAAAATCAGCTCATTCCGCCCAGCCCATATGGCCCAAAGCACAACAAACGGCTTGGAACAGTCATCCGACGAACCCATGCCCACAACGTGAACCGATCTCCAGAACGACTCTAATCTGCTGACCTCTACCCAAGCGATCCCTGACTCCCTCCAAACCTGCGTCGAAGCCATGCATCCGAAGAACATGTGATCCGCATCTTCCACCGGGCCCGCACACCTGTCACATCGCATGTCCTCCAAGCCAAATAGTCTTCCCCTCGCTTTATCGCATAAGCGAATTCTTCTAAGACACCATGGAAAAATCTTCACTCTGTGTGGGATCCTAGCTACCCAAATAACTTTCATGTAATGACACAGCCCACGTCCCGCTCCTGCACCACTACCGACCCCCGTCATCGCCTCGTATGTCTTCTTTACAGAGAACCTCCCCCCTTTCCATTCAAAATGATCCGCCTCCTAAGACAGCACCCACGACGGAGGCACCTCAGCTAGCAACCTCATGAAGTCCTCTATACGTTGTTCCGATAGGTCCGAGACGAACAACGGCAGAGGCACCTCAGCCAACAGCCTCATGAAGTCCTCCATACGTTGTTCCGATAGGTCCGAGATGAACAATGGCGCCCATGACCCGTGATCCACCACCTGAGCAAGAAGGGCATCTTTTGACGCCGCTAAACCAGCAGTCTAAGGAAACTCCTCCCAAGGGCGTCCTCTCCCGTCTAGTCATCTCTCCAGAATCTAAGGGTCTGTTTGTTAACTGGGTTTGGTTGGGGGTATCCCCTGTGAATAGTAGCTGTTTGGAGGGTTGGAAGGGTTGGAATGATAATTGTGATGTGATGTGACATTGATTATGTGTTATATTAATTTTTTAATGATTTTAATATATTTTTATATTAATAATTTTAGTTGAACTTAGTTAAAAATATTATACCAAAGAAATTGAAGGTTCAATACAAGTAATCCCAACCCAGGTTGGGAGGGTTGGAACGAGGGGTATGCTGGTGTACACCGGTGTACACCAGCAACCAAATGATCCCAAAAAGTTTGGCCGTTCCCCACCCTCGGCCGCAACCTAGGTGATATAGTCGGCAAGACGACGCGGATTCCAGCCCAGAGCGGCGAATCGAATCTTTTTCTGTTGGCTAATAATTCCCGGTTGACTCCATATATACTCCTCAGTAATATGTCAGCTAGCGAGGTCGAGGAGCCCCAAATCTGAATCACCCACTTTGCAAGCAAAGCTTTGTTCATGAGTTCGACATCACGGACTCCAAGGCCACCATTGCAAGGCCCCTTCGTAACATCCTCCCAGCGCACGAGATGCAACCCGGATCTCTGTTGTCCACCGTCCGACCAGAAGGTCTTCATCAGAGACTCAACCTTTTTCCTCACCCCAATCGGCATTAGCCAAGTCGAGTAGAAGAAAATGGGGATGGCAACGAACATGTTTTAGGAGGGTCAATTTCCCTCCCCTAGATAGGGTGACCGCTTTCCACCCAGCCAACCTCTCCTCCACTGCGCACCACGCTATCCCAATACGACTTCCTTAATTTACTATCCACCAGCGGTAATCCTAGGTAGGGGATAGGGAACGGGTACCCCACCAAGTCTGCGAGTCTGTTGCGCTCACCCTCATCCATTCCGAAGCTCACGGCCACCGACTTCTGCTTGTTAATCTCAAGACCATAGAGACTGCCAAAGATATCAATGAGGCGTGCCGCATTGCGGTTTTGTTCGTCCGATCCACCAAGAAAAGAATCGTGTCATCTGCGTATTGTAGCAACGAGATAGATAAACTCCCCAACCGGAAGCCCTTGCACCATTCGGCCTCCACTGCACGCCTGAACAAGACCGCCAGATAATCCACCACCAGCATAAAGAGCATTGGAGCAAGCGGGCAACCCCGACGCCCCCCCCATTGAGGCTGCACGAAACTACTCTCCGGCTTGCCGTTCACCAAGATCGAATATGTACAAAGTATAAATACCCCCTATACTTAGCGAGTGCTATGTCCTCAAAGCTCAAAAAGGGCAAAGAAGCCATAACTCAGGCTAAGAGTAAGAGAGTGAAAAGAAAATAAAAATAAAACAATGAGTACGGATTAGTAAGAGAGTACGGATTAGTGAGAAATAGAATGATGAGTAAATACAGATGGCATCGATCCCTCCTATACTTAGGCCTTGGCCTAGGTATAGGAAGAAGATGTACAAGGGAACCGATAGGTCGGGAGGAGGATGGCCGATGATCTAGGAGGTTTACAGCCGGTCTTTTTGCAAGCATGTAGTGGAAGAGAATAATGATAGAAAGAAGACGAAGTAGAAGTTTCCCAGCCATCGTCGGAGTTGTCCTCAGAAGAATAATACTGAAAGGTGGAGGCACTCCAACTATTCTTATTCTTAAGCTGAAAGGTGGAGAGCGGAACGAGTGGATAGCGGAACGAGTGCGCGAAACGAGTGCGAGTGCGGAACGAGCGCGAGCGGAACGAGGCCTATGAGCGGAACGAGTGCGGAACGAGGCCTAAGTATAGGAGCGGAACGAGGCCTATGAGTATAGGAGCGGAACGAGTGCGGAACGAGTGCGGAATGAGTGCAGAACGAGTGCGAGTGCGGAAAGAGTGCGATCGGAACGAGGCCTATGAGCGGAACGAGTGCGGAACGAGGCCTAAGTATAGGAGCGGAACGAGGCCTAAGTATAGGAGCGGAATGAGTGCGGAACGAGTGCGGAACGAGTGCGGAACGAGTGCTTTCTCAAAGTTCGCTCAATCTTATACTGAAAGGTGGAGAGCGGAACGAGTGCGGAACGAGTGCGAGTGGAACGAGGCCTATGAGCGGAACGAGACCAAGGCCTATGAGCGGAACGAGACCAAGGCCTATGAGGATGGCAGGCGGAGCGAGCGGAACGAGTGCGACTCGCGGGGCGGGCGGAGCGAGCGGAGAGAGTGGAACAAGTTTGATTTGCGTGGCGTTCGACAAGGGGAAGGCAATTCTCCGTTCAGGGGAGGATGCCAGACGTGGCTACGCCTTCGAGGAGGACTCCCCTAGCGAAGAAGGCGGCGGGTGGAGGAATGTCACTCATAAGAAATCGAGGCGGAGGTGCTTCCAATGTGGAGACAGGGGGCATGTTGCCACCTTCTGCCATTTACCCCCTAGATGTTACTCTTGCGGTAGGGTGGGGCATCGTCAAGCAACGTGCATGGCGTTCCGAAGAACAAAAGAGGCGGTGCCTACCGAGCGACAACGGTCTTTCCTCGGTGGTTGTTCGAATGGAAGTGCTACTATTGTTAATCAAGGGGGGCCATCATATGCGGATGTGGTAAGGAAGGAAGCGCAGGACGGTGCTGCGACAAACCCTGTGGGCGTCTCTACTACGTTCGATGGGGTTGGCGGCGCTCACCCAGCTTTCAAGGTGTAGCATCCGGTTTCCAATCAAACCCGAAGTCGTCCGATTTTGGGTCTAATGAACCCAAAAACGTTGTCGGTCAATACTAAACAACCTAAAACGACCAATTGATCATGAATCAAAAGTCGTTCAGGCAAAATCAACCAAAAAGCGGTTGTTTCGTAATGCGTGCCGCAAAAAGCCGCGACACAAATTCGGAAACCGCGAAACGAACCAAGACCGTCATTAGATCCGATTCGGCGATACAAGACCAACGGAATCGACCGTTCGTCAATCGGAGGTCGTTTGATATTTTTAAATCACAAAATTTAACCTTAAACAAAAATCGTATCCGAAAATTTCGGGGGTTCAAAACCCAACCGAAAGTATATCAATATTGTACTCATAGTAATCGTCGTTTAGTAACGATTAAAACGAGACATTTCGCATCAGAGTCCGATAATCGAGGTGTGAATGTGGACGGTTTTTGTATCTTATATAAATAGGAGAAGTTGGCCAAAAAAAAAAAGAATAATTTTTTTTTATTTCTCTGCTACAGTAGCAGCATTCCAGGACAGCCGCATGGTGTGGTTTTGTTTTGTCTTCTCTCTCTTTTCCATTTGGTCCAACCTTCTCTCCACTTGTCAACCCATAGAGTTCTATCAATAATTATATAAACCTCCCAAGCCCTCTTCTCTTTTTCCCTACTTTTCTCCCAACGAAGGAGCTCCTGCCCTCTGTTCTCTGCTCCAGTTACTGCCAGCAATTGCTGGAACCTCCATCCTTTGCTACTGCAAATTGAAGATCTGATTTCACCTATAACAAAATCAATAAGGTACCATCCCCCAGCCATTCTTTTGCTGCCATGCATGTTGTTTTACATGTAGATCAAAGCTTCAAATGTTCATTCCTTCTACCACTCTCCTTGCTGCCCATGCATGTAGATTCCAACCAATATCATGAGTTCATTTTTGTTTTATCTTTACATTTAGTTGTTTTGATGATGATCTTCTAGAAGGGTTTCCACATGCAGTGTTATACGAATGTTTGTTAAAAAAGAAGAGAATTTTCAGAATTTTACATGATATTAATTGTGTGCTTACTATAAATACTAATATGTATTCTACTTTGCTAAAATTGGCTAATCCAACTGAAAGGTAAAGCTCTAGAATGAAATGGAAACCAAGCTATGATCTGAATCGTTTTTCCTAAGTATTTTTATACAGCAGCAAACCCTTATCTTCATTTAGGCAGTAAATTGTCCACACCAACATCTTATGATGGGATCAACTTCCTTTCAGGAAGTAATAATTTGAACTAAAGTTTTTTTTATATGAGTTTTGCAAATAGCAAGAAACTCATGTTACCATTGAAATTGAAAAATCCTTAACTTGAACCAAGTAAGGTTTGACAATATCTCCAGTAAGCAGTGAAGAAGTAACTCCAACTCCAATACAGTGAAATAATATATTTTTATCTATGAATTTAAGACATCTCATATCTGGTAGAGAGATATAGAACAAACTATCCAAGATAATTCTTTGTTAGTTTAAATTATTCTCTCAAAACCTAAATCTTATTATCTCAGAACTATCCTAAATGACGTTTTGCTATTTTAAAGAATAAGATGATTCTGGTGTAAGAGATTCTGTAAGGAAAGTGTTGAATAAAATCTGATAGTGAGGGTTCTTAATGTGAAGAAAACCAAATTATTTATCACTATGGTTTATTTCAACTAAACTAGTATAGTCTTCTTGGATAATAGGTCTTAGAGCAAAATTTCTATTTAATGATCATCAGCTATAGCCATGTTCTGGTAACCATCTCACAATTCCACTGATTAAATAGTGGAAATATTTATGGGATAAATGGAGTAAGACCGATGGTGATATAAATCCGTCTGAACTGCATAGATTAATTTGAAATAGTTCAAGCATTGCAAGAGAAAAAAAAGAATATTAGGTGTTTTATCTGTTGATTTGAACCATACTTTAATTTCCTCATATAATTCAGCTTGAAGTGGTTGCATCTATACTTTGAGTTACTAATATTTTGGTGACAACAAGGGCTCACAAATTAATAGGATTTTAGTAATGAAAGGACAAATCTCTATCAAAAGAAATGAATTTATACGGGCATCATGATTATTAATCCTCTACCAAAATTCTCCTTGAGTATCATCTACTATTATAGATCATTGGTGATAACATTATGATAAAAGATAGATAGACATAGTCAACGATTAAAAAAAAACCTTGTAAGGGATGAATAGTCCAGGAAGGAGAAATGATGGCAATATGATAGTGATCTATGATATCAATTTCAGTGCCGGTCATGGTGACCTTTACACATGACCGTGCGAGGGCGCGGTGACCCTCAGCTGGGCGGGAGAATAGGAAGCCCAGTTAGGGCAGCGGCCGCCAAGTGCGTGGGTCTAGGATCCCAGTCCTCTTTCGGTTTTTACGCGAGCTCGCAGTGTTTTTACGCCTCGTTGGGATCCCGATTTTAGACCAGTTACGCTGACCCTGTCTTTAGGATACCCAGGCGGGGGATCCTTGTTTTTCAGTTTTTCGTACGAGCTCGTTCGCCTGTACTAGTCAGGCAGTTTTTCTAGAGCGACTTTTCTAGGGAGTCTCTCTCACCCGTCTCAGTGGCGTAGTTGGGGAATAGACCTATCCCTCTATTAGACCGCGCTTCCAATTAGAGGGCGAGACGGAAGAGCCATTTGCAGGCTTCTTCACCGTTTGAGTTACTTCGCCAAACAGACTTGGCGATTCTATATCTAGATCATCCATATCTACATCTACAACGTCTGGAGCTATATCTGAAACATTGAAGTTAAGAGTTGGAGAAATTATGATCAAAAGACCTTTCTCTCTCTACCCAAGAAATTAAATAAATAGATCTCTACAATCTCAACTTTTCCATTTTTCACTCACCAACATTATCTATAAAGAAATTGATATACGCATTTACACTCATACACTCATGATTACGCAACTACTATATAAATATGTTACATATGGGAAATGCCGGGTTCTGGGGAAATCATTAGAAACACATTACCAACAAACCCCTTTTTACTTACGCAAGTAGATGTAAATTTTACTGGTACCACCTTTCTACTTGCTTGCTTTTGTACATATTAAATGTCAAGTTATTTTTATAAATTTTAGGGAGGTACCAGCAATGGCTGACGCCTCTTCTTTCCTATTTTGTGTGTGGCAGGCAAACAGCCTGCAGCTCAGTATATACATGCTTCCTGGAGACAGAGTTTATACTAGACGGTATGAATTACTTGTCTCAGTTTTTGTTCAAATAATGATGTAAATGTTATCTCTTTTGTATCACACTTTGGGATATATGTTGTAAATAAAAGATCATTGTACATGTTAAATACTGATATGAATATTAATGAAAAGAATTTTGGTGCCATATTGTCTCTTTTACTTGTGGTCATGTGTTGAGAATGAATGTCAAATTTGCGCGAAAAATTTTCCCTGCTTTTCTACAACTGCTGCGATCAATGTGAATGAAATATTGCGAATTTTGTCGTAAACGGGTACCCGGATCCTGAGGGGTTCACACAAGGGCAGGAAGATCGTACGTTCATCGGGTGTACATGCGATTCTCGGTTATGCGGTGAGGGACGTTATCAAGCTGGACGTGCTATCATCGCATCTGGCTGAGTTCCTTGGCCCGCAGTTCGCGGGGGACGTAGTGAAGTTGGATGCTCGAAGGTGCCGCGTTTGCGGCTTATCGGATAATCAGAGGGAGCGTTTGCTGCGCAATGGGGATGTCGGCAACATCCGCTGGAGGAGGTTGCGCTTTCCTGACGGCTCCTGCAATGAGGTGGAGGTTTGCTTGGCTAGGGTGAAGGGCGTCCCCTTCCTCTCGCGTTCGGCTGGTTGCTTGCGGAGGGCCTTGCGTCGGTGGGGAATTGTTCGAGAAGTGCTTGATGATGCTCTCAGACCTGGCGCTCCTGTGGAGGATACGACGATTCTGTTCGAGTGCACCAAGAGCTTCCTCGACAAGGTTGGTGGGCGAAGTACGTTCGCGGAGATGAACGTGGGTTGTTACTCCTTCACAATAGAGCTTGTTGTCGATGAACCACTACCTCCGCCGGTGGTTCCGAGGTCGGCGACAGACGGAAGGGCAGGGGACGCTTCGGGCTCGGCGCTGGCGGTTGGTTTCCAGAGGGGACCTTTCATTGGAAGGGCGTGAACGGCTCTTGACACGCGGCGCTTCGTGAACTCACCTCAAATGCTGTACCTGTCATCAAGCATATTCCCTTTGCAGGGTGATGTAGGCGAAAGGTTTTCGGAACCGTCATCGGTGACTTTCTTTGTGGAGGTGGACATGGGCCCGGGTTCTGGGCCAGTCTACGCAGATCCGATCGCGGACCCGGGTTCGATGTCTGGCGCTAAGGCGAGCACGTGGGACTTTTCGGGTTCGGTTGTCGGTAGGGTGCCCTCGGACTCTTTGACGCTGGTGCCGACCGTTTCTTACTCCGGCTCGTCGTCGCGGTTCTTTCCTTCGGAGGGTTTTCGCGACGCTTTGGCGGGTACTCCTCAGCTGGTATCTCTCCCCCTCTTCCCCCCTCTCATAGCGGAGGGAAGGCCTCGGCCCCAGCTTTCCTCCGTCTCGGTCGCTTCAATCTCGGAGATCAGACAGGAGGGGGCTACCATGGATGGGGGCCTCTCTGATCATGTCTTTGATGTGGGGCCTAGCGACAGAAGAAGTGGTAAGAGGTACAGAAGAAGAAACAGAGCTAGGGTGTCAAGGCCGGAGACACAGCCTTGCCCTCCGTTCAAGCTTCGTGTGGCTGAGGCCGCGGTGTGGCCCAAATTCAGGGGTTTGCCGAAGGATCCAAATGAAAATCCTATCTTGGAACGTTCGTGGCCTCGGAGATCCGGATAAGCGGAGAATTATGGGCTCTAGATTCAGTGAATGGGGATGCGACGTCTTTTGCTTCTGGAAACAAAGCTACACTCTTTGGCGGGACACGTGTGGAGGTCTTTTGGCACGGGTGGTTTGGACCAATTCAGAGCTTTGGACGCATCGGGTCCTCAGGAGGGCTGCTTGTGGTTTGGCGCTCATCGAGCTTGTCTTTTATCTCGATGACTCGTGGGAGGCACGTCCTGACGGTGGTCTTGGCCTGTACGACTTCTTCCTCTCAGATGGCCGTGTCGTGTGTGTATAGTCACTGTGATGGTGGTTTACGGGGAGAGCTATGGGAAGACCTTTTGGAGGCTGGTAGGTCTGTCGGTCGGACCCCCTGGGTGATGGGGGGGATTTCAACGTCACCCTTCTCACTGCGGACAGACCCGGGGGTAGGGGGGGCCAGGACCTGGGCTCGATTGAGTTTGCTGACACCATTGACCTACTCGACCTCGAGGTGATGGATGCCGGAGACATCGCTTATACTTGGAGGAACTCTAAAGCATGCTCGCGTCTCGATCGTTTTTTTGTTTCTAATGAAGTTTTGGAGGCGTTTCCCCTGGCTTTGGTAGAAGGTAAGCCGCGGTCGTGTTCTGATCACAATCCAATCATGTGGTGCTCTGGAGATGCCCCAGTGCAGAGGGGCCTTTTTAGGTACGAGAAGTGCTGGCTTTTGGAGGACAACTTCAGGGAGCTCGTCGCATCTCACTGGGCGAAGGTGGTGGCCTCGGGTTCCGCCGCCTCCAGGTTTGTCCAAAAGCTGTCTTCCCTGAGGGTGCGGCTGTCGGCTTTCAAAAGGGAAACGAGGGCTGCCAGGTGCACTGCTAGGAGGGACGCGGAGGAGGTCATTCGGAAGTTGGACGCGCTGGAGGACCTCAGGGATCTTTCGCCTTTGGAATTGGAGTCTCGTGCGGCGGCTCAGAAGAAGGTATCCGTGGAGGAAAAAAACGCATCACGGAGTGGAGGCAAAGGTCGAGAAACAAGTGGCTTCGGGAGGGGGACGCGAATACATCCTTCTTCCATCGTATTGCTAGTGGAAGGCGCAGAACCAATGCCTTGCGCTCCATCGTCGTCGAAGGGGTCAGCGTGAACAAAGACATGGGAAGAGCTATTGCGGCTCACTTCAAGAACGTATCTTCTGCAACTCTTCCCCGGAGGTGGAAATGGTTGGGCCGGGATACTAGGACTGTGGCGAGGTCTTCCTGGGATGATCTTCTCCGTGATGTTACATTGGAGGAACTTAGGGATTCTGTCTGGGACCTGAATGATGATGCTGCGCCTGGCCCTGATGGTTTCCCGGTATTGTTTTACAAAGACTTTTGGGACCTCGTTGGTCAGGAGGTGCTTGAGGTGGTCTTGGAGTTCTGTCAGGGAACATGGGTTTTGACTGTATCAACCGCGCGCTCATCGTGTTGCTGCCCAAGTCTTAGGCGTCGACCTCCATCGGGGACTTTCGCCCCATCGCTATATCAAACGCCCTTTACCTGATCACGACGAAGGTCTTTGCCGCTAGGCTGAACGTCGTTCTTGGGAACCTTATATCGCCTGTCCAATCTGCCTTCGTTCCCGGGCGACAGATTTCCGACTTCATCACTCTTGCTTCTGAAATCATCGCAGACTGGCGGAGGAGGGGCACGAGCGGTGTTCTTTGGAAGGTAGATTTTGCAAAGGTGTACGATAGCCTCGATTTGAGATTTCTGTTGTTGGTGCTGCGGAGGAAGGGATTCCTGGACAAATGGATATCTTGGATGAGGCGCTGTCACCACGGCTTCGTTTTCGGTCGTGATCAATGGTCGGCCGGAGGGGGGTTTGATCCAACCTCGTAGGGGGGTGCGTCAGGGGTGCCCCCTTGCTCCCATGCTCTTCATCCTTGCGGTCGATGTTCTGTCCGATATTGCGTCTCTTGTTGTCAGCCGTGGCTTCTCTTGCGGCTACTCGAGGGAGGGGGTGCTGGTTCCGATCATTCAATACGCTGACGATACCCTGTTCCTCATCGAAGGGGGTGTTGAGGAGGCTAATGGCATGGCTGTGGCTTTAGAGATATTTGCCGAGTTGTCTGGTTTGTTTGAGAACGACAGCAAGTCTGTGTTCGTCCCTTTCGGCCGTGCGAAGCAGTTGGCGGATAGGCTGGCGGTGGTCTTGGGTTCAGGCCGCGCTTCCCTGCCGATTGATTACTTGGGCACGCCTTTGGCCCTGGGGAGGGCGAGGATGCGTGATTGGCTAAGGGTGGTGGAGAAGGTAGAGGTGAGGTTGGCTGGTTGGAAGGCCGTTGTTCTCTCGAGGGGTGGTAGATTGGTCCTGCTGAAGGCCGTCCTCTCTTCCATCCCCATCTATTTTCTCTCCAACCGCAAGATGCCTAAGGGGATTCGGGCGCGGCTGGAGAAGCGGATGCGCACTTTTTTGTGGGGAAGCCATGTGAGTGGACGCGAAGGGATCCATCTGGTGGGGTGGGAAGATATCACGCACAGAAAGAACCATGGGGGTGTGGGGGTGAAGTCGCTCGAGCAGATGAATGAAGCGCTGTTACTTAAGTGGGCTAGCAGGGTGTGGGGGCCGGGGGATGATCTCGTTTGCACGGTGGTCCGTAAGATCTATGACGTGAGGGGGGTGCCGCCTTTGCAGCCCGGCAACCTCACCGCCCCGACCCCCTTCTGGCGGGGCGTGGTAAAGACTTTCGTGAAGAATATTGCCCTTTTTAGGCCGGTCCTTGGGGGGGGGCTTCTCTTTTTGGACGGATGATTGGTCGGGGGGTACTTTGCTCTCGTTTCTCCCGCTTGTATGCGCTGGCGGAGGAGAAGCTTTGCTCGGTGGCAGAGTGTTGGGCTGATGGAATCTGGTGCCCAACCTTCTCCGCTAATCTCTCCGATCAGAGATTTGAGGAATTCTTGGCCCTGCTTGACGCCGTGAGGGAGGTGGGACCTCCTTGCGGGGGGCGGGATCATTGGTGTTGGAGGGAGGTGCCATTCTCGGTTAGAAGGGCCTATGGGGCCATCTCCAGGCCGCCGCCGGCTAACTCGGAGTTGTTGATCAGGGACTGTGCAATTATTTGGGCTCTCAGGCTTCCTGAGAGAATTGGATTCTTCCTGTGGTTACTCAGGAGGAAGAGGTTGATGACGCGAGATCGGTGCGCCAGGCTTCTTGCGTCATTTCGGACAGGTGCCTAATTTGTAATGATGCGATTGAATCTGTGGAGCATCTCTTTTTCTCTTGCCCCATGGTCTCTCAAATATGGCAGGAGGTTGACTTAGCATGGTACCGCAACGACGACTTTCAGGCCTTATGGAGTTCGATCCACACAAATATGACCAGACCAAGGAGGGAGCGGCTTTATCCCATGGCTATTCTATGGGCGGTTTGGCGAGGAAGGAATGACTTGCTGTTCTCGGGTCAAAGATTTTATAAGGAGAACGTGGGGGTGTTTGCCAAACACATGGTAGAGGACTGGATGTTGTAGTGGTCTTGTGGGGCCGGTGCGTGACTTGTTTTCTTCCTTGTATTTACTTAGTTTTTCTTTGGAATAAAAAATCATGGGGCGGACACCATCGAGTGTTTCCCCCTACCTTTTAGACTTCAAAAAAAAAGTTCGCTCAATCTTAGGGTCGATCAATTCATCATCGGATGAATACTCTGATGAACAAGTATCAATCTGATCATAACAAATTATTCTGGTGTATCGAATGGGACCGAGGGAGTCAACCCTAGAAGAATAATAGCGAGAGGCGGGGAAAATCCAATGTAGGTCGACATACGACTGCTTGCTCCAATAAGGCTCCAGAGCATCCGAACTGAGCTCACTCATATAGATCTCCTCATCCGGACCTGACGAGGAATCCTCAGAAAATTCCTTCTCGGGTATGTCGAAGGTAACTCTCTTAGTCGATTTTCTAGAACCTGAAGTATCATGAGGTAGATGAGAATGATACGACTTGAGGTGTTCAGGGGAACGCCTCGAGGGATCAGTGCTCTCCTTCTTACCCAATAACCGACTAGAGGATGGAGCAACTGGTTTATCGGGACGGGTCAATCTGGTCCTGGTTTTCTCTTTTGGTGGCAGTCCAAGAGATGAGGTGCTGACAATCGGGTCCTCATCATATACATAATTATTGTAATATTCTTCCTTGGTCAGCGGACATCTCGCGTATGGCATGTCTGTGGTGCTCCAAGCTGGCTTCGCTTGTGTGGAACCACAGTAACGATCAAGGCAATCCGAAATAACTGTGTCCGGGTGCAGTAAATTAGATGTTTCTAGGTTGGGCTCATTCACCTTTGTATCCTTGACAATCGTCTCATAAAATGTCTCTCCTTGGGTCATGTCTGTGATCTGTGGAGAGGTCTGGTCATGTAGAGGGTCTGGCTCTGTGGTCTCCTCTATGTCACGATTACTGGTTTCCTGTTCGATTGTTTCATGGTAAGGTGTACCTCGAGACTTTGATCATTTTGGATCTGGATCGGGAATCTATTGTCTTGAGTCACAGTCGATAGTCACCCTTGCAGAGGCAAGGAACAGATTTCCCAAAATAATGGGAGACTCAGACAACTTTCCTCGATGCTCAATGTCCTGGACAATAAAGTCCACTCTATGTGTGACACCTTGGAAGATAATGACGACAAAAATAATTCCTCTCGGCCTTTTTGTGTATCGATCGGGAAAATGAACGATCACTCAGGTCTTTTTTGAGTGGTCCAAATTCGAGTCTGTCAAACACGGACTTCGGGAGGATGTTCAGGGTGGAATCGTCGTTAATCCGAATACGAGTAAACTCGGTATTCTCAATTTCACAAGTCACCTTGGTTAACCGTTTGACTTTACGGGTTTTACTATTTTGGGCCAGCACCATTGAACTAGTCATAGTGATTAAATGATATTCAGTTCGAGATCTCTTCTTGCTCGTCTTCTTCGGTGATAATCGACTCTTCACAAATATCTGAAGATCGAGTATGTACTCTATGGCCTTGATTAATTGAAGCTCCACGATCTTACAAAATGCTTCCCTATCTTTTTTTTGATAAAGAAAAGGGTGATCTCCCAGTGTGGGAGTCACTGCGCTCGCTATTTCATTAATTAAAAGTTAGAAATATTACCGTGATAGCCAGAGGCGGTACAAGGAATTAGAATGATATATGACATTTTCGCAATAAAAACTCTGAGTGGTGAAGATCACGTCATTTCTCCCTGCCCAAATGGACCACTAAACAGCAAACGGCTTGGCACAATCATCCGTGGAGTTACCCCCTACCATTCTAATCGGCCTCCAAAACTCCTCCACCCCATCCGTCGCCACACAGTCACACCCGGCCTTCCTCCAAACCCGCGCAGATGTTGGGCATTTGAAGAACAAGTGGTCCGAGTCCTCCACCGATCCAACACACCTGTCACATAGAGTGTCTTCCGAATGAAACAATCTTCCCCTCCTTGCCTTATCGATCAAACGATACCTTCTCAAAAACCAGAGAAAAATCTTAACTCTGCACGGAATCTTTGCTGCCCACACTACCTTCAAGTCCTAGCATAGCTCCGTATCCTTCCCTATCTATGTTGTCCAGTTTTTTCATTTTTTGGTTTTTTTTTTATTTTTTTTGGAATTTTTTGCTGGAGCCTGTAGGATGGTCAGTGGACTGGTCATGTATGTGTGATGCCTGTTTATGAAAATTATCCTTGTGATGTGTCTCGGGTTCGCTTTGTGGTGTCCTCAATTCTTCTTGGTTATTTATCATGCCTTGTACTCTTCAGATGATATTATCAAGATTTTTTTGTCAAAACATCGGTTCTCTGATTGATCCGAGATATTGCATCCGACATCGTCTCATGACTTAAAGACGAGTGACCATACTCATCATGCCGTGAGTCCCGCATGTAATTTTGAGTTGAGTAGTAGTCATTCTTGGTATTCGGGGTCTGGTCATGACTCATATTTCCTTGACTTTGTGTGTCTCGTGTGTGATCCACTATTAGTCGGCTGACTATGCCGACTAGATGGTCCGACTAGTCGAGTCGTAGGGGTAGCCGAATCGACTAGGCCTAGTCTGCCATTAGTTGATCAACCCAAATAATCGGACCGACTAATCGGCCTAGTCGAGCGACTACTCGACCGACTTTATAGAACTTTTTTATTTTTTTATTTGTTACTTTTTTTAGAAGCAAACTTGTTCTAATATGCTTAATGTTATATTTAAAGGTAATTACTTCTTTTGTTTCATTATGATAGTATAGAAAATATACAAATCTATGCAAATATATAAGAATATATGTATATAAAATGAATTATTTATTTAAAATAATTTTAAAAATCAAAACTGAGTAAGACCGATTAAATCCGATTAGTCGTCCGACTGCCGATTAATCCTTAGTCAGTGACCCCACCAATCGAGTACCGACTACTGATTTTTGCAACCTTGGTGTGATCATAGGAAAAGTGAACGTACTCGAGATGAGAGTTATCCCGAGTAGAGGATGATTCAAACAGTGAATAGTCAAACGTAATCGGGTATCGTATTCTTCTGTCAAATTCAGTTACGCCCATGTTTATCCTCGAATTTGCTCGCGCCATTGAGTCTGCATAATCTGTGTTTGGTTCCATGAGCGGATCGTATCTCAAAGTCTCAACTACCTTAAGCGATTTTCTCGCATCTTATCTTCGATCAGAGCTACACCACTTTCATTCTGATGGCATCATTCCGAATTCGATCTTTACGTGTGTGTTCACACATCCATCTTAGCATTTTCATTTCTGCTACTGCCATTCTCTGCACATGTCTATGGTTCACAGACCAACATTCAGATCCATAGAGCATAGCATGTCTCACAGCTGCTTTGTAAAACTTTCCTTTGATTTTCAAAGGAATTTTCTTATCACAGAGAATAGTTGAGGCTCCTCTCCACTGTAGCCAACCTGCATTTATCTATTTGTAACATCTTCATCAATTTCTCCATCATGTTGCAAAATAGATCCTAAGTATCTAAAAGAATCTCTCTTTTGAATGTTATCATAACCAATCTTAACATCGATTCCTTCACCATTGCTCCATCAAAAATACACTCCATATATTCAGTCATAGTCCTACTTATACGAAATCCTTTAGTCTCCAAAGCTTGTCTCTAGACCTCAAGCTTCTCATTTACTCCATCTTTAGTCTCATCAATTAACACAATATCATCATCGAATAACATACACCAAGGTATCTCATCCTGAATGTGACTTGTCAACTCGTCCATAATCAAAGTAAAATGGAATAGACTCAAAGTTGAATCTTGATGCAGACCAATGTTGATGTCAAAATAATCATTCTTCCCAGACTTTATCCTTACACAAGATGAAGCTTTATCATACATATCTTTTATGAGGTTAATGTATAGGATATGTACTTGTCTCTTCTCTAAAACTCTCCATAATATCTCCCGTGGGACAGAATCATAAGCCTTCTCTAAATCAATAAAAATCATTTGGATGCTCTTCCTTTTAGCTCTGTAAATCTCCATTGTTCTTAGCAAGTGGACGGCTTCAAACGTTGAGCGACCTGGCATGCATTCAAATTGGTTTTCTTTTTCTTTAGAAACTTACCTCAACATTCTTTCGATCACACGTTCCCAAATTTTCATAGTGTGACTCATCAGCTTGATACCTCTGCAATTTGAATAATTTTAAATGTCTCCTTTGTTCTTATAAAGAGGCACCACGATGCTTCTCCTCCATTCTTCAGGTATTTTATTGCTTCGCCAAATAACATTGAATAAATTTGTAAGCCAAGTCAAACCACGCTCACCTAAAACTCTCCAAACTTCTACAGGAATGTCATCAGGTCCTACACCTTTCCCATGTCTCATAACCTTCAAAGCCTCCTCCACTTTCTACCTTTGTATTCATCTATAGCTTGCACGATTCGGGTAACTTTCACGACTAGCTAGATTTTTCAAAGTGATCTCTCTATTTCCTTCCCCAATGAACAACTTATGGAAGTATTGCTTCCATCTAGTCTCTATATCCTTCTGAGTAACAAGCACGTGACCTTCCTTATCCTTAATGCATCTCACTTGAGAAAGATCTTTGGTCTTTCTTTCTCTTGCTTTAGCCAGCCTGAATATATCCTTCTGACCCTCCTTAGAATCGAGATTTTTGTACAAAACTTCATAAGCTTTTGACTTAGCTTCGCTTACCGCATTCTTTGCTTCCTTCTTAGCTATTTTGTAGTTTGTGACAGCTTCATCTGTTCTATCCTTAGACATTGCTTTAAAGCAAGCTCTTTTAATTTTGAGCTTCTCTTGCATCGCTCCACTCCACCACCAAGCCTCCTTTTGTCCTGTAGCTCCTCTCTTTGACTCGCCTAATATCTCTTTGGCTACCCTTCGGATACAAAATGCTACCGCCTCCCACATCTCAATAGCACTTCCGTTACAATTATGGCCTCAAATTTCAGCGAAATTCGGTCGAATTTCTGTCGAATATCGATATCCAGTCGAAATCGAATTCGACCGAAATGACCGAAATGACCGAAATATGGGGGTCCTAGTACAAAAAATGACCGAAATGACCGAAATTCCGGTCGAAATTCCACCGAAATTCCATCGAAATTCTGTTTTGGTCGATACCGAAATGGTGACCGAAACCGACATTTAGGGCCTTGGTTACAATCCCAAGATAAGTCTTCTAAAACCTTTTCCCTGAAGCTTGATTGCTTCAATCGAAGATTCTACCATCTAGTTCTAGTGATCTTGGAAACCCTCCTTTTCTTTACTAGACCTTTTATTTGCACATTCATGACTAACTGAACATCCCTGACTAACACCCTAGGGCTCTCTTATATAGGAGAAAAATCCTAAGGGAAAATTAGATAAAGTAGATAGAAGGATAAGTAAATATAAATAAAAAACAACCAAAAAAACATCTATCTCAACACTTTTAATATACTAAAATTGGAATAAAAATTGTACCACTGAGGGTATATATTATATAATAAAAATCAAGTGCATAAAATTGCTTGGATTGCTTGATTGTTGTTTTAATTAGATAAAAACTTAGATAATAATCAAGAATCCTTTCTTATTAGATCCTTTATTGGATTATGTATAGATATTTCTATGTTCTATGTGTACCTCTTCTTTATTTTATTTTTTTATATCCATCTTATGTAATTTACCCATAGGTCTCTCCACTATATAAGAGAGCCTAGGGTTTTCAAGAAGAAACATCTCTTCGATTTTTCCAAACATGGTATCAGAGTCACGGTCTTAGACCGGAGCTCTATACCCTAACCCTAAACCACACCCGTCATCCCTCTCTCCAAGGTCTCGGTCTTCGCCCCTCGCCTCTCGGTCTGTTGCAACCACCCCTTGTCTCTCAGCCACGCCGACGCCCTTTTTCGCTAAGCGACCACCGGCTCAGTTGCTGCCAAGCCGCACCGCCGCCGCTGCCGACCGGATGCTGTCCCTCGACCGCTAGCCTGTGTTGCCGTCAGCCAATGTAGCCGTCGTCCGGTTTGCTCCGTCGTCGATCTCCGTTTGAGTTAATGGATTTGAGTGCATAAGTCTACATATGCATTCAAATCCACATATGTTTGTTTAGACATTCATTCATTGGTTTACAAAACCCTAGTAATCTTCATCTGGCAATATGTCAGAAAACAAAGTTATACTACCCGCCACAAGCGCCTTCAGAGGTCCAAGCATATTGTCCAGATGGATGGGACAAACTATGAGCTCTGGGCTATGCAGTTCACGAGCCTTATGAAGTCTAATGATAAGAAACATATTCTTACCGAGGAGGAGCCGATGGAGAAAACTGGGGTTCACGCCTCGTGGGAGGCCGGCGATGCATACATCAAAGTCTATCATTCAGGTACATTGATGATAGAGATCGCCAATGATGTGTTACATCAGTCTACTGCTAAGGCAATGTGGGACTTCCTCGCAACAACTTATTCTTAGGTGAGGAACGAGACCAAGATCCTCTAACTCCAACATGATATATTTACTATCAAGCAGAACATACGACATCTTCATTCGCTGTATACATCCTTGCGTGGGATGTTTGAGAAGCTCCACATCTTCATGCCTCTCACACCTACCCAGAACAACATAAGACATAGAATGCAACAATGGTTGGTGTATTCCTAGCAACCCTCGATCCCGAATATGATGCTGCTCGCTCCCAGATTCTAGCAGATGCTACTATTCCTCCCATCATGGAGGAAGCTTTCCACAGGCTTAGCAAGAATACTATTCCGTCCACTGTTACTGGCCAGACTTCTTCGGTAATGGCAACCTCTTGAGGTACATGAGGCTCTTCTTCTTTTCGTAGATGCAGACTTCATGGTAGAGGAGGTCGCATTCGTCAGCCTTGTATCGTACTATCATCGTCCAGGTCATACCGAAGATGCAAGCTACTCCAAGCATGGTTTTCCAGCATCAGCCCGCGTAGCGAAGCATGTTGAGTCTCCAGCTGCTCCTACTTCAGATCAGAGGTTTGATGATCTCGTAGACAGACTGAGGGACATCATGCCTCCTGCTTCCTCACCATCTCCAAGAGGCCACTCACATATAGCAACTTCCACCTGTGCCAGTACTTCTGCTACAACTAGCACCTCATGTAGTACATATGCTTTTACATCTTGTCATAGATCTGAGATTACGGAATGGATTATGGACTCCGGGGCGATTCATCATTTATGCAGAACAGAGATCAACTTACAACATATAGACAAGTTCCTCCAGGGAGAACTGTCGTGATAGCCGATGGGACTCATTCCTCGATCATCGAACATGGGGAGATCAGTTTGACGCCTTCGATGCGTCTTCAGAATGAGTTACATGCTCCTGATTTCTTTATGAATTTGTTATCTATTAGTCAGATTACGAAGGATTTGCGTTGGGCTATCTTTGACCCATCGTCTCTTGTTTTCTCAGGACATTCTTACAGGAAGGGTGATTGGTTGCGGTGAGCAGGGTAGTCTTTATTGCATGGCGCGAACACCATATGCAGGCATATCCTATCAGTTAGCAGGACTGACATCTCCCTTCACTTGGCACCTACATTTTGGTCACCTCCCTCTCCAGAAGATGTGCTATATTTTGCGCAGATTTCACCGGGTTCATCCTTCCAGTGCGAGGCGTGTCAGTTGGGAAAGCATCATCGGTTTGTTTTTCCTAGTCATCAGAGTCGGAGCAGTAGCTCCCTTTTTGAGTTATTTCATGTTGATATTTGAGGTTCAAGTTGTGTTCCTGATCACCAGGGACACATGTTTTACCTGGTTGCTTTTGATGATTTTCTCGCTTTTCATGGTTTTTTTATGGAAACATAATTTTGAAGTAGGGGATGTGATCAAAACCTTTATCAATGAAGTGCATAATGTTTTCTCTTCCTCTGTGACATTTGTGAGAACTGATAATGCTTTGGAATTCTGTACCCGTGCTCTATCATATTTCTTTTCATCCTGTGATATTATTCATCAAACAACTTGTCCTTACACTTCTCAACAGAATGGTGTTGCAGAGAGAAAGCATCTCCATTTACTTGATTTCACCCGGACTCTTCTCATTCAGAGTCGTGTACCACATTCGTTTTGAGGTGATGCAGTTCTTAGCACTGTTGTAAAAATCCCCAGACTGGCCCGACTAGTAGGTCCGACTAGTATAGTCAGCGGGGTGATCGACCGAGTATTGATTAATTCCGACTAGGTCGATTAGTCGATCGATTTTTGCTTAGAGATACCATATTTTTTTACTTTTTTTGAAGTGAATTTGTTCTAATATGCTTAATGTTTTGTTTACATTCAATTACTTCTTTCATTCTTTATGATAATATAAAAAATATACAAATCTTTGTAAATATATAAGAATATATGCATAAAAAATGATTTATATAGTTAAAATGATTAAAAATTCAAAACCGATTAAAGCCCGACTAAATCCGATTAGTCGCCCGACTATCGATTAATCCTTAGTCAGTGACCCAACCGACCGAGTATCAAGTACCGATTTTTGCAACCTTGGTTCTTACGACATGTTATCTGGTGAATCGCATGCCCTCATCTGTCTTGAGTGAGAAAATTCCTTTCTCCATAGCATTTCATGAGAAGGAGTTCTCACTTACTCCTCGTGTTTTTGGCTCTGTTGCATTCGTCCATCAGTTGACCCCATGTCTTGATAAGCTCTCTCCTAGGGCTGTCAAATATGTGTTTGTTGGGTACTCCAAGACTCAGAAGGGAAACCGATGCTATGATCCATTGCGCATGAAATATTATATCATCGCTGATGTAACATTTTTTGAGTCCGTGATGTATTTCTCCTACAGGTGACATGTTGGCTTCATCAGACTCCGATGACGAGATTTACATGCCACCTCCTCCTACGAGTCCGTCTTCTCTTCTACCCGTGGCTGCTGTTCGACCACCACCATTACCACCTCCACCTCCTTCTACACAGTCGCATGTACCCATTGTTCCACCATTATTTAAATTCTATACCCGTTGACCTGCATCTGCCTATGGTCATCGACCGTCATCCAGCATGCCTCAGGTTTATTCTAATAACATTATTTTTGACGATGGGTCTGGAGATGTATCTGCGCATATGGTTGGGCATCATGATGGGTCGGGTCAGGTTTGAGTTGGCCTGATCCAAGCTCATTTAAGTATATGGGCTAATGGGTCGGGCCTAGGCCCATTTTATTTTCAAATTCCAGGCCCAAACCCAAACCCGACCCAAACAAAATGGGCCGGGTTCGGGTTAGGCCGACCCAGTTTAACACCTATGTATACCAATATTATGTGTTTCGTTCTTGCATTTATCTGGTTATTTCTTATGCATGTGTGCATGTTTAATACTTTATGTACGCCAACTAATTCGTGATTCTGATATTTGTATATTGGAAATAGAAATGTGGTAAAAAATATGGCGACTTAAACCACCATTCAATTCATTATTACATATTCTATTGTAGATGCGTGCAGTATGACCCAATACAGATTGGTTATTTACAGTTGTACATGCTCTAACACTTGATGACACAGATTCCATTCTTGCATATTAATGTAATAATGTCTTTAATCCACACTAATGGATATGATTATTAATGGGTCTAAGTATTTGTTCTAAACTCGAAATAAGGATATGAAATTTAAACATGGTATTTAGAGCAAACAAGAATATACTGGATATAATTATATCGTATAGGTCGGGCTATAGGGCTTGCTGGTTTGGGCCTTCTCAGGTCGGAACCCGGCCCGATCAGTGTTGTAAAATTCGGCCGACTAGGCCGACTAGTCGAGTCGGAGGGGTAGCTGACTCGACTAGGCCTAGTCGGTCATTAGTTGGTCAACCTGACTAATTGGACTGACTAGTTGGCCTAGTCGGCTGACTACTCACCTACTTGTACATAGAATTATTTTATTTTCTAAATGTTATGCTTTTTTTGAAGCATACTTATTCTATTATGCTTAATGTTATATTTAACGACAATTACTTCATTTGTTGTTTCATTATGATAGTATAGAAAGTGTACAAATATTCTTTCAAAAAAATAAAAATGTTCAAATCTATGCAAACATGTAAGAATATAAGTATAAAAAATGATTTATATATTTAAAATAATTAAAAAATTCAAAACTGACTAATGACCGACTAAATCCAATTAGTCGCCTGACTGCTGATTAATCCTTAGTAAGTGACCACACCTGACTATTGATTTTTGCAATCCCGATAATCAATATGAGCTCATTTTGAAGCTCAAGGCCCGCTCACTAAATTTCGGGTTCGGGTTTAGATCGAGTTGTGCGGGTCGGGTTTTGGGTCATGCTGGGCTGGTCCTGCCCAATGCCCAACCCTATCTGTGCAGGGATCATTGCAGGAGACTAGCCTGCAGATGGAGGAGGTTATTGATGACCTGGATATACCCATTGTAGTTTGGAAGCAAAAGCGTACCTGTGCTTCATATTCACTTGCTTCGCAGGTTTCCTTTCATCGTCTGACATGGGAATTCCAGAGATTGGCAGTTGCTCTATCTACCATGGACATTCTACGGAATTATCAGGACTTGAAGGATAGTCGCTGGCATTTAGCTATGGAGGAAGAGATGGCTGCTCTGCAATCACGTGGTACCTGGAGTTTGGTATCTGCTCCTTCTGAGGCATCTGTTGTTAGTTGCAAATGGGTGTTTACTATTAAACATCATGCAGGTGGGAGTCTTGATCGATACATGGCAAGATTGGTGGCACGAGGATTTATTCAGACCTACGGTGTGGATTATATATGGACACGTTCTCTCTAGTTGCTCGTCACTCAACTCTACGTGTCCTTCTTTCAGTTGCTGTGGTACGTAATTGACCCTTGTTTCAGGTAGACGTTAAGAATGTATTTTTGTATGGAGATCTACAGGAGGAAGTTTACATGCATCAGCCTCTGGGGTTTGCTACTGAGGGGAGTGTCAGCAGGTTTGTAGACTTCATAAGGCAATAATGGCCTTAAACAAAGTCCAAGGGCATGGTTTCAGAAGCTCTCGGATCTGATTGAAAGGTACGGGTTCAAGAGGTCAAATGCAGTCCACTCAACGTTTGTGCAGAGAACATCAAGAGGTATTGTTTCTATCATGATTTATGTTGATGATATACTTGTTATAGGAGATGACGTGCATGGGATATATATGGCAAATGAATTTTTGGGTCGTCAGTTTGTTACTAAGGATCTTGACACCCTAAGGTATTTTTTAGGGTTAGAGTTTGCTAGGAGTGCGCATGGTCTTGTGATGACCCAAAGGAAGTATGTTACAGACATGCTTGTTGAGATGGTCATGATTGGGTGTCGACCCTCTACTACTCCCATGGATCCTAGCATGAAGTTATATATTGATATATGTGAGGTTGGCAGGAGGAGATATAGAGAGATGTTGGGAAAGCTCCTATATGTTACTATTACTAGACTTGATCTCTTTTGCAGTGAGTCGGGTGAGTCAGTTCATGGAGCAGTCCCGACAGGTACATATGGATGCTATATATAATATTGAGATATCTGAAATCTTCTCCAGGTGCAGGATTACAATTAAGGAAAGGAGTATACCTTTTTGTTTCTGCGTGTGCTGATGCATATAATGCAGGGTGTCCTAAGGACAGGAAGTCTACTTCGGACTTCGCAATGTTTGTTGGTAGTTCTCTTGTTTCTTGGACAGGCAAGAAACAAACGGTTGTGACTAGATCAAGTACCGAATCTGAGTATAGGTGGCGCAAACAAGTACAAAAATGATGTGGTTTCGAGCAGTGCTAGCAGATTTGCATATAAATGTACCTCTATCCATGCAATTACAATGTGATAATCATGATGCCTTATTCATTGCAAACAATCCTCCATTCCATGAAAGAACAAATCATATTGAGGTAGATTGCCATTATACCAAGGATATGATTCAGAATGGCTTGATCTCTACTTCCCATGTCAGTTCAGGAGAGCAAACGACAGATATCTTTACCAAGGCACTGCTCAGAGGACCATTTCAGAAGTGTTCTTCTAAGCTGAGCATGATTGACATCTATGCTCCATCTTGAGGGGGAGTATAGATATATTTTTATGTTCTATGTATACCTCCTCTTTATTTTATTTCTTTGTATCCACCTTATATAATTTACCCATAGGTCTCTCCACTATATAAGAGAGGGTAGGGTTCCCAGGAATAAATATCTCTTCGATTTTCCCAACAGATTAATTATGAGAATATGATTCGAAATGATTTATCATATATTTAAATAAGATATGGACTGGTCATATGATGATATGCGTGGTCTTCCATCATTGTGAAGAACTCTGTCACCATTGGTTATATTTTTGGAGACACTCATGCATAGTCATGACTCCAGAAAACAAATTCACATGTACCGTATTCTTCGTTTCTCGAAAGAGATGTGCTGTATGCATAGTGACCCAAATATTGTTCCCTATATTATTGAGGCAATATTAGATTGTGCATAGCGTAATATTTCAATATTCTTATTGAGGTTGGTTTAATTAATAACATGCCAACTCCATATATGTGGGGGATGTGAGTGTTGATGACCGAACTGAGAATACAAGTCAGACTTGCAACATGGAAAAAGTTCTCGTTTCTTTCATTGTAGTTGTTTTTTTTCATATTATTGGAGTGCAATAAAATCCCACTCTTGTAGGGGTTGCGTTAGGTAGTCGACGACCAACGTAAAAAATAGTCGAATCTTTCAACATGGATTTGAGCAAGAATCCATGTAGCCGACCCTACTTATAGTGGGAGAAGGCTTAACACATTTTTTTATTGGAGTACAATAAAAGTGGATAGGAAACTCAAATCACATAGTGAGGCCTTTGGGCTAGCCTGCCTCATGCTTTGGAAGCTTGCAAGGGAAAGACTTTCAAAGTACGAAAAATATGAGAATTTCTTGATTTAAAATATTTAAAATGTTTAATATCCTTAATCAAGATTAATTAAAGTGCAATCTTTTAAATTTTAGATGAAATCTTTCGACCCATTTAATAAACTACTTGAGATCAATCAGTTGAGCGGTCCAAATTACTCGGATTGGATCCGTAATTCAGACTTGTACTTGAGACAGAACGCGTAACATATGTACTATCGTCTGTGAAGTATGAGAACCCTCAAACAGAGGATGCCCAAGAGTTCAACAAGAAGTGAGACAATGGTCATTCGATCGCTCGTTTGTACATTCTTAGACCATTGTCTAATGTGCTTCAAACTTATAAATATTGAATTCACTCATGACATCCTCCCGAATCTGAAGAAGATGTATGGAGATGTGAACCACATCCTTTCTACATTCCACTAAGGACACTACGATGAAAGAATATCTCCCTAGCTGTGCAATGGTTGTGCATGTTAAAGGGAAGCGTGAGAGGAAAGTGTGAATCTCAGAAGGGTCCGATCCAAGAGAAGAAGAAAGGTCAAATTATTGATCTATCTTCCAACGCTTCGACACATCTGACATCTATGGATATGGATGTCTACCGTCACTACTATGAGCCAGGATTCTATAAGAGTAACCATCCAGAATATATAAAGTCCTTAAAGAAGGACAAAGGTATTACCCTGGCAAATAAGAAATCTACGTTCATCATTGAAACCGATTTACTTGTAGGATAAGAAGAAAGTTGGGTTGTTGATTCTTGTGCTTTTGTTCATGTATGCAATCAGTTGCATATGTTTCAAGACATTAGAAAACTTGATGAAGAGGAGATGATCATCCGGATGGGATCCGATGCAACTGCTACGATCACCATTATAAACTGTAGACTATCATTATCTAGTGGGAGAGTCCTAGATATTAGAGATTGTCTCTATGTACCGGATGTTAGAAGGAACTTACTATCTGTATCTAACCTATTTAGACATGGATATGCTTTTTTCTGTAATAAACTTATCATAAGTCGTTATGGTAATTTTATAGCAGATGGTTCCCAAACATTAGGTGGACTCTATGAATTGAACATGCATGAACATATCTTGAATGTCAATACCACTGTTAGTAAAACCCCTAAATGATCAAGAGAGGATGGAGATCATTTAACTATGATCCAACATCAAAGACTTGGACATGTGTAAAGTCATGAACTTGACATCTCTCGGATCCTATATCATTAGATCCGACTCGTCAAGAGAAAACCAACGGAATTTGTTTCGTGTGAATCGAACCTCATTTCGATTTGTTATGATTTTCGGAAGAAAGAGAAGTAAGGAGGGTTAAGACGTCATTAACCCATAATGATTGTCATTAAGACTAATTAAGCATGATTAAAGAAATTAATGACAGATTGAAAACCGCTAATGATCATTAGCAAACACTAATCAATAGTTAGCAAAAGATAAACATAAGCCATGAAAGTTAAATCGCGATTAGTGATAATTAAGCGTCATTAGCGAATCTAGAAAGCCCCAAGTTTGTGATAAGTTTTGGCCAAAACCATGGGCTGCTAAACCATGGTTAAGGTCTAAATCATGGTTTTCTAACCATGGTTAGTGGTTTTCTGTAGCCTATAAATAGCCCCCCACCCATTCATTCTCTACGATTTCCACTACCACCACCACCCCAAGGGCTAGGGTCGAGAGGTCGGGAGGAGGAGTGGGAGGCGAGGAAGGAGCGCTAGCGAAGCTCTGCCGGGAGAACGAGGAGGAGGAAGGTACGATCCTCTCTTAGTTGCTTCGTAAGCTAGGCTTTCAATTCATCCTCTTTTCTTCTAAGTTTTATTCTTGATTCATCTTTCTTTCTGATTCGTTTCCTATTGTGGTTTGAGGAGAAATCTGTGTAACACCCTACTTAAGTGCGGGCGGCTGTGCACGTCAGTAAACCCTGTGATTCGTCACACATGCACTCACCTAAGACGCGTGGTGTCTACCGATTCTCAATTGCTTATTGTTCTTTCTTTTCCGCTTTTATAGTTATTTTGATGGAGAAATCTGTGTAATACCCTACTTAGGTGTGGACGGTTGTATACGTCAGTGAACCCTGTGATTCGTCACACATTCACTCACCTAAAACGTGTGGTGTCTGCCGATTCTCCATCGCTTGCAAGTTTAATTATATTCTTTCAGTTTCGCCGTTGTTTTCCTCTCGATTGATTTTATAGAGGAAACTCTTTTCGTTTTATTTTGAAATATATCTCGATATAAGGGGAAACTCTGTCGAATTTTTCCGAGAAATATGTCCCGATATAAGGGGAAACTTTGCCGAAATTTTCCAAGAAATATGTCCCGATATAAGGGGAAACTCTGTCGAAATTTTCCAAGTAATATCACCCGTATAAGGGGAAGCTCTGCTGAAATTTCATAAGAAAATATGTTCTTGGCGTTCTTTATGTTCTTCGTGTTCTTCGCGTTCTTCGTGTTCTTCGTTCGTTCTTCGCGTTCTTGACACGTTTTTAGCGTTTTTGATACGAAAATGAAATTCGATCGTTTCAGGAGCCTTAAATCATCCTTTTTGAAAACGAAACACGATAAAGCATTGCATACGCGAGAGAGAGCTCGATTAGGTAACGAAATCCTTCCTTTTGCTGTTGGGTTTTCATATGAGATCGTTGAAATTTCTGATTTTATGTTCTTTGCTAAGAAGAACCCTAATTTGGTTATTTTTGAGAAAATATGAAAAGTTGCTTTGTGATTTCAACTAAAATGAGGTCTAAGCATCGAATTGACGCAGTTGCTTGGAAAGTTAGGGTTTGGAAGTTAAAATGAGCATAATTATGAGTATATAAATATATAAATTAATATATGTGTAAGTTTATACTCAGTATTCATGGTCACGCTAATCCACGACTTAACAGATGAATTACATCATGGGAATTGATGTATTTTAAGTTGGATCCTGAAAAGGGTCATGAGTCACGTCAAGGATGACTGGGAATAGAACTACAGGTCGGGCATGCAACTTGTAGGTTTGTCGGAAGGAACCCGTATTGGCGTTTCCCTACCTAGGTGGTAGACAGTTGCCCTGTTATGATAAGTGCGCACGAAATGAATGATTTGCAACGTGTGGTACCGGGAGCCAATATATCTGGGTTGAACGACGGAAGATGCGGTTGTGCCATGTGGAGGCACGTGTGGTTCAATAGCGGCCGGGTCACGACAACATGTATTTAAAGCCATTAGGTTATGCGATTAAAGGTTAGCCTGAGTTTTAAGCAACAGGGTCCTCGAGGACGGTGCGCTCCTTTGTGTTTCAGACTGAGGGTTTGAGACCCTGATTAGTAAAAAAAAGGAAATTGTCAGGGTAGTATTGGAGGATTGGTTGAGGCGACGTGCGACGACATAAGCTTACCAAGATCAACACAATCTTCAATCCCGAAGGGTCCACAGCTTCGGAGTCCAAGAATGGTGGGGCTCCCCTGGACTAATCCCTGACGTGGAATAGAAAGGAATATGACTTAAATTAATGAGAAGGAATGAAACTTTTTGTGATAACAAGTTTTGAAAAATTACACAATTTGTTTGCTTTTCTCTTCATCGTTACTTAGCCTTTGCTAATTTTTATCCTATGATTTATGGAAAACCCAACAGGTGTTGGTGATCCATCGCAAGGACTTTAAAAATCCATCCAACTTACATACTAGACATCCAACCAGCCACAGTAGCTTTTCTTTGTAAGGTAGTTAGTAATATTTCTGTGTATTTCCTTCAAGCTGATGTACATGTAAAGGGTTGTAGTGGGACAATGTATCATGTAAACTTTATTTTGTGAATGACAAAGTGTTGAAATACTTCCTTCTGAGTATTTTTATTTGCAATCTGTTTCTGAATGTTAGTTGTGATTGCTGAATAAATTATTGCTGAGTAACCAGATCTGGATATGGGAGGATCCGACGGCTCGGAAATCGGGGTCGCGACAACATGTATCTGTTGAAAGGATCAACATGCAGGTAAAGGACGGACCTTTGGATTTTCAAGAAATCTGTGATTTACCAACTTGCGAACATTGTATTCACGGAGAAATGTCTAGGGCATCATTCTTTAAGAAACGTGAAAGATGCGAAGGTATACTTGACGTAATACGTATTGATGTATGCGATCCCTTTCGTACTGTGATTCGTAATGAACATTATTATTATGTGACCTTTATTGATGATCATTCGCTTTATGGTTTTGTGTTCCTTTTACATCACAAACACGAAACCTTTGAAAAGTTCAAAGAGTTCATAGCTTTGGTTGAGAATCAGACCGGAAGGAAGATAAAATGAATTCGATTTGATCGAGATGACGAATATCTCTAAGATGAATTCTAAGAATACCTTAATGAGAGAGGAATTATTTCCAATCTCACCCTTCAAAGTACTCCTCAACTCAATTGAGTTGTAGAGAGATGCAACAGAACCATATTAGATATGGTAAGATCAATGATGAGCATGACTCTAAAAAATGTGCCTCGAGGCAGTGAAGTGTACACCTCGACGTATTATACACCCAAAACCACCTCGAGGCGCAAGCCTCGGGTTGGTTTTTCTCAACTTATGCCTCAGGCACCCTGAGGCGGTTTGAAACGTATGAGGCGCTGGGGCACAACCGAGGTGTCAGATCAGGTGAAGAAGCATATGGGCCCAATACCCATTTACCTCGATGGCGTTTACCAAAACCTAAAACCCTAAGGTCCCTGACTCCTCTCATCTCCTCCTCTTGACCAGGCGACGCCCTCCACTCCTCTGGCGAAGAAGCACCTTTACCCTCTGCTCCTCTCTTGAAACGACGATACCTTCTGCTCCTTCACCCTCTTCTCCTCTCTCGACCATGAAGCACGTCTCTTGGAGCTACTCCGCGGCTCCATCTCTGAGCTGCGACGCCTCTCTTGGAGCTACTCGGCGACGACAATGCTGCATCGCCTTCGGCTTCCACTCGCTTCTCGCGGAGTTGCATCGGATGTGAGGATGATACATACGACAATTTTCTTCGATCTTCACGTTATAATTTGATTTTTTTTGATTTTCTTTAATTTAATTGAATACCTTGAGTTCGATAATGTTCTGCAACTTCTGCTTGCTATGCTACTGCTATTCAATTTGATTTATTTTCGATTTTCTTTAAATCAATTGATTATCTTGAGCTCAAATTGAACATATAAGGATAACATTATCCTAAGAGTATAATCAAATTTAATTTAAACATGTTGAAATTTAATTGATTAATTCAAATTCATACATTATGAAGTTATATATCTTTTTATAAACACGCTGAAATTTAATTGATTAAACAACAGTTCTTCATGTCTTTTTTTCCATTTTTTTAAATTTATTGATTATATTGAGAGTGATAATGTTACGATGCTGCAACACTTATATAAACATGCTGAAATTGTAACTTTGTAAGGATCTATTGACTAATTTAATGGATGATTGAATCTAATTAATATCTTATAATATTACTAAATGTTGCAACTCGTATACAAATGTCTTTACTGTATTCTTCTGTCAAACATTTTTATACAAATTCTAGATTTGTTTAGTTTTCAACTGAAATTGAGGCTTACGCCTCGACCGCCTCGAAGCTTATGCCTCACCTTGATGATGGAAAATCGTCTCGGACCGCCTCATGTTTTTTTAAAGTCTTGATGATGAGTAAAGCAAATTTACCTCTTAGTTTCTGAGGACATGCAGTAGAGACTCCAACTTATATCCTAAACAAGATTCCATGCTAAAAACGTAGATGCAAGCAAGTTGGAATCAACCACTAGAGAGTGCTATTTCATTAGATACCTAAAGAATGGTATTGGATACCAACTTTATGATCTTGAAATTCAAAAGGTATTTGTTTCTAAAGATGCCAAACTTCTAAAAGATGAATTCCTTAAAAGTTAAAGTTATAATGAAGTTAGGGAACTTGTTGAAATATAATTGTAGAAGCAAAATCCGAGCAAGTACAAAAGTGAAGCTAAGAAGGATGATACATCACCAAATAGTAGTGGTCCTGTTGATGTTGGATGCAATTCAAGTTCAGCTATAAATAACAATCGACGTAAAAAAGTATATCTTTATAATTGGGGAAACCATTCTAGAAGGTCTAGTGACAGTGGAATAAAACTTGATGAAGATAATAAACAAGTAACTGTTCAAGCATGCCTTCAAGACAGCATTTGCAAACCCAAGAAATTAGATGTTAAAGATAATGTGAAAATGGAAGACTGTGCTGACTGCTTCCTCTCCAGAGAGGTCGATCCCGACCTTGAAGTGAGAAGGACTTCCAGAAAGCCGCGAAGAAAGTCAGTTTCGAGACAGCATGCTTCTAGGAACTCTGCAATTTCAAACTTACTTGCTGTTCCATCAACCTCTCTGGCCATTCTTAACTCCTTGGAGCAGTATGATGATAGCGAGTGCTCCAACTCAGAGGATCTACGAGACCCAGTGCGGGTGTCAAATCAGAAATGCGATTGTGCTTCACGAGCTGCATCGCCATTACTTTCAGTATCTAGATGTGGGGATTGGTCTGATTCATCTAAGATATTAAGGCGTACTACAAAAGAAGAATCATCCTGTTCATATACTCCAGTTTCGACTAGCTCCTATAACAGACATGGAGATCAGAATGCCAGTACTGTTGGTTCCTGGAACGAGACTGCTGGTTTTGATGGTGATGAACTTGATCAGATGGATTTGCCTGGGCGACAGGGATGTGGTATTCCTTGCTATTCCTCAAAACGGAGGAAAGACAGAGGCTGTGGTGGTTGGTATTCCCCATCACTCTCTGATACCTTGAGGAGAAAAGGAAGTAGCATCCTTTGTGGGAGTCAGTCGGTCAATCACAGAAGGTCATCAGGTGTTCCAAAACGGAGAAATTTGCCAAAATCATCGCAAGGGTTGCCATTGTTGCACAACAGCTATGACCAAGAGGGGTCATCAGCAGATACTGAAACAGATGAGCTGTCCACTAACTATGGGGAGATTGACTTGGAGGCAATAAGCCGGTTAGATGGAAGCAGATGGTCTAATTGTAGAAGCCAAGAAGGAATAGATATGGCATTGACTAGTGCAGCTAATGGACTTTCCTCTAATCCTAGAAGCTTGAGTCAGAAATATAGGCCAAAGTCTTTTGAGGAAGTAATTGGCCAGAATATTGTTGTCCAGTCCCTTAACAATGCTATCCTAAGGGGAAGGATTGCTCCTGCATATATATTTCAAGGTCCACGTGGGACAGGAAAAACATGCATGGCAAGAATATTTGCTGCAGCTTTAAATTGTTTGTCCAACGAAAAAATTAAACCGTGTGGCTTTTGCAGGGAATGCAGCGACTTTGCCTCTGGAAATGCATCAAATATGAGAGAAGTAGATGCTATAAACAAGAAAGCCATAGAAAGGGTAAAATACATTTTGAGAAATCTATCTGCAGCTTCATCCTTTTCCCGGTACAAAGTGTTTGTCATTGATGAGTGCCACATGTTATCATCCAAAACTTGGTCAACTTTAATGAAGTTCCTTGAAGATCCTCCATCTCGTGTAGTATTCATCTTTATAACCATTGATCCAGAAAGTGTGCCACGTGCAGTTGTCTCCCGTTGTCAAAGATATATTTTTCCTAAGGTCAAAGATGAAGATATAGTTAATCGGCTAAGAGATATTTCCTCCAAAGAAAAGCTTGACACGGAACTTGAAGCTCTAGATTTGATTGCTCTGAACTCTAATGGCTCACTTCGGGATGCTGAGACAATGTTGGAACAACTGAGTTTGCTGGGAAAAAGAATAACATCATCTCTTGTACATGATCTTGTAAGATTCTTAAAATCACGTCATTGTTTAAGTATAGAATATTTGTATAAAGATCATAATACTAATGTGGAGAAGAGAGACAGAATGGGATATCTATTCCATAGGGCTAGGGTCTCTTATATAGAGAGAAAACCCTAGAGAGTATAAGAGGAAAAATACATAAATACCCCTGAGGGGTTACGAAACCCGAAGGGTTAAAGGTTACGGAACCCGAAGGGTCAAGGGTTATGGAACCCGAAAGGTCAAGGGTTACGGGACCCGAAAGGTTACAAAAGTAATATAATAATTCTAACACTCCCCTCAAGTTGGAGCATATCTGTCGATCATGCCCAACTTGGATACTAGGTATATTAGACGCTTCCTTGGAAGAGCCTTGGTGAGGATGTCTGCAAGTTGAAGTTCAGTGGAGATGTGTGGAGTGCTGATTCGCCCTTCTCGTACCGCATCACGAATAAAATGGCAATCAACTTCAATGTGTTTTGTCCGCTCATGGAAAACTGGATTGGTGGCGATGTATGTGGCAGACTTGTTGTCGCAGTATAAGGTTACATGAGTGGCGACTGACATGCCAAGTTCTGTTAGGAAAGAAACAAGCCATGCGATCTCACATGTGGCCTGAGCCATTGCCCTGTATTCTGCTTCCGCACTAGATCTGGATACCACTGTCTGCTTCTTGCTTCGTCAAATGACAAGGTTATCCCCAACAAACATGGCGTATCCTGTAGTGGATCGGCGGTCCTCAGGAGAGCTAGCATAGTTAGAATCTGTATAGGCGGAGATATTAGTGTGTCCATTCACCCCATAGAAAAGTCCACGTCCGGGAGATTCCTTCAAATATCGAAGGATCAAAAGAACATCCTGCCAGTGACTGTAAAGAGGCTTCTCCATATATTGACTGGCTCTGCTCACATCATATGATATGTCTGGCCTAGTAACAGTGAGATAGAGTAATTTTCCCACTAAGCTTCTGTATCGTGTTGCATCCTCAAATGCTGGATCAGTAGATGCTGAATATTTTCTCACTTCTGCAGGGATGCCAGATGGCTTGCATCCAAGAAGTCCTGCCTCAGTCAGAATATCGAGGCAATACTTTCTCTGTGAAAGATGGAGCCCCTCTGTAGTGCGTATTACTTCGATGCCAAGAAAATAACGAAGTTGGCCGAGATCTTTCGTGACAAAGACCGTCTGGAGGAAGGCCTTGGTCTCCTGAATACCATCTACATCATCTCCTGTGATAACCATATCATCAACATAGACAACAAGGATGATCGTGCCAGTAGACCGTCGTCTAACAAAGACAGAGTAGTCAGATGTTGTCCTCTGAAAACCAAGTGTCTTGATCTCCGTAGTGAGCCTGTCAAACCATGCCCTTGGGCTCTGCTTCAGGCCATAAATGGCCTTGCGTAGTCGACATACATGCTCCCCCTCGACTACATACCCCGGCGGTTGCATCATGTAGACCTCCTCCAAAAGATCACCATAAAAAAGGCGTTCTTCACATTAAGTTGATAAATGGGCCAAGCCTTGTTGGCAACAATAGAGAGAATGGTACGTATCGACCCCATTCTGGCAACAGGCGAGATTGTCTCAAAATAATCAATTCCAAAGGTTTGTGTGAAACCTTTGGCAACAAGTCTGACTTTCAACCTGTCAATAGAACCATCAGGTGACTGTTTGGTCGTGAAGACCCATCGACAAGCTATATGACGAACTCCCGAGGGGCACAAGATCCCACGTGCCTCGGGAGGTAAGTGCATCCATCTCCTCATCCATGGCGTGTCGCCAACCATCATCCTGCATTGCACCGAAATGATCTCTTGGAACGGTAATAGCATTCCGAACATTTGCAAATCTCTTGTCATGGCTAGATAATCCATCTGTAGAAGTAAAATGTGACATGGGGTGATACGTACATTTCCTTTTTTGCTTGCGTAGAGCTATAGGAAGCTCCCCAGATACATCCGGGACAGCAGTGGTGGCGGCACTCGAAGTGGTCATATCGTCCTGCATAAAAGGGACATGCAAAGGTACAAACACTGGTGTAGAAGGTATAGAGGTACGCTGGCGAGTATAGACGATTGGTGGATGAGGGAGGTCCAGAGGAATGTCACTCACAGTCTGTGTGAAATAACTTGTTTGCTCAAAGAAGGTGACATCGGCAAACACATAGTATCGACGTCCAACAGGATCATAGCAGCGATAGCCTTTCTGGGTACGAGAGTACCCAAGAAAGACGCATTTGATGGCACGAGAGGATAATTTGTCAGCTGCATGAAAGTGATGAACAAAGGAAATTCAACCAAAAATTCGCAGAGGTATGGGAAAAGGAGACCCAGTAGGATAAAGTAAGGAAAATGGAGTTGCCCCTTTGAGAATAGATGAAGGAACACGATTGATGAGATATACTGCAGTAAGGATAGCATCTCCCCAATATTGTTTAGGAACACTCATTTGACTAAGAAGAGATCTGGCAACATTTAAAAAGTGTCGGAGTTTCCTCTCAGTTATACCATTCTATTGTGAGGTATATGGACATAATGTTTAGTGAATAGTTCCTTGGGATGCAAAGGAAGAGGTCAAGTCATGTTGGGTTAACTCAAGAGCATTGTCGGTACAAATGATCTTAACAATGCTAGAAAAGTAAGTTTTAACATGCATTTGATGGCACGAGAGGATAATTTGTCAGCTGCATGAAAGTGATGAACAAAGGAAATTCAACCAAAAATTCGCAGAGGTATGGGAAAAGGAGACCCAGTAGGATAAAGTAAGGAAAATGGAGTTGCCCCTTTGAGAACAGATGAAGGAACACGATTGATGAGATATACTGCAGTAAGGATAGCATCTCCCCAATATTGTTTAGGAACACTCATTTGACTAAGAAGAGATCTGGCAACATTTAACAAGTGTCGGAGTTTCCTCTCAGTTATACCATTCTATTGTGAGGTATATGGACATAATGTTTAGTGAATAGTTCCTTGGGATGCAAAGGAAGAGATCAAGTCATGTTGGGTTAACTCAAGAGCATTGTCGGTACGAATGATCTTAACAATGCTAGAAAAGTAAGTTTTAACATATTGAAAGATATTTCTAACAATTTCACTAATCTCCGAATGTTCCTTTATTAGATATACCCAAGAAGACCGACTATAATCATCAACGAAAACTATAAAATAGCGATGATCACTTAATGTGCGGATCAGACAAGGTCCCCAAACATCACAATGAACAGGATAAAAAGCAACAGTACTACGAGACTCAGTACGAACATGAAACGAATGAGTGTATCTATTCCATAGGGCTAGGCTCTGATACCATGTTGAGAAGAGAGACGAATGAGGTATCTATTCCATAGGTCTATGGTCTCTTATATAGGGAGAAAACCCTATAGAGTACAAGATGAAAAATACATAAATACCTCTGAGGGGTTATGGAACCCGAAGGGTTACAAACATACTTGTAATATAATAATTTTAACAGTCCTGATGGGACCTATCTCATGGACTTTGTCGCCTCAGAAGAGAAGGCACGAGAGAGGTTGCACTGGGGAATCCACACTTGCAAGTCTTGTTGCTTGAGAGATCTGGAGAAGGGTCGTGCTCGTCTTCATCATGCGAGGGCTGAACTGCATCACTTGGAGGTTAGGAGGGGGTGGCGCCAACTTTGGAGCTTGAAGGATAGAAGGTGGCATCGCTAGGTGGCTCTTCTATTGCCTGTAGGTGTGCGAAGAGGCATGAGGTGGTGCTTTGAGCCGATGATGGTCGGAAGGGGTGCTGGTGTCCCCGGGGGAGGTTTCCTCTTTTCTTCTTTCAAAAATTAGGGCCGCGAGAGGGAGGGGACACCACCTGGAGATGCAAGAGACTTACCGCTGTTCTTCATCGATGTTTTTTTGAGATTGTGCGATGATGATGCAATCAGGCTTGTGCGAAAGGGGGCTGTTGGGCTGCAACGATCATTTGGAGCCAGGAGGTGCGATCTAGCATCTTGCTCCTAAACATCAAGGCTTCATCGATCGTTGCATGCTGAGGATGCTGATCGTGACATGCTTGGGCGAAGGGGGGTTTGCTTTGCAATGGCAGCGTAACCTGGTGGAGCTGTGTGTAGATGGCTTGGCAGATTATCAGAATTAGGGTTCCAACGGGGAATCCTTGCCGCTGTATGTTGGAGGAGATGGAATCGTCTGTAGGAGTCGTCGATGCTTTGCAAAATTAGGGTTCCATCACAAACTCTTAAAACTCTCGAACTTGAACATATCATCATATATGAACATAATCTCAACAATGAATAACATAATCTTCAAAAACAAAGTCACAATTGAGATTCAGAAAATCGAACCACAGAATCGAACTGCTTTCATACAATGTTGAAATATAAATGTGGAAACAAAATCAGAACAAGAATGAATAAAATAAAAAATATGAAAACATGGAATGCTTAGGTTTTACGTGAAACCATACTGATCTGTGAGGAGTGCGATGAACCCCCATAAGGTCTCGAAGGGCCAGATCTTCTATTAGGATTTCTCAATGAGTACGTGGGGTGTGGGTCCTTATATAGCCCCACAGACATACCGAGTCCCACAAATAGTATATGTGGACCTAAACATGAGTTGGTGGTAATTTGATCTTGAAGAGATCTAATTGCCCCTCTATTACATACTCCAACAGAACTAATCGAGTCTAACAAGACCGATATGTTCTAATAATAGAAACTGAAGTGATAATTGAAAATGACATGACCGTACCTCTTAGAAAGAGTTCTAGTGTCGTAAGACAACCTGAAAGGTATGGATTTCATGTATCAGAAGAATCTGATGATGATCCGACTTCATATGATGAGGCACTGGGAGATCATGACATGGATAATTGAATGCTAGCAATGAAGTCTGAGATAGACTCCATGCACAAGAATGGTGTATAGACCCTCTAAGATCCACTTAAAGGGATCAACCCCATTAGGTGCAAAAGAATCTTCAAAGAAAAAGGGGAGTAGATGTGAACGTAGAGACCTTCAAAGCATGGCTCGTAGTCAATGGCCACCTATAAAGAGAAGGCATTGATTACGATGAGACATTCTCTCATGTAGCCATGCTTAAATCCATCAGACTGCTAACTATAGATGCACATCTTGACTGTGACTTCTGGCAAATGAATGTCAAGACCGCATTCCTCAATAAATACCTCGAAGAGGATATCTATATAGAGTAGCTCTAGGGCTTCATAGTTGAGGAAGGCAAAGTATGCAAGCTGCAGAAGTCCATCTATGGGCTTAAACAAGCTTCTCGTAGTTAGAACATCCGATTCGATGAAACCATAAATATTTATGATTTCGTTCAGAATCTCGATGAACCATGTGTATACAAGAAGCTTAACTAGAGAGTCATCGTGTTCTTTGTGCTTTATGTAGATGACATCCTTATCACTGGGAATGATGTTAGGATGATGAGTAGTGTTAAGGTTTGGTTATCTCATATTTTTGAGATGAAAGATCTTGGGAAAACCTCTTACATCTAGGGTCTGGAGTTGTTCAGAAACAAAGAAAAGAGGGTATTGGGACTATCACAACATGGATATATCAAGAAGATCTTGTAATGATTCAGGATGGATAATTCCAAGAAATGCTTCATTCTTTGAAGACATGTAGGGGTGCTAATCGAATCGAATACATGCGAATCCACATGGATTCAGATTCAACTCATTTAAAAGTTTCGAACTCGAATCGAATTTTAAACAAATTGGTCAACTTAAATTCAAATTCAATTCATTCCAAGTTTCTAACATTCAAATTTGATTCATTTTGTTTTGAAGATGAAATGTTAATTGATTTATTATTGTTTGTATAAATAATTTTATATGAAGAATATTATAATTTTAAAGATTTTATTGTGTATATATAAATTTGGATACAAATTACTAAGGCAAGTTAAAAACAATATAATCAAGGAAAATATCAAACATACAATATATAGTGGATACCAATACCTAATTTATATATTTTTTATATGTCCTTTATAATTTAAACATACTCTTTTTTATGTGATGAAAGAATATATGAATATAATATAATTATATAATATTGATCAAAGAGATGGAATATTATTGATAAAAGAGTTGAATGCATTATGATTATCTTTGCATGTCAAAGCAAACAAGATCAAGCTCGTGTAGTAAATTTCAAATTATTTTTTTGAGAAATGGAATAGTAAAATACGACTTAGCAAGATAAAACAACTTCGTTCATTGTGAGGATAATCGACATCTCAAAACTAAAGCCATGAAACACATAGATTTTTCAATATACAAAAGCAACAAGTTGCATTATGGCGAGAAGAGCTTGTAGATTACTCATGTGATGATAAATGTTGTCTTAACATTTATAGCCATCATCATGGATTGTCCTGTAAGGAAAACCAAAATAAAAAAGGTGGATGAGGGATATCTGGATAAGCGATGAAGCATGACAAATGTTGAGGAATTCGCAGTACCATTGCCATTGTTTTCATGTACAAGAAAAGGAAAAAGATAGGGTAAGGAATGCGCGGACGTGGAAATAAATGTGGGGTGTCGAATTGGAAAAGAAATATTTAAAATAAGTTCTTTCCTATTAGACATTATGACTTATATTTTCTACTTTATTTTTTATATTAAATATTTTATCTTTCATTAATAGGATTATAATCTATTAATATTAATTTGGGAATTGGCTTAGAGTGTTATGTGATTCTCTTAATGCATCGATTTTTTTGAATAGCATAATAAGGTTGACTATCGTACTTATACTAAGTAACTCATATTCAATCTAATATCATAAGGCTAACATAAGAAGTAGAGCTGAGAATATAACTGATGTACGAATGACCCTCGCCCCAGACTTACGATGTGTTTTAGAGCTGAACAATCTTTTATCGTGGGAATTCATAAAAACTAAGAAACATCATAAATTGATAATTAAATTGGGTATGGATACTGAGTAAGAGTAATTGTACTGATATAAAGATAATAACCAGAGGGTATCAAGAGCTTGAGGGGCTTTGGGTAGATTGAATGGTGGCTCAACTTGAATTTGTAAAGAGAAAAAGAAAGAGACTAGATCACACTACAAGAGCTTAATGTTGTATATACATGTCATGCGGTGACAAGACACCTTGATATAACATGGGAGTAAGGAAATCATGTCGGTGAAGTCTAGACATGATAAATCATACAAATGTAGCCTATGTATGAAAATAAGTTTAAGAGTAATCATTGGGATTTGAGAGTACCTTTAGATGTTTGCAACAACACAAATCGTTCTCTTTATACCTAACGGTCAAAGTATGATTAATAGTTTTTAAAATTGAAATCAAAATAGAAATGAAAAATCACTTAATTTTGTTTTTTTACTTTAACATGGCATGCTTTGTGATACAATGCATATATTAAATCTTTCAATGTGAACTGAAGGATGCCCATATTTTTTTGGCATCTATTTTCTTGCAAATGAATTTGGACTAAATGAACGTCAATCCTCATATACTATTATACTATACCCCCCTACATGGGAACATTCAGGTACAATCTGAGTCGATCCATGATGGGGCTGTAACATGTGCATCTAAATATGTCTGTATTGTATACATGTATGCATGCATGGAATATATACAAAAAATGATATATAGATGTAAATGTGTATGTATGTTTGTAAATATTAAATCGAAACGAATTATTATTGAACAAATTCAGGTTGATTCAAATTCAATTCAATTGGGAATCGAATTGAGGAGTCAAATTCAAATTCAGTTCGTTTAATTTTGAATCGAACTTTTTCGAATCTTTATCGAACGAATCCTAATTGAACTTGAATGATTCAATTCAATTAACACCCCTAAAGACATGATATTCACCTATCTAAAGGGATGACTTCAAACTGTTGAGGAAAAGAATGCCATGGCCGGATGCCCTTTTGCACCAGCTATTGGAAGCTTGATGTATGCCCTGATGTGTACAAGACCAGACATCTGATATGCAGTGAGACTGGTAAGCTGTTACCAATTCTGCTATGGATAAACACTGCACCGTATAGGATACACAGATTCAAACTTCTAATCAGATGTAGATAATAGGAAATCAAATTCAGAGTTCTTATTCCTGTTGAATGGTGGTGCTGTGAGCTGGAGAAGTAAAATTCATGAACCCACGATTGACTCATCAATTGAAGCAGAATACATAGCCGCATCAGACATTGTTAAAGAGGTTGTGTGGTTGTGCAAGTTCATCTTGGAACTTGACGTAGTTTCTCCATCGGAATCTCTCATTCCGTTGCTCTTTAATAACATGGGTGCCATAACACAAGCGAAGGAACATCGGTGGCATCAGATAAGAAAACACGTAGAGAGGAAATATCACATTATCCAGGAGAGACAGAAGCATTGTGATATCACCATCACGAAGGTTGCCTCTACCGACAACATTGTTGATATGCTTACCAAGCCTTTGTTACAAAAGGTTGTTGACCAACATATAATAAATGTAAGTTTAAAAGTTGTACATGAATGACTCTAAGGGCTAGTGAGAGTATGTTGACTTCTAAGCCCTTGGCGACCCACGTATACAATAAAAGTTATTGTATTCTAATGTCTTTCTGAAATGAATGTTTGTGAATGCATTGAAATTAATGTCTCTTTTACATAGGATTATCTATCGTGACCATATTGATATCATACATATTCAAAATGATTTCCAGTCTGAGAAAGATGTGATAATCTTTCTCTATAGACTAATTTCCGACCGACTTCTTGATGCAGAGCTTCTACGTAGGAATAGTAATTCGGAGGTATAAAAATAGTCAAGTCGAAGAGTTGACTTGATGAGGTCGAGATAAACTGACCTGAATTGTAACGATCACGATCAATCACACATCCTTTGATCATAGATAGATATACATCTGTATGTCTGAATGTGCACATTAGATAGACCATTAGGTTGAAGGCTTAACTAAGGTCCATATATCAACGAGTTGGTGTGCATATAAGGAAATAGGAGAAGTATGATCTCTCAAAAAAATCATACATGTTCTTACTTGATGAACTGGTAGACAAAGCTCACTCACAAGATATTTTGAGGTTATAGAATTCCATACATGACTGTCTTGTTTATGAAATATAACATGAATTCGAGATATTGATATATACTTTTGGAAAGTATATGATTAATATTACGCACGATTATCGATTGACAAATCTATTAAAATATCCTGAAGAAGACAGTCAAAATGGGGTTTGAACTTCATGTATATCAGAGTCTTTCGGTATGAAGGATGAGTGGGTATTAGGAATATTCTTGATTAAATCTATCTTAATAGATTATCTACCATGATACTTCCATTTCGAGGGAATGATGAAACTAGACGAATTTTAGTGACTCCACTTCTTGGCTTAATGACATGAGAACTAATTGGGTTAAGTCTCATTTCGATTGATTCCAATTCCAGTTCCAATTTCAATGTCCAAATGTTGGAAAGAGAAATGGTAATGGAAATGGAGGTGAACTCACTTCTTGAGCTCATTTCTAAGCTCTAAATGGTTTGGACTATGATTAGAAATGGAGTTAGAAGCTGAGTTCATCATTGCGCTCTTTTATTGAGCTCATGGAGAATGTAATGCGTTTCGTTGAGCTCATATAGAGTAGATCGTTTCAGCTCGAGCTCAAAGATAGAGTGTATCATGTTTCGCCAAAAGTAGTATAATCCCTGAAATTTGATAGTTATCCAAGTTGCATGTCACTATATACAGATAATATGATCTCCCCGACATTATCGCCAAGTATCTGCAACTGTAACTCACAAGTCCTAATTGGATTATGACTCGTACTATGCGATGTCAAAATTAAGACAATATTAATTGTTATTGTCATAACTAAATTTCTACAGGGGCATTGTTTGTGAATATGATTCACAAATATTATCTATTAATTAATATGAATACGGATTTACAATAATTAATATTACATGAATTTGATTCATATAATTATTTTAAGGCACCTATGCGAATGTGATTCACATTGGAATTTAAATATAAATTGAATTTATATTTTCTTTTTCTTTGAGTTTATAAATAAGATTCGGGGTTCTCTCATAAATAATCAATAATGATAATTAGATTATCATGAAGATAATATAAACAACGGCTTCAACAACAAATACGACAAGGTAGACGTCCATGCTCGGAGAAGCACGCGATGCCCACCATGAGAGTCCTAATGATATCAAGGCTCTTATATTTCTTGGTTATTATGTTGCTTTATTTTAGATGGTAACTAAAGGAGATAAATCAAGTCTATTTCTTGAAGGACAAGGATTTAATCTTTGCCTTTGATCTACCATACAAGAGACAAGATGTTGGATGTGTAGTATAATGTGTAGGACTCCTCAAAGATGTCCAACCCTCTAGAGGGTATAGCCTCTCTCCCAAAGTATATTTCATTCTACCAAAGTTCTCTTACCTTGAGAGTTGCGAAGAGAAGAGTCTTGAGAGTTTGGAACTCTCATATGCACGTCTACTCTCTTCTCTAACAAAACTCTACACTTCCACCATCAAGCCTCTCTTCTCTCTTTATAAGCGTTGCTTTGTGGAAGAGAAGATCATATTCTTCTCCGTGCTTCTCGTGCGTGAAGGATGTATCAATTTCGTGCGACCAAATTAGGAGCTTGAGATCATATATATCTCATCCTTGTGTGGACAACTTCAAGAATAAGTCGATTTCGAAGTTTGTAGGAAGCTATGCGATTCATCATCGCGCCTACAAGAGAAGCGTCTGCAGATCAGACTTGATTCATGAGGTTTCTTCTCTTAGAAGCTCACGCTTCAAGAGGTAACTCTGATCTCTTCCTAATATTTATGAGAATATGTGAAATGATTAAGATAATTACTTTCTTATTCATGTGATTTCGCAATGCATAAATTTTGTTGTGTTGAAATTTAAGTTCATGCGATAAACTCTATATGTTGCAAATTATTTGCTATTTTCCGCGTTTCTGTGATGCGAAGTATTAAACTTCCTTCACTTGGGGTTGAGGGCACTGGAGGCGATGGGACTGGGGTCGGGCGATGGAGGCGTGGGCTGGAGATCAATGGGGGGTTATGCCTGGGAGCGATGGGGATTGATGGCGTCGGGGATCAATGATTGGTGATTTGTAGGAGGTTGATGAAGATCAATGGGGAGGTCGATGTGGGGGGTTGGGGATGGAGTGATAGGGGATTTGCATGCTGTTGCGAAAATAAGAAGACTTGTTTATTCCATCCGCCCTAGGCTCTCTTATATAGGAGAGCAGCCTATGGATAAAATAGATAAAGAGTCCAACAGAAAATAAAAATAAAAGAAAAAGTACAAAAGTGAATACTATATCTCTACACTCCCCCTCAAGGTGGAGCATTATGGAAGGCCGTATCAATATCGATATCGTTTCGGTCCGCCCGGAAATGGATATATCAGGATATATCGACGATATATCGACGATATCAGTGGAAATGCCGAAAAGGCGCAAAAAAGCCATTTTTTGGTATTTTTTCAGAAATTAAGGTCATCCAAGATATTAAAACAACAAATAACGTACAAATACACACTTATATCACACATATCGGTCCATTTATAGACCATGTATCGCACATATCGGTATCGCACATATCGGTCATATCGAACATATCAATATTAATATTGATTCTTGACTTATAAATATTGGAAATGGATTTCATTCAAGTTCTTATAACATGAAATACTATAAATATACACCTAGAAAATACATATAGATCATTTGTGAGGACTATGATCCTTATAGTGCACATATCGGTCATATCGAACATATCGTTGATATTGTTAGTTGTTGACATACTGTATATATATTGAAAATGGAGTTCATCCAAGTACTTTGATCACTAAATAATTTACAAATGTACTCCTACTCTCTTAGATAACACATATCGATCATCTATGAACCTTATATCGCATATATCGATACGGTTGTACTGTTAGTTGTTGACCTATATATATATTGAAAATGGAGTTTATCCAAGTTCTTAGATCACTAAATAACGTATAAATATACTCTTAGATCACACATATCGATCATCTGTAAAGCTTATATTGCATATATCGATCATTTCGAACATATCGATATTAATGTTGATTCTTGACTTATAGATTTTTTTGAAGAATTGGCGTATAGATATCAGAAATGGATTTCATTCAAGTTTTACAACATGAAATAATTTGTAAATATACACCAAGTTGAAGAACCATTATATGCACCCTCCTGTCGCACCATACCCTACCAGTACGGGGGTCTCGCTGCGGGGGCGCGAGGGCAGCGCCCCCGACCCGAAACAAAGTATATAAATCATATATTGTTTTAATACTAGGTGTAGCTAGATAGGTAGTGGAACCAAGCTTGCATGAATAATAACATTCATATATATGGATATCGACGAAATATCGGCGATATCGGTCGATATCTTGTATTTTTTGTACCGAATCCACTCATTTTTGACCGATATCGGCCGATACAGCGATATATCGTCGATATCCCTGTAAAAGGATATACACTCCAATTTCGATACACCCAACCTCTCGATACCGATATATCGGCGATATATCACCGATATATCGTCGATACGGCCTTCCATGGGAGCATAGATATCAATCATGCTCAGCTTGGACGAACACTTCTGGAACGGCCCTCGAAGTAACGCCTTGGTAAAAATATCTGCTGTCTGATCCTCTGAGCTAACATGGGATGTAACAATAAACCCCTTTTGAATCATGTCACGTATGAAGTGACAATCAACCTCAATGTGCTTGGTTCGTTCATGAAATGCTAGATTTATTGCAATGAATAGAGTCGTCTGATTGTCACATTCCAGAGCCATAGGAAGCGGGACTTCTATATATAGATTTGCAAGTACAGCTTGTACCCACATCATTTCTGTACTGACCTGGGCCATAGCCCTATATTCAGACTCAGCACTGGACCTTGATACAACCGTTTGCTTCTTGCTTCTCCATGAGACTAGAGAATCTCCAACAAACACAACAAACCCAGTGGTGGACTTCCTATCCTTGGGGCACCCTGCGTAATCTGCATCTGCACAAGCTGATATAGTAACCTCCTTGCCTTTCTTAAATAGCAAACTCGCACCTGGAGATGACTTAAGGTACCTGAGTATCTCATATGTATAGTATCCATGTGTACCTGACGTGGTTGCTCCATAAACTGGCTCAATCGACTCACAGCAAAGGAGATATCGAGCCTGGTAATAGTAACATAGAGAAGTTTGCCCACCAGTTCTCTGTATCTTCTCTTATCCACCTCATCAGTGTCATCATCATATAATCTCATACTGGGATCCATAGGTGTAGTGCCAGGTCGGCAACCAAGCATTCATGTTTCACTTAACAGGTTAGTGACATATTTCCTCTGGGTCATTACCAACCCATAAGGATTTCTGGCAAACTCCAGTCCCAGAAAGTATCTAAGAACCCCAAGGTCCTTGGTGACGAACTCACGACCCAACATTTCTTTTGCCCCCTGGATTCCCTGTTCATCATCTCCTGTAATCAGAATATCGTCTACATACACCATAATAGCAATGATACCTCTGGGTGTCTTCTGTACGAACAAGGAATGATCAGCATTAGAACGTCTGTACCCTTGTTTCTCAAACAGGTCTGAGAGCTTTTGAAACCAAGCTCTGGGGCTCTGCTTAAGGCCATAGATAGCCTTATGAAGTCTGCACACCGTAGGACACTCCCCCTCAACATCAAAACCAGGTGGCTGTTGCATGTAGACTTCCTTCTGTAAGTCACCATATAGGAATGCATTCTTCACATCTAACTGGTATAGGGGCCAATCACAAGTAACTGCAACAGAAAGGAGGATCCATAGGGTGGAATGGCGAGCAACCGGCGAGAATGTATCAAGATAATCCACCCCATAAGTCTGGGTGAAGCCACGAGCAACAAGGCGAGCCTTGTATCGGTCAATGCTGCCATCTGCATTCTGCTTAATTGTGAAGACCCACTTGCAACTAACTGTAGACACATCAGCAGGTGCAGGAACAAGGCTCTAGGTGCCTCTGGACTGAAGAGCGGCCATTTCTTCTTCCATAGCCAAGCGCCATCGACTATCCTTCGGTGCATCTTGATAATTCCGTGGAATATCCACTGCTGACAACGCAATGACAAAGTTCCTGAATTCTCCAGTGAGGCGGTCAAACGATACAGAAGATGCTATAGGACATGACGTGCAGCTCCGCTTCTGCTTCCGTAGACGAATAGGTACATCTAAATCATCTGTCTCCTCAGCTGGCCTCTGTAACACATTCTGCTCAGGAAAATCATTAGATCCATCAATAGTAATATTTTCAGAACATACCTCAGGCGAGCTAGATGATGAGCGGTGACCATGAGTAGAAGCAGGCCTACGGGTATAGTGGAATGGCAGTGGTGAAACGAGCACAGTGACAGAAGGTATAGGAGATGATAGCAGTTTTGGTGGTGGTGGTGGCATGTATATAGCATCAGTAGTGTCAGAGAGAACTAGTTGATCACCTGTAGATGAGAAATACATAACATATTCGAAAAAGGTGACATCAACATTGACTAAATACCTCCTGCGCAATAGATCATAACACTTGTACCCCTTCTGAGTTCTGGAGTACCGACAAAGACACACTTGACAGCCCTTAGGAGAGAGCCTGTCAGTCCCGGGAGACAGTTGGTGGACAAAGGCTACCGAACCAAACACACGAGGAGTAAGAGAGAACAATTCTTTGTCAGGGAAAATAAGAGAAAATGGAATCTTCTCACCTAAGACAGATGGCGACATTCGATTAATAAGATAGCATGCCTTAAGAACAACATCACCCCAGAAAGAATGAGGGGCATGACTCTATATAAGAAGCGACCTGGTACAAACAACAACAACAACAACAAAGCCGTTTCCCACAATTAAGTAGGGTCGGCTACATGGATTCTTCGCCTCCATTCAGATCTATCTTGGGTCAATCTCGGATTTATATCCAAAAAACTAAGATCCCTTCGTATAGTCTCTTTCCAACACTTCTTGGGTCGTCCTCGCCCTCTCCTAGCCGGCTCAACATCCCAACACTCGCATCTCCTAACCGGTGCATCAGTTGACCTTCTTTGCAAATGACCAAACCATCTCAAGCGGTTTTCTCGCATCTTATCCTCGATCGGAGCTACACCAACTTTCTTTCTGATTGCATCATTCCGAATTCGATCTTTATGTGTATGTCCACACATCCATCTTAACATTTTCATTTCTGCTACAGCCATTCTCTGCACATGTCTATGGTTCACAGGCCAACATTCAGAACCATAAAGCATAGCAGGTCTCACGGCTGCTTTGTAAAACTTTCCTTTAAATTTTAAAAGAATTTTCTTATCACAGAGAACAGCGGAGGCTCCTCTCCACTTCAGCCAGCCTGCATTTATTCTATTAGTAAAATCTCCATTAATTTCCCCATCATGTTGCAAAATAGATCCCAGATATCTAAAAGAATCTCTCTTCTGAATGTTATCGTCACCAATCTTCACCTCGATTCCATCACCATTGCTTCCATCAAAGGTGCATTCCATATATTCCGTCTTAGCCCTACTTATACGAAAACCTTTAGTCTCTAGTGCATGTCTCCAAACCTCAAGCTTCTCATTTACTCCATCTCTAGTCTCGTCAATCAACACAATATCATCAGCAAATAACATACACCAAGGTAACTCGTCCTGAATGTGACTTGTCAACTCGTCCATAATCAAAGTAAAAAGAAATGGACTCAAAGCTGAACCTTGATGTAAACCAATGTTGATATCAAAATAGTCAGTCTTCCCCGTCGGGGTCCTTACACAAGATAAAGCCCTATCATACATATCCTTTATGAGATTAATGTATAAGACAAGTACTTGTCTCTTCTCCAAAACTCTCCACAGCATCTCTCGTGGGACGGAATCATAAGCCTTTTCCAAATCAATAAAGATCATATGGATATTCTTCCTTTTAGCTCTATAAATCTCCATTGTTCTCCTCAGCAAATGGATGGCTTCAATAGTTGAGCGACCTGGCATGAATCCGAATTGGTTTTCTTTTACTTGGGAAACTTACCTCAACCTTCTTTCGATCACACGTTCCCAAATTTTCATAGTGTGACTCATCAGCTTGATACCTCTGTAATTTGAACAATTTTGAATGTCTCCTTTGTTCTTATAAAGAGGCACCACGATACTCCTCCTCCAATCTTCAGGCATTTTCTTTCAGCAAGCGACCTGGTAACATCTATAAATGACGATGTTTTCTTTCAGCAACCCCATTCTGTTGGGAAGTATAGGCATATGATGTTAGGTGGATAATCTCTTGAGATGAAAGATAACTGGATAGAGTATGAGTACAGAATTCCAGGGCATTATCACTTCTCACAATTTTAACAGATGCAGAAAAAACATTACGAACTTCATTAATAAAATTGATGATAATATTCTCCGCTTCAGATTTATTCTTTAACAAAAATACCCACGACACACGAGAGAAATCATCCACAATGACTATAAAACCCGTGTCCCTGATGATCAGGAACACGATTAGGACCCCATATATCGACATGAAATAACTCAAACTTGGAGGTACTACTCCGACACTGACGACTGGGAAAAGTAGATCGATGATGTTTTCCCAACTGACAAGCCTCACATTGAATGGACGTGTGACATGATGCAACTTCTGAAGCGGTAGATGTCCAAACGTAGGTGCCACAATAATGGGAGATAGGTCCAGTGGGTAGAGTTGATGTTCCAGCATAAGGAGTCCGACTAAGGCGATATAAGCCGCCTTGCTCATAGCCACGCCCAATCACGTTGCCCGTAAGGATGTCCTGAAAAACAAGAGAGGATGGATCAAAAATTGCTCGACAATGTAAATCCTTTGTAAGTTGGCTAATGGACAACAAATTCATCGAAAAATCAGGTGCACGTAACACGTTCTTGAGATGCATGGACGGTGTCAATCTAATCTCCCCCTGACCGGTAATCAGGGAATGCGTTCCATTAGCAATAACCACTGTAGGTCCTGGAGAAACCTATTTGTATCCTATAAGTAGACCTTGGTCACCACACAGATGATGTGTGGCACCATAGTCCATAATCCACTCTAAAGTATCTGCTCCACTACTTCTAGTGAATGTATAGGTGCTACCTGATGTATTGGTGGATGCAGATGCAGAGGCAGCAATGTCGGCGTGACTCTCAGAAGTAGATGCTGATGCAGCAGGACCAGATGGAGGAATAATGCCCCTCAGACAGGGCACAAGATCATCAAAGCGCTGATCCATAGATGATGCGGCTGGGGGCTCGATCTGTTCAGCAACTCGTGCAGAAGCCGGAAATCCATGCTTAGAATAGCATGTGTCTTCGGTATGTTCAGAACGATGGCAAAATGTACATGGTGGCCGAACATGACCTCCTCTACCGCGAGGTCCACGGCCATAGAACTGATGATGACCTCCTTGACCTCGATTTGCTGTCATGGCTGAGGCTGTCGGATTCGTAGCAGACGAGGGAATAGTGACCCGACTCAGCCTATGAAATGCCTCCTCCATAGGATGAATAGTAGGGTCTGCCAAGATCTGGGAACATGCTTCCTCGTACTCAGGATCAAGGGCAGCAAGAAAAACACCCACCATTGTGGCATTCCGATAAGTCTTCTGTTGCTCTGGAGTGGCTGTGAGAGGCATGCGACTATAAAGCTTCTCAAACATTCCACGTAAAGACGTGTACAAAGAGTGTAGAGGCTGTCCATTCTGCTTGATAGTAAATATGTCATGCTGGAGTTGCAGAATCTTCGCCTCATTCTTGGTCTGGGAATATGTAGCAGCCAAAATATCCCACATTGCTTTTGCAGTGGGCTGATGAAGAATATCATTGGCAATCTCAATTGCCAGGGTTCCATATAGCCAAACCTTGGCGTATGCTGTTAGCCATGTGAGCCCGAGGCGAACCATTCTTCCAATAAATGTTATTGTAATAAATATGTTTTATCAATAAAAGTTATTGATTGTTTCACTCCCTTTCTGAAATTAAATAAATGAATGCACTATAAGGTCCTTCTGTACAATTAGGGTTATGTACCATGGCCGTCTTGATAATCATATAGTTGTTGATTCATTAAATGAATCATAGAGGCTGATGTTTGGATGAATATCTAATGAGTTAGATAGAGGACTCATCAAGCACTGTCGAATGATTATTAAGAGATGATCTCCAGCCTGAGTAGGAGACGGCAATCCTTTCTCACAAAGGTTGATATCTGACCGACCTCTTGATGCAGGTCCTCTGCATGGGAATAGTGATTCGGAGGTGTCAGATTAGTTAGGTCAAAGGGTTGACTTAGCGAGATCGAGATAACCTAAGTCCTATGTTGAATGCTGTCACAGCATAGGCACATATCCTCTAACCGGAGACAGATGTATTACTATATGTCTGAGTGTGTACATTTGGCAGACCAATAGGTTGATGACCTAACCAGGTCTATACATCGACGAGCTGGTGTGCATGTAAGGGCATATGAGTAATACGATCTCTCAAAGGGATCATACATGTTCACTTATGAACCGGAAGACATGAGCTCACTCATGAGGTATTGGGACCGATCAAATTCCATGCATGGTCGTCGTGCTTTGGAAGCATGACAAGAATTTGAAGGTATGATATATGCTTTGAGAAAACATATGATCGATCTTTATTCCCAATGACCAAGATTGAGAAACTCGGTGATTAAACCCTGAAGAAGACAGTGTAAAATTGATCTTCATCTTCAGGTTGATCATAGGTCTTCCAGTATACAGGATGTGCAGGTATTGGGAATACCTGAGGGTGATGTGATCATAAATGATTGTATAACCATGACGCTTCCATTCCGAGGGAGTGATGAAACATGTCTGGATTTTAGTGACTCCTCTCAGTAGAGAAGTAACTTGATCTTAGTCCAAGTATTGGACATTGATCTGAATGAGATTCAGATGCAATGAGAAGATTAAGTATACGGACTTGATTTAATCAAGCATCTATGGGAGGTCCATGAGATCTGGATTTGAGATGAGATCTCAACATCCAAGTCACTATACGTGGAACAATACAATCGCCCTGTCCTTATCTCCAAGCATCTGCGGAGAAAGCACATTATTCTTGAAGGAGTTCAAGAATAATTCATTTGATGAATTATGTATCCAAGCAACAAGATGTTGATGATTAAACGAGATTTAATTATCAAGTATAATATGAATAAGATTCATATTGTGAGAATGATTATCCAAGATAATTAAATGAGATTTAATTATCAAGGAAATGCAGATTGTGGATAGTGCTATCCATAATATCTGTGTATATATTATAAATATGATTTATAATATATTAAAGAGAGAGAGGGCAACTTTGTAAATAACATTTGTTAATTGTTAATGTGAATTGGATTCACATTAAGCAATTAATTGGAAATGTAATTTACAATTTAGTTTGGGTTGTGAATATGATTCACATACTTTCAATGGCATGATTGAAATATTCACTAATTAATTTGGAATTAATTTAGTAGATAATTTTGCAATAAATGTTATTGCAAAATAATTAAGAGATAATGAGATAAAATAAAAAAGGAGATAATCCACCATCAAAATGAGGTGGCGTCACCCATGACTTGGTCATGGGTGACGCCCCATATTTTTAGGGTGGATTATTATCTTCTTTTTAATTATTATCTTATTATCTTGTGATAATTGATTTTATTGAATTAAATTATGTTGATGATAATGCAACATATATTTGATTTAATATAAATTAATAAATTGTCGTTTTAAACAACAATGATCATGGCCATTGATTAAATACACATATCATTCCAACCATTGATTTTATGTATGCCATGGATTGTGATCCATGGACTCCCAAACTAGTACATAAAGAGGGCAACCCTAGCCCTTTGAGAACAACATTGCACATGTCTACTCTCTCTCTCAACTCCTATTCTCTTCTATCCCTCTCTCTCTGAAGGTGGTCGTCCACCTTGTGACCTTGAGGGAATAGCAATCGCTTCTACGCCGTCGTGCTGTCGTCTCGATTGCTCGTGAATCTCCATCTTCTTTGGGGCTTCTTGCTCTAGAAGGAGACATCGGATTTCGTTGGACGAAATCAGTAGATTCAAGGCTGGGATCTTCATCAAGGATTGCGGGAAGCACGCGTCTCATCATCACGCCCGCAAGTACCATCTTCGTAGATCGGACTTGAGTCAGAAGGATCTCTTGCTTTAGAGATGTAGTGATCGCAACCACGCTTTGAGAGGTATTTCTAATACTTTGTGGTTAGGTGAAACGATCCAAGAAATATTCTTGTGATCATGTGGTTTCATCATATGATTTAAAATTTTTAAATTCCGCTGCACCTAGCGACTAGTGCGACTAGTTGCTTCGATCGCATAAGAAGCGATCATTACGCTTCCGTGATGCGCTTGAGGATTCCCCATATCCTTCATATGCATCATCTGCCTCCCATGAGGCATTGACCCCATTCTTCTCAGCAGGCTCTTCTTCAGTAAGAATGTGTTTCTTAACGGTTGACTTCATCATACTCATGAACTGCATTGCCCACAGTTCATAATTTGAACCATCCATCTTCACAATCGGCGCTGGACCTCTGAAGGCACCTATAGACTGGATGTCTGTCTTGCTCTCTGACATAGTGATTACGGAAGACTGGAGTGGTAGACTGAAGGTATGATCGTCTACACGGACATTAAAGGGTTTAGTTGCATGTGTAGACTCAAGCAACCAAACCCATTACTTTGGAGAAGCGCGCACGGAACGAGTTCTGAGGTCACGCACATGCACTTGACTTAGGGTTTCGCGTGCACGAAGTCGAAACCTTTAGGTCACGTCCAGGGGACGCACGCTGAGCACGCGAAGATCGCGAAGATCGCGCTCACAGATCTCGCTCACGCACAGGGGCACGATCTTGCGTGCACATAGATCGTCACCTGTGCGCACGCACAGGGGCAGCCGAGGAGGAGCGCACGCACAGGAGCACACGCATAGGAGTGCCGATCGTCACTTGCGCGCGCGCACGCACAGAGCCGATCGCCGCGCGCAAGTGCGCAACACGCACAACACGTGAAGTGCGGAGGCGCGTGAGATCGACTGCGACGGCAAAGGGGAGGTGCTGAGATCGGAGGCGGCACGCGGAGGCGCGAGGAAGATGTGCGGAGAAGGCGCGCGATGCAGGAGGGCTCGAAGGTGGGGCTAGTGTTAGGGTTTGGCTTGAGAACTCCGGTCTAGGACCGTCGCTCTGATACCATGTTGGGAAAATAAGAAGACTTGTTTATTCCATCCGCCCTAGGCTCTCTTATATAGGAGAGCAGCCTATGGGTAAAATACATAAAGAGTCCAACAGAAAATAAAAATATAAGAAAAAGTACATAAGTGAATAATATATCTCTACATATGCGATGAAGAGGATCATAGAGGAGGGGGGGGATTGGGCTTTGCAGGGTGTTAGGGGCTTCGAACGTTGGCGTTTGGTGGTGAAGGAGGGGTCAACCGGGGGTGTCGATGGGGCTTCGAGCATTTGCGATGGTGGGGTGTCAAAGGATGGGGAGGGTGTGGGGGAGAGGGAAACTTGCTCTAATACTAAGTTGAATAGTAGAACTGTAATTCCCTTGAGAATGAATAGGACCTTAGCGCTCTTTATATATAAGGAGACCTATGGTAAGGGTTACAATAGAGGTTATCTCTAACAAAAGAGATGCCTGGAATACCCCTATGTTTAGGGTTACTTATTAAGTTCTCAACATATGGTAACATGATTTTTATATCCATCAATATCCTTATATGTATTTGAAAACGAATAAGGATATGGTAACATCTATATATGTATCCTTCTATTTGCATCCCTAGTCTTGACTATGTATCCATAGTGGGTATTCTGTCATGTCTCAGTAGCCATGAGAAAATTTGGATAAGAGATGAGACTTTCATGTCGTAAATAGATCTCCAATCTTTAGTAAACTCATATGGAGTTTGATCAGGCCGCCTAGCTAGCGCCTTATATGCCCGCTTCGCCGTGAAATCACTACCTCTCCGAACCCAATGATATCTCCCTTCCAAAGGACCTTCGAAGGGGCTGATCACTTTAAGAAGCTTGACAAAATCCTTGTGGCATTGCTCAGAAAAGTCTGTAATGAAAGTGGGCAACCATATACCTTCCACCAAACCTCCAATACCCGAGCATTTCTCTCTGCCACAATTGAGAAAAGGCATGGGAATCATGTTTCCTGTGTTCTGCCATTGGTCCAGTCATCCGTCCAACACATGAAAGAGCAATCTTCTCCCAAACCAGGGTGAAAGAAGCGAGGTAAGTCAGGTCTTTCCAAAATGTAGAAGTATAAAGCTGAGGATGATGGGGGCAAAGAACTCTGTGTAAGGATGTTATAAATACCTGGATTATTATGCAAAAAAAGATCCTCACTGCCACCATAGATCCTTGTAAGCTACTTCATTAACAAGGCTTGAGTCATCATATCAGGAGGAACACCAAGTCCTCCCTCGTCCTTAGCGAGCATGACAATATCCCGATCAACCAAGTGCTTATCAGAACTGCTCTGATTGGACGCCTCCTAAAAGAAAGTTGTACAAAAGAATGCATCTGTGTGTACATTCGTATATGCATCTGTGTGTACATTCGTATCACAATATCTTAAAGAATGGTGGTCACCCATGTTAAGTGTTCACCGAAAAGAAATCTCCATTAATTATATATGAGGTTAGGGAGTCTATATCATGATGTAGGTAACTTACCTACACCTATCCATTTTCCCCTATATTTCTTTTTTCATTTTTTAGATGAAGTCATGGTGGATTACTTAAAATATTAAGTGAAATATGTGTTTCGAATTTCGTGAAAAGTAGACGCTCGTAACATGTCCATTTGGAGAGGTCGATTTCAACAATTCTGAGACTGTTGAAATTTTGCAATCTTATGGAGGGGATAGAAGTCTCGAATTAAGTTAAAATTTGAATGACAATATGGTGATATATGGTGATCTAAATCCCCCTAGGTTTCATTTAAAAAAAATAGACGGTAAAAGAGGCGGGTGTAGGTAAGCTACTTAGATCCTGATGTAGGTTTCCTTTTCTCATTATATATTACCAAAAATTACAAGTACATTGACAATATTTTTAACAAGAAATTAACATATGCAGCCACATTCTCAGCATAAAAATGCTCATTACAGAAAGTCTCAACATTTCTAGCTAATCTGATAGCTTGGATGAAAGCGTATGAGCTTGCCCTTTCTACTTTAGAACTGTAGGTTACAACCTTTAAACTTTCCTAATTCGAGCCAATGACATACAAACCTAGCTCTGAGCTATTTGTTGAAGTTGTGGAGGATTAGGAATTGGAGGTTATGGATGCTAGTAATAGCAAGTACTTGGAGAAACGCCAAATCTAAGGTGAGAATTGATTGTTTTCCTGTTGTCAGCTGAGGCTATGCAGAGGTTTCAGGTAGCATCGATTCTCTCCCTCCCTAGGTCAAGGTTAGACCACTCGTCTTTGTGTCTGGATATGTAGGCTACTTCATTAACAAGGGGCAGTCCGCTTTCATTCCGGGTTGTCAAATGGCAGATGGTCTTGTGGTGGCGTCGGGAATATGCCTCGAGTGGAAGCAGTCGAAGAAGAAGGAGGCGCTCTGGAAGATTGATTATTCCAAAGCCTACGATTGTGTCAGCTGGAAGTTCTTGTGGACATCACTACGGCGGAGGGGGTTCCCAGAGGTTTGGGTTCAGTGGATGAAGAGATGTGTCACTACCTCCTCCTGTTCGATTTTGGTGAACGGTAAGCCAGAGGGTAGGTTCTTTCAGCCGCAACGGGGTGTCCGTCAAGGATGCCCGCTGGCTCCTATGCTCTTTGTCCTGATGGCAGATTGTTTGGCGGTCTTGTTCATGCGTGCGGTGGAGGCAGAGTGGTGCGATGGCTTCCGTCTGGGGGATATTTATGTTCCTTTGCTTCAGTATGTGGATGACACGTTGATTTTTCTTGGGGGTCGGAGGAGCAGAACCGCAACGCAACCCTCCTGGTGGATATCTTTGGTAGCCTATCTGGGTTGCAGATCAACAAGCAAAAATCGGTGGCGATTGCTTTCGGGGTGGACTGTTCGGAGCGTGACAGGGTCGCTGGGTGGGTGGGGTGCCCCTTGGGGGGCCTCCCGTTCTCCTACTTGGGATTGCTGCTGGTGGATGGCAGACTTAAGAAGTCAGATTGGGATTGCGTGATGCACAGAATGGAGGAGAGGTTGGCTGGTTGGAAGGTTGTCACTCTGTCTAGGGGAGGGAAATTGACCCTCCTTAAGTACGTGCTCTCTGCCATTCTTGATCTTCTATTCTACTCAGTTGATGTCGATGGGGGTTAGAAGGAAGGTCGAGTCTATGTTGAGGTCCTTCTTCTGGTCGGATGGGAGACAACAGAGGTCTGGGCTGCATCTGATTAGCTGGGAGGATGTTACGAAAAGGATCTCTGATGGTGGACTTGGGGTCCGTGATGTGGAGCTCATGAACAAATCTTTATTGGCCAAGTGGGTGATTCAGATTTGGGGATCTTCGACATCGATGGCGGCCAGGGTATTGAGGAGCATCTATGGCGTCAAAGTGGTGTTGGTGACAGACATAAGGAGATTTGAATCGGCGCTTTGGGTAGTGATTTGTGCCGTCCTGCCAAATCTTATTCCTTCCTTGTGTCCGAGGATGGGGAATGGCCAGGTGTTTAGATTTTGGCTCGACGATTGGACGGGGGAGGGTGCCCTAGGGCGGTGCTTCCCTAGGTTGCTGGCTCTGGCGGTTGACAGGACCGCGCTTTTGGCTGAGGTGATGGACTCTGACTCGTGGGCTCCGCGGTTTGTCTTGGATCTGTCGGATCAATGAATGGAGGAGTTCTTGCGGTTGTTGGTTCAGACCCCTCCGTCGGGGGAGTTGTCCAATGAACCTGATCATTTTGAATGGGAGGGAGAGAGATTCTCAGTTAAGAAAGCTTACGACTCGATGAGAAGGTTGCCTGTGGGTCGCGACGAGGAGCTGTGCGTATACTTGAAGATTATTTGGGCCGCCAGGGTCCCGTGTAGAGTGAAGATTTTCCTCTGGTGTTTGAGAAGAAACTGCTTGTGTGATAAAGTGAGGAGGGGAGGATTTTTCGGCTTGGCAGATACGTGCCGCGACATGTGTGAGGACGCTGTGGAGGATGCGGACCACCTCTTCTTCAGTTGCGGGACTTCGGCGCAGGTCTGGAGGTCGGTGGGGATCTCTTAGATGCATGCCAGTGGCTTAGCGGATTTTTGGAGGTCGGTTCGCGCAGTGGGCCTTGGTTCTTCGGATGACTGCTCAAAACCTCTCGCAGTGCTTTGGGCACTTTGGACTGGACGGAATGACCTCATATTCAAAAATCAAAGGTTTGATTGGGAGAATATCGTCTCGCATTGTAATGCTCTGTACGATTTCTGGGCTTCACGTTGATGTACTCATCTTTCTTTTTTAATGAAAGCATTGCCGTGGTGACTCCCGCCTCGGGAGATCTCCCTATTTTATCTCAAAAAAATGTATCATCAATCCTCTCCCTCCCTAGGTTGAGGTTCGACCACTCGTCTTTGTGTCTGGATATGTAGCATCGATTCTCTCCCTCCCTAGGTTGAGGAAGGTTTGACCACTCGACTTTGTGTCTGGATATGGTTGGGCCACTCGTCTTTTTGTCTGGATACGGGAATGGGATGGTAGCCATCTTCATGTTTCAGATTTAAGCGGACATAGATTCTCGAGGAAGGTTTTTGAGATATGGTGGTGGCTTTTTGGCCGGGCCTTGTCATGGAAGGATCCGGCAGCATGCATCTTTGAAATTGGAGGCATTGCGCAAAATGCTGATTGGGTTCAAGAAGGATTCTAAGTTGATGCGGGAATATAGGCTGAAACATGCACATTAAGAGGCAGTATGTTTCGGCTTGCTGGGATGCACGGGATCTAGATGAGATAATTGAGGACCAGAAAAAAAGATTGAATGGAAGCAGAGGTCTTGTCAAAGGTGGTTGAAGGAAGGTAATGTGAATATGGGATTCTTTCATGTTCACGCATATAAGCAATTTCGTATCATAATTGTAAAATCTGTGCATTTTTTTTTGAGAATACATCCAGTGAAAAGAGTCCTACTTCTCTTTTGCAGTGGGATAGTGTATGATCTCTGTTGCTGGCATCTGGATCATGGTACTCATGATATATATCTTAACAATGATCCATGAGACAAACTTATCTACCTCCTTCCTGGTTCTGGAGTGATAAGCATGTACTCTTTGCTGTGGCCTTCCACTACATTTAGGATGCTCTAAGCCTGCAATAAGTAATTTGGTTCGTCGAACTTAATGATTTGGACAACATCACTAGCTTCTTCTTTAATAGGAGAATTGGCAATCTCAGTGCTATCTAGAAAATAGATATCGAATTCAGAACATGAGCATTGACATGAAACACCCTTGTGCCTGCTCTAATGAATTGGTAACTGGACCACATAAAGGCACATGTCAAGCGATACAGAAACATGCGTGAAATGTGCTAGGTTGACACATGTGCATGCGTGAAATAACATGATGGACAGACGTGAAAGGTCAGAGGCATGCTGGTGCATCCCAGATACACTCCAATTTCACGGGTGACGCCCTGGGGGTTTCTGATCCTTGTCAGCAGTCACACGAGGGGATGGAGGTTGAAGAGGGGATATACCTTTTTTCACAGGACTAGGGTTTTTCTTTTTTCTTTTATTCTTTTTTTCCTTGAGGGGAAATACCTTTATGTTACATGACCCTTCCAGCATGCATTTAAACTATTTAATCATGTTTTGTATTAACATTCTTATATGCAATTTATAGTCTAATAGCCTAAATTGCAATCTTTTGCAGGTGTTTTAGTTGCTCTTGTTACATTTGAAGATGCTTCTATTAAATCCAGGGCTGAACGGTTCCTAAGCAGTATAACAAATTCAATGGAGATGGTCCTACGGCAGACTGTGGAAATTAAATTTGAACTTGTGTCCGATTGCCACTTGAAAGAAACATCTGGTCAAAAGCAGTCAGAATCTACTGGATTGCTAAATGCAGATCCGATGTCAGGGCCTTCTAAGTTGAGCTCTCCAGTAGGTCTACAAAAACAACTTACAGATGCACTTATGCTAGAAAGCTCTCGAGAACAAGATGCTATCCTTCAGAAAGTAGCCTTGCCTGTCTCCTCGTTGGAACAAGATGAGGTCTGCGATTCTAGCAACAAAGTGCATGAAGCTACCATAGTGGATTGTGGAACAGCTTCTGAAGAGCAAAGGCTAGAAAGTGCTTGGCTTCAGGCAGCTGAGAAGGGCACCCCCGGGTCAATTAATAGTTTGAAACCTGAGAAGAATCAAATCCTACCTCAAAATGGGTTTAGTCGTGATGCTTCTTGGGCACTGAAATTCAATTCAAAGCACTGGGAGGATGAGTTGAACCATGAGATAAAAGCTCTAAAAATTGGAGGCCCAGCACACCTTAACGAGGAAATTGCTGGGATGGCTGATCACTATTCTATTTCTCCCAGCCATTTGCATAGTAACAAGCACCAAAGCATCTTTAACAAAGGAAACATGTAAGTTTCGATTGTTGTTCATATGTGGTTGTCAATGCATCCCAGAGAGTAGGAGAAGCAAATCAAGTAGAACTAGAAGCATTTTATTTTGATTCCCCATATCGTTTCACCATTAGAAGGAAAGAGAAATGAAACAAATTCTTTTTGCATTCCACGTTTTATGCGGGTATGAACTTGATTAGAAGCAAATAGAGAAGGCAGCATAATTTGTTTTGCCTCTTGCACATGGCTACAAATCCCAGGTTTTTTAGTCAATGTGAGTTTTTTTCCCTCCCCGTTTCCCTCTTTCATGAACTTCCTAATACCATGTAGAAGGATGCTACCCAATGCCATGGCATCAAATTCTAACCCACATTTGTACTGGTCATGCACACCCACGTCGATTGCCTTGTTACATGTTTTATAAGTTCTTTCCATGTTAATGCCAATTCTAACATACAGGAAACATCTCTTTTATGACTTTTTAATTCTTAATTACTTGAGAATATTTCTAATCAACGCAGAAATGCACTCTACCCATTTTCAGAACTTTAACTGTACATTTTCCTGAATGCATGTGGCCACTATGAAAATAGTAGCCAGGGCTCAACAAACCTGTATTTGAATATTGAGGACATCCAACAGTGGTTTCATTATCTTCTAAGAGTAAAGCTTGTTTTCTATTCTTCTTTAGAATAGTCAAGTGCCAGTGTTGGAACTTTTGCATTTTGCTTCCCAGAAACGTTTGAACACTTGCCTTTCCTTGCTAGGTACTGGAGAATATGTTAGGCCATTTGGCCGTTCAAACTTGAGGTACCTGACCATATGTGAAGAAATGTCGTTAAGATCAACCAAAAATCACACCTTTTGCAAACTGATGTCTTTTTGCCATTGTCCTTTGCTGATGTACAAATGTCTTAGCTGATAATCTATGCCTTTAATGCGATTAACCGTAATTTTGTCTGCATTTTTTTTACTGCTGATTATCTTTAATTATATAAAGACGCTGTTGCTTACGGGAGTTTTCTCTTTGTTCTTGTTCTTCCAGGGGATATGAATCGGGGCCTGGCTGCAATGGGCTCCTTTGCTGGAGGATAAATCGATCTCGGAGAAATGTGAGTGATTCAATCTCTAACTTCCATTTCCATTGTCTCGTTTGCTCTAGAAATCACTCGGAACTTAGACATTTTCGTTTCCCAATTTCCCATCAAAACCCTCTGGTTAATGTAGGGAACCCAACTGAAATCGAAGAAATCTGGAAGAATTCCTTGTTTTGGACGTGGAAGATCTAAGATGTCCGCGGAGAAGAAATTTCAGAAAAGATCCATCTAGAGATAGGCAGAAAAATGTAAAGAGTTCATTTTTCTGCATTCTTTTTCATGCAACTTTTGGAGCTTGAGGAGTATTCACATACGAATATTTCCAGGACGGAACTTTTCAGGAGGGGTGGGAAATAAACAATGAGATGAAGCAAAAGGGGAAGATGTAAAGACTAAAGAGCACATTAGCTATATCGTGCTCATGGCTCTTCTGTTTATAATTTGAAGGGTTCATTATCCATTCTTTCTATGGAATATTTGGTTCCATACCCTAATCTGATTTTGATCTTTATGGATGATATGCACATATTTGATTCTTGCCTGTGTAATGGAAGTGCCGAAGTCACATCAATATCTTAGAGATGATGTAATGATATAAGCCTAGATTTGAATATGAGAATTGATCTTGACATTTAACTCAGTTTGGATTGTACTAAGATCTATTGATAGTTCTCTTTGTAAAATCTGAAACGTAGTAAACATAACAATACACTCAAAACATCATTTACGTAGTTTCCAACAGTTAGCATTGCAAATGAATTTTCGCTATAGTAAACATAATGGTAAAAAAACGACTATGCGGACAATCACGACAGATAGCAAAATCAATTCATAGAACAAAAGCAGTTACAAAAGATAACAATTCTGATGTGGAAACTTCATTGCGTAAAAAAAATCATTTGATCCTGATTTAGGATTTTTTATTGATCGATGTTGGAAGAAATGAGCAACTTGTTATTCAAGGGAACCCTAGCCTCTCTTATATAGAGAGAGGCCTCATGGGTAAATTACACAGTAGTCCAGAGAACAATAAGAAAATATGAAAAGGTACACAAAACATAATAATAATACACTCTACCCTCCCCCTCAAGGTGGAGCATAGATGTCGATCATGCTCAGCTTGGAAGAACATTTCTGGAAGGGTCCTCTGAGCAACGGCTTGGTGAGTATGTCAGCAGTCTGATCCCCTGAGCTCACATGAGATGTAGATATCAAGCCTCTCTGAATCAAGTCTCTAGTGTAGTGGCAGTCAACTTCTATGTGCTTCGTTCTTTCATGGAATGTTGGATTGTTAGCAATAAACAATGCTGCCTGATTGTCACACTGAAGCTGCATAGGTAAGGGTACGGCTACATATAGATCCTCTAGTACAGATCGAACCCCCATCATCTCCGTGCTTGCTTGCGCCATGGCCCTGTATTCGGATTCTGCACTGGACCTTGCCACAACGGTTTGCTTCTTGCTTTTCCAAGAGACCACAGAGCTCCCAACAAAAGCGACAAATCATGAGGTTGACTTTCTATCCTTAGGGCATCCTGCATAATCAGCATCTGCACATGCTGAAATAGATAGGTCTGTGCCCTTTCGGAATAGCAACCCTGAACCTGGAGAAGACTTTAGATACCTCAGTATCATGTATATGGCATCCATATGAACTTGTCTTGGCTGCTCCATAAATTGACTCACCCGACTTACTGCAAAGGCAATATCAGGTCGAGTTATGGTAATATAAAGGAGCTTAGCCACCATTTCTCTATATCTCCTCTTGTCTACTTCAACAGTGTCATCATTATATAGCTTCATGCTTGGATCCATGGGAATACTCGATGGTTTACATCCAGCCATGCATGTTTCAGTTAAGAAATCTGTAATGTACTTCCTTTGGGTCATTACTAGACCCTGTGCATTCCTGGAAAATTCCAACCCCAGAAAGTATCTCAGGGTTCCAAGATCCTTCGTGACAAACTGACGGCCTAGGAATGCTTTTGCCCTCTCTATTCCCTGAACATCATCTCCTGTAACAAGAATATCATTAACATAGACCATGATGACAACCGTACCCGTAGAAGACTTCTGAATAAACAATGAGTGGTCTGCATTCGATCTCTTGAACCCTGTCGTTCAATCAGATGAGAAAGTTTCTGAAACCACGCCCTTGGGCTCTGTTTAAGGCCATAAATTGCCTTGTGAAGTCTACACACCATATGCTTCTTCCCCTCAGCAGTAAACCCTGGTGGTTGCTGCATGTAGACTTCCTCCTACAGATCTCCATACAAGAATGCATTCTTGACATCAAGCTGAGATATAGTCCAGTCACGTACCACTGCAACGGAAAGGAGTATCCGAAGGGTAGAATGACGAGCCATCGGAGAAAATGTATCCATATAATCCACACCATAGGTTTGTGTGAAACCTCGAGCCACCAACCGAGCCTTGTAGCGATCTAGACTGACATCTGCATGGTATTTAACTGTGAATACCCATTTACAGCTAACGATAGATACATCAAGAGGAGGAGTAACCAAGCTCCATGTGCCACGAGACTGTAATGCCCGCATCTCTTCTTCCATAGCCATTCGCCAGACATCAAACTGCTAGCGTCCTGATAGGTCCGTGGTATCTCCACAGACGACAAAGCTGTAGCAAATCTCTGAAAGTCGCGTGTGAGGCAATGAAAAGACACCTGAGAAGCAAAGGGATAAGATGCACACGCCCTTTTTCGCTTCCGGATAGCAATAGGAATATCCAGGTCATCGTCCACTGTACTGGATGGTGTAGTCTCCTCCTGTAATGAAGAATGATGCACATGTACCATATTTGACCCGTCAGTAGTAATGTCATCAGAACATACCTGAGGCATGATGGATGTTGGACGTGTAGCCTGAGCAGAACCTGACCGACGCGTATAAAATTTTGGTAAAGGTGGAATAGGAGGTTGTGGAGGTGGTGGTGGCAGAGGTGGTGGTGAAGTGGCCGTAGTAACTGGTGCAGGAGTAGACTCAGGTGAACCCCAACTAGGAGGTGGAGGGACATAGACATCATCATTGGTAGTGGATGGTACCAGCCTGTCACCTGCAGGAGAGAAGTACATAACAGACTCATAGAACGTGACGTCAGCACTGACAAAGTATTTCTTATTATGGGGTCATAACAACAATAGCCCTTCTGAGTTCGAGAATAACCGACAAAGACACACTTGACCGCTCTAGGAGAGAGTTTGTCAAGTCCTGGAGTGAGAAGATGAACAAATGCAACAGTACCGAAGACACGAGGAGTAAGTGAGAATAATTCCTTATCAGGAAAAAGGATAGACATAGGAATTTTCTCACCTAGGACAGATGACGGCATACGATTGACCAGGTAACAAGCTGTAAGAACAGCATCCCCCCAGAAAGAGATAGGAGCACAACTCTGAATAAGAAGGGTTCGAGTAATGTCAAGAAGGTGACGATGCTTTCTTTCTGCCACGCCACTCTGCTGAGATGTGTAGGCACAAGTAATTTGGTGAATAATGCCCTTTGACGAGAGAAACTGAGAGAGAGACAGTGTGCATAATTCAAGAGCATTATCTGTACGAACATATTTGACAGTAGAGGAAAAACATTCTGCACTTCATTAATCAAATTTTTAATCACATCTCTTGCTTCAGATTTATTCTTTAAAAGAAAGACTCAAGATACACGAGAGAAATCATCCACGACAACTAGAGACAACATGTATCCCTGATGATCGGGAACACGACTAGGACCCCAAATATCAATATGAAACAACTCGAATGGGGAGCAACTGCTCCGACTCTGACGACCAGGGAAGCTGGACCTATGATGCTTTCCCAACTGACACGCTTCACAGCGAAAGGAAGAACTGGGAGAGATCTGAGGCAGAAGGTGTCGCATTTTCTGGAGCGGGAGATGACCAAAGCGAAGATGCCAGATGTACGGAGATACTGGTCCGACGGAATTAGAAGAAGCGACAACATAAGAATTCCGGACCAGTCGATACAGACCATTCTGCTCAGAGCCACAGCCAATCACCCTGCATGTTAGTATGTCCTGAAAATAAGAGAAGAGGGGTCAAATATGGCTCGACAGTGCAAATCCTTTGTAATATGACTAATAGACAACAGATTCATGGATAACTCAGGAGCATGCATAACATTCTGTAGATGCATGGAAGAAGATAGAACGACCTCCCCTGTCCAATAAAAGGGGAATGGGTACCATCTGCGATCTGTACTGAACGGTCATGGGGAATGTCCCTGTAGGACTCAAGTCTCTCTCGATCTCAGCAGATGTGATGTGTGGCACCTGAATCTACAATCCAATCAGATATATCATGACAGGACGTAAATGCAGTAGCACTACCTGAGGTACTAGCGATAGCAGAGGAACTGGCAGAGGCAGAGGCAAAGGCAGCAACATCAGAAGGTCCATCAGAAGAATCAGCAGAGAATTGTGGCATAATATCACGTAGACGTGCCACAAGCTCCTCAAAACGGTTGTCTGCACTGGATGCTGACTGGGGCAGAACATGCTCAGCTACAGGCGCCGATGCTGGGAACCCATGCTTAGAGTAGCATGTATCCTCCGAGTGGCCTGTGCGGTGACAATACGAACAAGGGTGACGAAAGCGACCACCCCTATCACCTCCACGTCTATGTCCATGACCAGAAGACTGACCACCTCTCCCACACGATACTGCCATCGCCGATGGGGGTGGAGTAGCTGAGCTGGAAGACACTGATATGCGACTGAGCCTCCGGTAAACATTCTCCATTGGAGGAATAACTGCATCGGCTAAAATCTGAGAGCGGGCAGCCTCGTACTCAGGATCTAGGGCTGCAAATAGAACGCCCACCATGGTGGCATTCCGAGACGTCTTCTGCTGCTCAGGAGTTGCTGTAAGTGGAATGGTACTGTATAGCTTCTCAAACATCCCTCTCAGGGATGTGTACAAGGAGTGAAGTGGTCTGTCGTTCTGCTTCATCGTGAATATATCATGCTGAAGCTGTAACATCTTGATCTCATTCCGCACTTGTAAATACGTTGCAGCCAGAATATCCCACATTGCCTTAGCAGTGGGCTGATGGATGGCATCATTTGCAATCTCCATCGACAGTGTGCCTGACAACCAAAACTTGGCATACGAATCATCAGCCTCCCACGAGGCATTTATCCATGTCTTCTCTGCGGGCTCATCCTCAGTAATAATGTGCTTCTTACCATTCGACTTCATGAGACTCATGAACTGCATCGCCCAAAGCTCATAGTTCGACCCGTCCATTTTGACTATTGGCGTGGGACCTTTAAACGCACCTATGGAGGGCATATCAACCTTGGATTCTAACATATCGCCGCTGGAGAAGAACTAGGGTTGGTAGACAGAATGACAGATGTCTACGCAAACTGCATAGAATTCAAGTGCGTATGTAGACGTTACGCACTCAAATCCATAGATCCGGAGAAAGAGTCCTAGGCGTGGACGGCTAGGGCACGGTCTGGAGGTGAGGGCGGCGGCCCCCTCCGGGCTGGCGGCGACAACTGGGGGGCCTGGTGAGGGGCCGCTAGGGCTGGAAGCCAACGACTAGGGGCCGACGGCTGGGGCCGCTAGGGTTGTGGAGCGGCGACCAGAGCCGCTAAGGCTGGGGAGCGGCGAGGGGCCTGACTAGGACTGGGGCGGCGAGAAGGGCTGTGGGTGGCCGCCCTTTGTCGGCGGAGAGGCGCCCGAGGAGAGAGGCCCGAGAGGAGAGGCCTGGGAGGATAGGATGGTAGCGGCCGAGGGAAAAGGGGGGGTTGGTGGCGACGGGTAGAGAGCCCTAGGGTTGAGGCTCTGATACCATGTTGGAAGAAATGAGCGACTTGTTATTCAAGGGAACCCTAGCCTCTCTTATATAGAGAGAGGCCTCATGGGTAAATTACACAGTAGTCCAGAGAACAATAAGAAAATATGAAAAGGTACATAAAATATAATAATAATACTCTCTACAATCGAGTCAATCAATTAATCAACATCCAAGTTATTTCTCAATGGATGTTTGACCCACTTACATTTGTTTTTTTTATCAAACATCAAGGTTTTTTTTCACATCTTGGATAATACACCGCAGATTTTCCACTACTTGTATCACATACCTAAGTATTAGTAAAAAATGATGTAAATAAAGATGGTAACAATATATGAAGTCTCAAATAAATAGGAAAATAATAATGAGGCAAACGAATACTCATTATAATTGAGTATATAAATTGCACCAAGTGTATTGACAAATAACTCTCTAAAGATTGAATCGTTGAGTAAAGAGCGAGAGAGACAAGCTTGAATGGAACGTTGAAAGAGGCTTGGAGGACTTCTCTTTTGTATGATATATATCTTGGTTGTGCCTTACTCAAGAGGTAGCCTTGTGTATTTACATAGGAGATCCATCAAGAGAACAAGATAGAAGACTAGTTAGGAAAATACAACATCTGGAAATCGAATGAGATCATCTTCAGGAAAATAAAAGAGCTAGTTTATCAAAGAGGATTCTTTAATACATATTTATCAAGTGAGACAATAGATAGGAATTCAGATTTAATAATTTGGCCGTTGGTTATCAATTAACTAAGTCACAGTGATCGATTAGATTGACAAGGTGATCAAACAAAGAATGTTGATCGATCAATCAAGTGACCATTAGTTAGGTAATTGAAAGTATGATCATCATACCATATATATTGATCGATCAGAAGATAGCCATCGATGAAACATTATTGATCACGCAAGGTGGGAGTAATTGATCAGAATATAGCAAGGGACAAAAAGTGATCGGTCAGATTAACAAAGGCGATCGATCATAAAATACTCGTAGCTTAAAATTATCAATCATGCCAACTTGGTTAACCATGCGATCGATCATAAAATAATCTGTAGCTTAAAATTATCAATGACGTCAACATGGATACTCGACCGATGACTATTGATCGATCATCATCTGTGTTTGATCTGTGTTTGTTTTGAATACACCTGAGAGAAAAGATGATGGTAGTATATAGGAGAAGAAGAAGGTAGTGAGTGGTATGAAATTGTGGGTTCCAAAGCGACGATAGGGGGCAGAGGTGAGATGTCGACATCGTGGCCAATGGAGGATGATGGATGAGATGGAGGATGGCCTCAAAGTTGGCAATGTTGGGAGATAGGGGGCAACATTTGCAAAATTGAAGGATTTAGAAGAGTAAAATTGTCACATTTAACAAATTCCGTTGACGTTAACGAAGAGGAGTTGACGAAAATTATCATAGGATTATGTCATGTAATAATTATTAGTTATACGAGATTCTACGAAATAGGAGTATTCAACGTGTAATTCCGAGATTCACTTGTTATTTTTTCTTTTTCCTATTCATTAATAACGGAATGAATTATTACGGTAATATAAATTCTAATGAATTTAGCTGCTACGACCTTCCTAATCACGATTTTTTATTTTGGACAAATTTTTTTAAAAGGGATACATTGCTTAAGAATTGATACAAATAGTGTGTTGGGTGGGTGCCCAATCCGTTTGATATTAACCCACCCTGATCCGTTCCAACGTAGACATCCCTCTGAAGAAAACAGACCAATTGATTCCCATCTAAATAGCTGATTTTATGAGCAAATCAATTGCATGTTTTTATGGCCATACATCCTGACATCTTAATATCCATATTAAACAAATGCTTATATGTTTTGATACATTTGTATCCAAAGTTATAGTGATTATGTGAACTTGTTTTAAATGTTGCACCCCTTTCCATGTATATCATGTGAATTTCATTTGTCTATAATATATTTGTAATACATTGATAAGATTTGGAGGATTTGTTTATGGATAATGTGATCATTATTGTCACTAATTATTATATATAATATGTATGTGTATATATGTGTGTATAGACGTAATGTATGTATATACATATAATATATATATATATGTTCATTATTGTCTATAATGTATGTATTTATTTTATAGCCTTTCAAATGAGATTGCATCTTTTTGTGATTGAGTACAACAAATAATAATGACCACTATATCTTGATATAATCGTTACTTCCATTTTCCATATTCTAAAAGATTATTTCAGTTATGTCTAGTTTAATTTAGATTCAATTTAACTGATATTTCGAATTACTATTTTTCGTTAATATGATTTTGGAACTTTTTTAACCAATTATGTTTCCATCTGACAACTAATATTATAAATTGCTTTTTTTAGGTGGCATGGTAATAGAATTTTGGGATTTTTACCCCAAAACACTATAAATACCTCATCGACTTTTGAAACAACCTAATTCCCCTCTCGTCCCTGTAAATTATCTCTATCTTACCCCACGACCCCTACCATTAATCTGACTCATCTTGAGTCAACTTGCTTGGGTATAAGTCATGCTAATCAAACCACACCAAAATCAATGGTGGATGTTAGTGTAATCTCGCTCTTTTCCTCTCTCCTCCCTTCTCTTCCCTGTCTTCCCTCCAATGTCGGCCTTTCTGTTGTTACACCTCTGCCCCGAGCAGTCCAAAGAGAGACAACTCTATGGTATCTCGTCTGCACGTTGAAGGTCCGGCCGCCATGACGGCTCCGGAGGCAACGAAGATGACGACGTCGTTCCTCATCAAGAAGCTGAAGGCATCGACATGATCAGAAGACATCACGACCCATATTGTCTATGAGCTGTGACATGAGGTGGAGGCAGCAGAGCAAGGGGAGGAGGAGGAGGAGACTAGGGTGGAGCAAGGGGAGGAGGAGGCTGGGGAAAAGCAAGGTGAGGGGAGGAGGAGGTGGAGGGGGAAGAGACAGAGGACCATGGGAAGGAGGAGCAGGCTGCTGGCGGAGGAGCAATGGGAGGAGGCGGTTGGGGCAGAGCAAGGTGAGGGGAGGAGGAGGTGGAGAGGGAATAAGGGAGGAATTGGTGGAGGGGGCAGAGGCGGAGGAGCAAGGGGAGGAGGCGGCTAGGGGCAGAGCAAGGTGGAGGGGGGGGGGGGAGGTTGAGGGGGATGAGGCAGAGGACCAAGGGGAGAAGGAGGAGGTGGCACAGGGGAGGACTGTAAGGTTGAGGGTGGTGCGTGGGACGCCGACCACATCTCAGGGGAGGGTTGGGTGGTCGAGGGCGATGCGAGGGAGGTCAACGGTGGAGCAGGGGAGGGCTACGAGGTCGAGGATGGTGTGAGGGAGGTGGAGGAGAAGGGAATGTAATAAGGATGGTTAGGGAAAAAGAGGATGGTATTTTTGTAAATTTGTTAAATAAAGAGGGTAATATTTATCACTTTTTAACGGAATCTGAATAAGGTGGTGAGTTGTTATTAACAAGAAAATTCTTGTTACAAGAAAGTTGGACGGCGAGAGGATGTATATTCTGGTTATAGTGTCGACGCACACTTTCCTTTATCTACATAAGTGTGGACGAGGAGGTATGCCTTTTCTTGTTGGCTGCGAGAGAGAGAGAGAGAGAGAGAGAGAGAACGGGGTACACCGAGAGAGATAGAGAGAGATGGGGGCTCCTGATCGGCGAGTTTCTGATGTGTGTAGATTCCTCTCCCCATGGGAGGTCATTTATAGGGCGTAAACCCTTGCCATGTCCACCCTCCATCCTTTACGCCCAAGCGGTTAGGGTCCCCGTTAGACCCGGCCTTACCGCAACCGCTGGAGGCGGTTGCATGACCACGTCGGTCACGGTGGCCATTCTACATCTCCCACTTGACCGAAGTGGTAAAGACATGTATACTCCCACTATTCGTGTAGTATATACACGGAGATTTATCATGTGAGGATCATTATCTATGAATCCTCTTCCTTGACTCAAACATTCCTGAGTCCCATTAAACCAACATGTTTAATGTATGTTCTTTTTGTTATTCCCTTGGTAAGGGAATCGGCCAACATGTCAGTGGTAGGTATGTAGGTTACCGTGATTTTTTGTTTCGCCACTATATCTTGTATATAGTGATATTGGATCTCAATGTGTTTTCCTTTAGAACTATTAGCCCCACTATTAATCAAGCTTATCGCAGCTTGATTGTCACAATACATTTCAATTGGCTCTTTGATCAATTCGAGGCTTAGATTCTCTACAAAACGCCTGATCCACACAGCATGAGTGGTGTCCATGCTACATGCAATGTACTCAACCTCCTGTGTATGTCGAGATACACATCCTTGTTTCTTGCTACCCCAAGAAACATCTGCACCACCAAACATGAACAAGTAATCCAATGTGGATTTTCTATCATCCACATCCCCTCCGAAATTAGCATCGGAGTGTCCTACCACTTCAAGTGATTCTACTTGATACACAAGTTTCAGATGCACTGTCCCTTTCAGATATCGAAGAATCCTCTTTACAGCTTCCCAATGTACTGGACCGGGATTGCTTTGATATCTACTGACTAAGCTTACTGGATAGGCTAAGTCAGGTCGAGTACACATCATTGCATACAATAAACTTCCCACCGCTTGTGCAAATGGTACATCTAAAGGTTTCTGCCCCTTTCCAGGACACTAACTCTTATTGAGTCTCTTTCCCATCACAAGTGGTGTTGAAGCTCGAGTGTTTTTGACGAACCGCAAAATCGGCCCTTTAAAAGAGTGTTTTTAGCACTCGGAATCATCATCGTAGCCGGGCTGATTCGGGTCGTCAAAGCGATCACCTCATTTAAATATATGCGATGAATCGAAATGAGGTGATCGAATATTTATTTTACTTGGCAAGATACCAAGGTCGAACTCAGGGACACGAGCCTCTCTCGTATTAATCAGATTTAAGTGTATTTAATTAGGTGTTTGAGTTAAAGGCATATAGGTCAAAACATGCAAAGACAAAATAAAATATGACATGACATTAAAATGAACATGCATTTTTTATCAATTTTTTTATCATGCAAATAGATGCCATGCAAAGCAATGGAGATATGCCCTAGATAGAGAATAATGAGCAAAATAGTCAACAAGTCAATTCCAGATTTAATTAAGGTGATAAACTCAATCTGAACAAGGCATGGATTAATTAATAAGAGACAAAAAGTTATCAATATGTCAACAGTAAAGTGTCCATTACAAGAAATAAGCATGCCATAAGCAAGTACGTCAAACGAGCTTCGAAATGAAACTGAAATCAACTGAAACGGAAACATGATGCTCAAGATATGCATAAAGGAACGCAAGGGCATAACTGAAAAGAAAATATGAAAAGTATCTACAAACAGGTCCCTGGGAGGGACTAAAATGCAATTAAAGTAAAGACGAGTCCTTCCCTGTAAATTGTCCACAAGCAGAGGGGCATTTTTGCAAATACTGGAAGTCGTGGGGGCAAAGGTGCAAAATTCCCAATTTGCACGTGGACTGCACATGTTCTGGACCTGCTTGCAAATATGGAGAAGTCTGTGGGCTCCTCCGCAATTTGTCCAGAAGGCACGCGCCATGCACGCGCCTTCCAGGCTCGGACGTTGGCTCGGCATCGGCGGAGGTTCGGAGTCGCTTCGGTGTAGGCTCGGAGTCAGCCGAAGCTCCTGATGGCTCGGAACAGGCTCGGGCGCTCCAGACCTGGAGGCACGGCGACGGAGGCTCGGTGCTGCTCTGGCTTCGCCACGTGGCCGACTGTCGGCCCTTGGATCGTGATTATCCAAGGGCTGCTGGTAACTACACTTAGGGGCGACGTGGAGGCTTGAAGGCCGTTGGATCATACGCATCCAACGGCATCTGGAGAAGGCTCGGGATGATGGCGTGTCTGCATAGGGACCGTTAGATGGTCGCTGGCCGAGGGCCATCTAACGGTGACTGTATCTCCATCTTCGGCCGAAGGCGGGCGGCGAGTTTGGAGCTCCGGCGAAGGAGCTCCTCCTCCGCCTGCCACCCTCGGCCGCTGTGGACCTTCCCAAAGCTCTCTAAATGATCGTCGAGGAAGCCCGAAGCTCAGGGAAGGTCTAGAAGCCTCTGGCGTAGCTCGTCGGAGCTCAGAATGGCCACCGCGATGTCGATGAAGATAGCTCCGGCAGAACTCCGTCCATTGAATGCTCTTGATGACCTGCACGTTAGTAGATAGCCGAAGCGACGATAGGGGGCGTGGGTGAGTGAGTGGGAGCTCATGCGGGCGATGAGAGTGAGGAGCTCGAAGCTCCTCCGCCGTGGGGGCGGAGGAGGTGGGTTGAAGGTGACGGGGGGGTATGGAAGAAGGAGATGGTGAGCGGAGGGTTGCGCGGTGAAGGGGAATCGGAGGTGGATCTAATGAGGTGGTCGTCGGAGGGCGAAAATGGCCGGGGAGGCCTAGAAAATTAAAAGAAATTAACAAAAAATACAGAGGAAGACGAAGGAGAAGCTTACCTGATCGGAGCGGAGCGGGGCCTGTGCTCGAGGTCATCGGAGGACCTCGGGGTCATCGCTGGACTCCCCCGGCTACGGGGAGCAGCTTGGCGGAGGCGGAGCTCCGCAGACCTGGCCTACCATGGCCAGGGGTCGTCACCGGGGCGGACCTTCGTCTTCGCGTTCCTCACCGCCCCCTCGTTGTCACCGGGGGGCGGGGCTCGCTGGGAGGTTTCCCACATAAAGGCGGACGGGTTGCAATGTCGGGAGGAGCGCGATATTTGAAGGGGAAGGTTGGCGGTTTGCTGGCGAAGACGTGAGGTTTGACCGTGGATATGGGGCGACTGGAGGGTAGTTAGGGATGACTTAGTCGCGGGCGAGGGTCGTGGTAGACTGGGGAAGGTCGGATGGTAGTTGAGGAGTGGAAGGGGTGGCTGGTGTGGGCGAGAAAATAGGAAGGGGGCGAGGTCTGTGCGAGTGGTGATCGTGAGAGAGAGAGCGAGGCGAGAGGTTGACGATGCAGATCGGCCGTTGGATCTGGAGATCCAACGGCCTACGTTTGGGCGCTGAAGAACGACCAGGATGAGATCGATGGCGGTGAGATCGGTGGCGGATGGATGCGCCACGTGGCGAGATATGCGCAAGGCGGCAGCGAACGGTTTAGATGGGGTCAAGGGGTCGATCGGATGAATGAGATTGGCCCAGGAGATAACGGCTGTGATGGTCGAGTGAAGATGTCATCGGAAGGACCAGAAGGTGACACGTGGCGCATGAAGAGCGAGGCGGGGACGTGCGGTGTAGATGAAGAGCGGGAGATGATCAATGGCTGGGGATAAGGAGCGGCGTGGAAAGATGGGGGCCGTTGGATCTTAGGGAAAGATCCGACGGCCCAAATCGCGGGCGGATAGGACAAGAGAGCCGGGCCACGTGGCGCCCCCAGAATGGGCCACGTGGCCCAATCAGATTATTGCAAGAGTATTTTTTATTTTTGAGGGCTTATTTGGTCGAATTTGAGAAAACTCAAAACATGAAAGTTGTAGATCTTGACGAGATCTACAAGTTTCATGTTGACCAAGACTCGAAAAGAGATCAAACGAAGACACGAAAATTTTTGAGGGTATTTTTAAGTCTAAAAATACCACTGATTTTTGTTTTGTCATTTTTTTGTGGTTTTTAATTTATTTAGGACTCTGTTAATTATTAGACAATAACAGGGATTTATTGACAAAACAATAAGCAAGGGGGTTAATTATAACAAATAAAGATGATGAAACTGAGGTTCATCACCCCCCTATACTTAAACTATGCTCGTCCTCGAGCATCAAAAAGAATGACTAAGTTGGATTAACCCCCTTGTGCATGTGAATACAGGATCCAATCTGATCAAGTCGACTCGGCTTCAGAGATCCAAAATTCTAGAGTTTAACCCAGCCTTAATCAAGAGGCTTCCAATTCCTCTATTTTTCTAGACTCTCTCTGATGTACATATAAACTAAAGGATATGAATTTAGTGTTGACTGCAATTTCGAGAGTAGAGTCAAGTCTTCACCCAAAATCTTGGTCCGAGAAAATATCCTAAGGACCCAATCCTCAGCACTAGGGAATAAATCAAATCTTGCGTTCAGTCCACCGTCTCTTTAGTTGTCAGACTTAGAAAATGTAGAAGGCAGGCCAGAAATGGAGGGCATGGGATTGTGTCAATTCTTCTCTCCCTCTCATGGGAACAAGGATTCTCTCTAGTGCCTTTTTACGCAACACATTTTTTTTTGGTGTTGATCAGTGCGTCCGTCAAGAGAAGTTGGAGCCGTCTGCACTTGTTTTCCTGGGAGTACACCGGGGTGTGTCTCTTTTGAGTACCTATCGTACCTTCGACACCCAGACTTGTAGCATTTACGATGCAGAGCCCTTTTTTGGTGCAAGCCCGACTCCTGGTCCTAATAGTGGTGGTCCAAGTGGACACTTTGAAAAGTTTGGGAGCGCTCGCCTTTGGTGGAAGCTCTTTGATATTTGACTTGGTGGAATGAGAGCTTTTCTTTGAATTTCATTGACTTGTATAATTGGTGGCTAGCTCCACTGCTTTTACCAAGAGTTGGCGCACACTGATCAACATTTTATTTATTTTTCACACCCAGGCACTTAGGTTAATGTCAAGAGATTAGTATAAGAATCAAGTTCTCATACTGGCTAATATTGCTGACACTCAGGTTTCCCGAAGCCTCCAAAGATTTTATCCCATCCTCGAGCATCATTAGATCAAATCCAAATTCGACCTCCTCATCCCAATCCCTCAGGTGAAAAATCAACTCATCTCATCGAGAACCGCAGTCGTGCATGTGATGTGCTGATCATATTCTTTATGTCTGAGACTAAGCATGGAATATAGCATGCAAATCTAGAAACCTAGGGGAATATGGATGATTAAGTCTAAGACCCTGATGGTTAAGGCTGGTTAACCTAAAAATCTCAAAGACTTCTAAAAGCTAAGTCTCCTTGACCAAATCCGATCCCGGGTGAAAGTGAAAATGTAGAGGACTAATCCAACTTCTTCATTCAAAAACAAGACACTTTTTTTTAACTTCAAGAGATATTAGAACTTCCTAACCTCAATTGAGCACCCGCGGTTCAGCCAGTATGGATGTAAGTACAGGCCGAAGCCCGTTGCTTGAGGACGGGGCCTTGCGTGATGTCCTCTAAACCATCCAATCTGCTAAGGGCGAACCCTCACTGAACGCGGCTTTCTTAATTGGGCTTAGTTAGTCATTAATAGCTCCTAAAGGTTTTTAGGGTTTTTCTCATTTTTTATGGATTTTAATAAAGTTAAAACACAAGTTAGACTCAACTTTCCTTGAAAAGAGATGGCGATTTTTCAAAACCCATGTCACACAAAATAAAAATTTTCAAAACATTTTCAAAAATCATTTTCGAAAATATTTCTATAAAATAGTGTAACATAATATCGAAAAACCGCGAAATCCTTTGAGTTTTCTTAGTCCAATGAATTTTTACCTTAGCCAAAAAGTTTTTAATTTTTCAAAATTTTCAGATTTATAGCTAAAGTAAATATAAGGTATATACGGTATACCCCCCTATACTTAAACTTTGCTATGTCCTCATAGCACTAGATGTTACAAGAACATAGGTCCATTTAAATATAGAAGAATATACGGGAACTAAGAGGGGCTCCCCCTATACTTAGGTTAGAAATAACCTAAGTATAAAGGCAAGAAAAGATGAGTAGAGAAATCACAGGGACTTGGGTCCCCCCTATACTTAGGCTGAGATTAGCCTGAGTATAAAGATGGGATTTGATGTTGGAAGGGACCCAAGATGAACGAAGAAGAGGGATGAATATACAAGTGAGCGGTTTTGAATCTTGTAGATGGAATGGAGTGACTACGGTTTTGGGGTTGTGTCTCGTAAAATCTACGGCTCAATCAAGCAAGCAAACCCTTAATTTCACCAACTCACACATAAAACCAACCAAGGTTGGTCAATTATCTTGTCGGTTTTATTGGTGATAAAACGTTAAATAATTACGCGAAAAATGTGAATTAAAAATCAAGGCGTATGCGCGGGTGTTGCTCTCCCAAAACCGAATTTTACTCCATTTTAGGTTGACTTGCAATTAACAGTCCCAATTTTATTTTAAATTGTCACTGAATTAAGGTTAGCACATCAATCAGAAAATCATCGTCTACCGTTCATTCCATTTTCCATTTATCCTAGGTGATCAATCTAGAAAAATGAAAGCCGAGAAAAACATGTATTCGATGAAGAAAAACGCGATCTAGGCTAAGCGAGAAATCATGCAGTGATTTGACGATAAAAACCGCGAAAAATCTGAGACCGTTTTGAAAACCAAAATCTAAGTATGCAAGTCGAAAAAGCCGCACCTAATCATGCATCTATTAGCGGTGATTAATCTTTATGAATTTTAGCTAAGTGATGCGAAATTATGTGCGTCTTCATTTAAAGTGTGTCTTAACCTACGATCAAGCACAATAAAATATGAAACTTGAGCTCGAAGAGCCGCATGCCTAGTCCTAGGTCGACACTCAAGTGGGGACGATCCCCACACAACCACGATCGTTCGATTACACACGCGAGTCTTCGATCGAAGACCGCTGTAAACGACGAATTATTAAAAATAAAATGCAACAAAAATGAGAGACACATTTTTTTTCCTCCTTTGCTCCAAGCATACTCCTGCGGCTCCTCGCAGCGGGGAACTTCCTGCTCCTCGCCTCCTTGATCCATCAAGGGCCCTGCCACAGAAATAATCGTTAGACATCAAATAAGGAAGAAAAATTTTATATGCAAAATATATGATCATTTGACCTATAAAAAGAAACACTAAATTAAACACACAAAAATCCAAAAAATAAAAGAAATGAGCCGTGTCCCCGGCAACGGCGCCATTTGACGAACCGCAAAATCGGCCCTTTAAAAGAGTGTTTTTAGCACTCGGAATCATCATCGTAGCCGGGCTGATTCGGGTCGTCAAAGCGATCACCTCATTTAAATATATGCGATGAATCGAAATGAGGTGATCGAATATTTATTTTACTTGGCAAGATACCAAGGTCGAACTCAGGGACACGAGCCTCTCTCGTATTAATCAGATTTAAGTGTATTTAATTAGGTGTTTGAGTTAAAGGCATATAGGTCAAAACATGCAAAGACAAAATAAAATATGACATGACATTAAAATGAACATGCATTTTTTATCAATTTTTTATCATGCAAATAGATGCCATGCAAAGCAATGGAGATATGCCCTAGATAGAGAATAATGAGCAAAATAGTCAACAAGTCAATTCCAGATTTAATTAAGGTGATAAACTCAATCTGAACAAGGCATGGATTAATTAATAAGAGACACAAAGTTATCAAAATATGTCAACAGTAAAGTGTCCATTACATGAAATAAGCATGCCATAAGAAAGTACGCCAAACGAGCTTCGAAATGAAACTGAAATCAACTGAAACGGAAACATGATGCTCAAGATATGCATAAAGGAACGCAAGGGCATAACTGAAAAGAAAACATGAAAAGTATCTACAAACAGGTCCCTGGGAGGGACTAAAATGCAATTAAAGTAAAGACGAGTCCTTCCCTGTAAATTGTCCACAAGCAGAGGGGCATTTTTGCAAATACTGGAAGTCGTGGGGGCAAAGGTGCAAAATTCCCAATTTGCACGTGGACTGCACATGTTCTGGACCTGCTTGCAAATATGGAGAAGTCTGTGGGCTCCTCCGCAATTTGTCCAGAAGGCACGCGCCATGCACGCGCCTTCCAGGCTCGGACGTTGGCTCGGCATCGGCGGAGGTTCGGAGTCGCTTCGGTGTAGGCTCGGAGTCAGCCGAAGCTCATGATGGCTCGGAACAGCTCGGGCGCTCCAGACCTGGAGGCACGGCGACGGAGGCTCGGTGCTGCTCTGGCTTCGCCACGTGGCCGACTGTCGGCCCTTGGATCGTGATTATCCAAGGGCTGCTGGTAACTACACTTAGGGGCGACGTGGAGGCTTGAAGGCCGTTGGATCATACGCATCCAACGGCATCTGGAGAAGGCTCGGGATGATGGCGTGTCTGCATAGGGACCGTTAGATGGTCGCTGGCCGAGGGCCATCTAACGGTGACTGTATCTCCATCTTCGGCCGAAGGCGGGCGGCGAGTTTGGAGCTCCGGCGAAGGAGCTCCTCCTCCGCCTACCACCCTCGGCCGCTGTGGACCTTCCCAAAGCTCTCTAAATGATCGTCGAGGAAGCCCGGAGCTCAGGGAAGGTCCAGAAGCCTCTGGCGTAGCTCGTCGGAGCTCGGAATGGCCACCGCGATGTCGATGAAGATAGCTCCGGCAGAACTCCGTCCATTGAATGCTCTTGATGACCTGGCACGTTAGTAGATAGCCGAAGCGACGATAGGGGGCGTGGGTGAGTGAGTGGGAGCTCATGCGGGCGATGAGAGTGAGGAGCTCGAAGCTCCTCCGCCGTGGGGGCGGAGGAGGTGGGTTGAAGGTGACGGGGGGGTATGGAAGAAGGAGATGGTGAGCGGAGGGTTGCGCGGTGAAGGTGTTTAACCCAAAAATCGGCAATCTTAAGTTCCACACAAGGCGGGAACTCAGTCGCTGAATCGACCGCGCGAAATTCAGATTAAAACAACAATTAACCCACGACAAATAAATCAAGCAATGAAAGTAAATGTGCGGAGTTAAAATTTATTATAACTCTACAACAAGATGTGTATAGGTGCAAGTATTGTAGAGGTCGAACACAGGGAGCAGACAGGTAGAACGGGGCACAAGTGCTCAAAAATGTGTGTGCAAGTGATCAAATGCCTATTAAGCTATTTTTTTGTGGGTTTTTAATTTTATATTTTTTATTTAATTTTTAATTTTATATTTTTGTATTTTGGTTTATAATTTACTGATTTTGTATTTTCTTTTTATATTTTATATTTTTTTATTTTCTTTTTTTAATATTGGAAAATAAAGATAAGGTAATAAAAAGGAGAAAGAGGCAATTATCAAAATAGATAAAAATATCCAAAAATTAGGAAATAAAGTCTTTTTAGTCTTTTTATGCTTTTTTACTGTTTTTGTGATTTTTGGGTAATTTTTAGAATGTTTTTGGTATTTTTAATTATCAAAATAAGGAAAACAGTGAAGAAAATACAAGACTGAAACTAAAATGGAGAAATAAAATAGCAAACAGTAACAAAAATTCTCCAAATTAATTTTCAATGAAAGATAATAAAACAAAGACAATTTAGGAAAAGAAAACACTATTTTTGGATTTTTTATGAATTTTATAAATTTTTATGAAGGTTTTTAGAGTTTTGCAATTTTTAGGGGGTTGGTTTTGTATTTTTTAATGATTTTTGGTCTGGAGCTAAAACAAACTAAAAGGAACAAAATATATTTTTTTGGGAATTTTCTGGAGTGTTTTTATATTTTTTAGTGATTTTCTGATGCAAACAGTGCTGAAAATGACTATTTTTGATTTTTAATAAATAATAAAATGCAATAATTATAAAAAAATAAAAATATGGTAATAAACTACTATGCAACAGGAAGCTACAGTGATTTTTGCGGATTTTTTGGGGTTTTAGAGATGCATGCAAAAATTACTAGAAGCATAAAGAAAATACATGACTGCATGGGTGTTTTTGAAATATTCAGAAAGTGCAAGGGCCTCTGCGCAAATATCTCAGAAATATTATAACTAAATAAAAATCTCGCGGACTGAATATTAACAGCAAAAAATGTCCGGGCGATTCCTGCAAAACTTCCAGGCCCACGTGCACAGCACGCGCCTGGGGGGGGCTTTATATAAATAGGGGAACAACCGGGGGTCTGAGCACAATTTTCACGGCAATGTTATAACTAAACATGCACCTTTCAGGAGCAACAATAAATACCCAAAACAATAGGCCCTTGGTTGCAAAATAGCCAAGCGCACGTGCTCACGCACGTGCGCTTCGCTGGCAAGGGCGCGAGTGCAAAATTGAAAAGTCCAGGGTGGTTCCAGTAAATGTTACAAAATTATAAAGCCTCCTATGAAAGTTTTAGAAGCGGCTAAGAACTACAAAAATGGCTGGGAGATTTACTGCAATTTACCCAGACCTGGGGTGATCCAACGGGCGCCTTGATTTCACTTAACACACGTGGCAAAGCCACAGCCCGCGATACCCCTTCGCGTTCGGCGGCTCAGATTAGACGGTCGATGACGATCGAACGGTGGTGGCGCGGGTTGGATCTAACGACGCCTGTAGCACAGCAAGAACAGGCCGCGATCTGACGGTTCCGAGGCACGGACGAAGATCAGCCGAAGAACTCGGCCTGGGGAAATTTTGAACGCCAAAATCCCGATGCCCGGAGGTGTATCTTCCTCTCCAATGAAGCCGCGAGTGATCTGGGACACTCCCCTGTTGATTGGCAGCCCAAAATGATGGAAAAGACGCGGGAGGGCCACCGCGGCGTGTGCGGGCTGAGATGCTCCCAAGAGCTTCGGCTCAAGCAAAAACCCGACCCCAGGAAGGGTCTCTTGGCCCCTGGACCTGCAAGGGAAATCACAAACGACAGAGAGGGGGTTCCAGGAGTTGCTAAACAGGTGGAAGGGGGGGTGGATGTTGCGAGAATGAAGCTCGCCGGAGCAAGCTCCGGCGAGGTGGTAGAGTGATGCTAGGATGGAGGTGTCTAATGAAACTGGGGGTAGCTTACTAATCCTAATGCTACTGGAAGGCTAAAAATGCACAAAAAAAATGATAGAAACAACCTCAAGCGGCTGTTCACCGCAAGGATAGAACCTCGACGGCCAAGCGTGGCCGGAGATGATGGAATCTCCTCCGCCACCTCGACTGAGCTCCGCGCAAGGGCTGGAGGAAGCCTGTCACTTTGGCCGGAGATGATGGAATCTCCTCCCGCCACCTCGACTGAGCTCCGCGCAAGGCAGGAAGAAGGAAAGTGAGGGGGCTGTTTTGAATGTGGCTCTGGCGCGATGTTCGAGGGCGTGTCACGGGCGCGTCTTTGATCGAACCGCCAAGACAAGGGCTGGGCGTGGTAGCTGGATGGTAGATCTGCAAAAGTCGTGAAGACTTTGACATCAAAGGATGAAAGGATCGGCCTCCAAAAATCGTCAAAAACGAGAAAAAATCATTCTGACAGGCAGCAGGCGCTGGGTCAGAGAGTTGACCCAGGTCAACTCTCCAGCCCTCCTGGTTGGTCCACGTGGACCAACCAGGAAAAAGCCTGGAAAAAATTATTGAAAAAACATTTAAAAATAGTAAACGATTTTATTAATTTTTGATTATAAAATAAAAAATGTTTGTAATTTTATAAATTAATTTATGGTGATTTTTATTTATTTTTATGGAGTATATTTTTACAAGTTTGCATTTATACCCTTATAGGTATCTATATCTATGTATTTAAGTATTTTATTTTTATTTAGGTATTTTTAATTTATTTTATTTTGGTTTTTATTTTCTAAAATTATAAAATACTTTTATATACACAAATATATTTTTATTTTAATTTTTTGATATATTTTATACACTTAATAAAATGAAAGTGTTATTTGTATAGGTATAGCTACATGTATTATACCTATGTATTATAATATATACAAGTATTTTTATTTGTATTTTATTTATGTTTTTATTCTGATTTTAATGCACATAATTATTATAAGTATTATTTACAACATTATAAAAATATAAAATTATAAAAATAATAAATAAATAATAAATTGAATATTTTAATATGTACAAGGTACAATAGGGGTCCAGAAGTCAACTTTCAAACCGTAGCTCCGCCAAATGCGAAACCACCGCCATTAATTAGCTTATTTTCTTCTATATACAATTAAAGGTGAGTACGCTGCATTTGGAGTTTTTATTTGTTAGATACGGGTCTGGGAAGTTGGCATTCTGGATTTTTATTCAGACCATAACTTTTTATCTGTACATTATTTTTCAGTGAAATCAATTTTGTTTTTTTATTTATTAAATTATCTACAACTTTTATGTACAAAGTTTCTTTATTTGATGTACAAAAAGTGGAACCAAAAATAGGTCCCAAAATGAATAAAGAATGAATAGAATGTATAGGTATTTTCTAGGCCTCCCCGGACTCTGTTAATTATTAGACAATAACAGGGATTTATTGACAAAACAATAAGCAAGGGGGTTAATTATAACAAATAAAGATGATGAAACTGAGGTTCATCATTGTTCTACATTCCAAATCTCCTTAATACAATATGAAAATATCTTTCTTGACCAAGGCTCAATGTCCTTGAATCTCTATCTCTTGTTTTTTGAATTCCAAGAACATAGGATGCTTCGCCCATGTCCTTCATCTCAAATTCATTGCTTAATTTCTGTTTAATTTCATTGAGCATTTGTATGTCATAACCTGCAAGCAGAATGTCATCAACATATAATGACATGATTGCAAAACTGCTCCCACTCTTCATGACATACACACAGTTATCCAATTTATTTGAAATAAATCCAAATTTGATAACTTTCTCATGAAATTTGAGATACCATTGCCGTGAAGATTGCTTCAAGCCATATAATGACTTTCTTAACATGTAAACCTTTTTCTCCTGACCTTCAACCTGAGATCCATCAAGTTGTCGCATATAAATCTCCTCCCTTAATTCTCCATTAAGGAAGGCCGTCTTCACATCCATTTGGAACAATTCCTAATTCATATATGCGACTATGGCTAAGATCATCCGAATAGATGAAAACTTAGCCACTGGAGAAGAGGTTCCCTGGAAATCTATACCATCTTGCTGAGTATAACCCTTGGAAACTAATTTTGCTTTATATTTATCAATTGTACCATCAACTCGGTATTTGTTCTTGAATACCCACTTACATCCTATGGATTGCCTACCTTCTGGAAAATCACATAATTCCCATACACCGTTTCGCTCGATTGAGTCCAACTCATCCCTCATGATGACCGACCATGATTTCGACTCAGATGAAGCCATAGATTCATCAAAGGATATGGGATCTATACAATCCGTGATATCCTCATCCACGGTGTAGCATGCCACCTCGCATCCATAGAAATGGTAATCTTCCATCCATGTGTCTCGTGTTCTAGGTCTCTTGTTGCTGATTATACTTGTGGGTTGTGTGGGTCCACCCATTGCCTCTAAAGGATCATCATATTCCATATGTTCATTCTCTACATTTGGATGATCGATATCATCCTCAAGTTCTTGTCTAATGGTCAAGTCATCTTCATTATCCTGTAAGACAATCATAGGATCTGATTCCTCTACTTCATGCTCATTTTCTTGATGAATTTCAAGGAAAGTATCATCATGACTTTCGATCAGATCTTTAGTTTCATGGAAGAACCTATATCCTTTAGAATTCTCATTTTATCCAATAAACTTGCACTTTATTGTCCTGAAGTCTAGCTTGTCTCTAAGCTGACTCGATACTAGAACATGTGCAATACATCCCCATTTCCGGAGATGACCCAACTCGGACTTTCTGCCATTCCATATTTCATATGGCGTTGATTCTACGGACTTGGTGGGGATCATGTTATGTATGTAGTTCGCAGTCAACACTGCCTCTCCCCAGAATTTCTTGGAGAGTCCTGAGTGTGAAAGCATACACCTTACTGCATACATCAAAGTTCGATTCTTTCTTTTTGCCACACCATTCTGTTGTGGTGTATATGGCATTGTAGTCTGCCTATGAATGCCTACTTGAATGCAATAATCCTAAAAATCCTTTGAGGTATATTCCCCACCTCTATCTGTCCTAAGGGTCTAGATGTCCTAAGAGTCTTGATTGGTCTTCCCAATCTTGTCTCCACTTCTGTCTTATATCTCTTAAATGTTTCAAGTGCTTCCGACTTTCTTCCTAAGAGATAGACATAGGAGAACTTTGAGTAATCATCAATAAATGTTATAAAGTATTCCTTGTTTCTATGTGTGTTGACGCTCAGTGGTCCACATATGTCTGAATGGATCAAACCTAGTAACTCTGTTGACCGAGTTCCGATTGAGAAGGGTCTTCTCGTCATTTTACCGGTCAGACATTGTTCGTAGGGTAATGTCCTTGCACCCGTGATCTTAGGCAATAGATTTGCCTTAATTATTTGATCCATCTTAGAGTTTCCTGGATGACCCAGTCTCATGTGCCACAAGTCATAATCAGACAAACAACACAAAGAATACACAGAAGATACATTCATTGATTCACTAGAGTTTATTATAGGAAGACAAAACAGGTCATGCTCGGGCACAAACTTTCCGATCGCATAAACCTTCTTATTCTTGCCAATAGAAACATGCTTATTATAAAAGCGGACTTCGAAATCCTTCTTGAGCAGCACTGGGACAGAGATCATGTTCCGGTGTATCCCTGGGGCATACAGTACATCATTCAGTACCATAATGCTATCCCCCAGGTCAAGTCTGTATGTCCCAACACCTTCCACGTCTAGGTAGGTGTTGTTCCCCATGAAGATCCTTTGTTCTCCTTTGATCAACTCCTTGAAGTCCACCAGGCCTTCCTTCGTCTTCACGATGTGTCTGGTGGCTCCAGAGTCGATCCATTATCCGTCACTATCTGTGACGACAGAGTTGCATTCTATGACGGTCGTGAATTCCATCTTCTTCTTGCCTTTATTTTCAGGCAATTTAGAATTTCCTGGCTTCTTCTTATTGGGGCAATTGACCTTGAAATGACCATATTTGCCGCAATCATAGCAAGAGCCACGTGGGTATATCCCACTCTTTCCCTTGAGATTCGCCTTGGAGGGGCCTAGCCTTTTCTTTGTGTGCACGGCATTTGCTTCTTCGTCTTCCTCCTCAACCTCAAAGATCTCAACTTTCGATCTTTTCTTTGAGAGGTCTTGTTCAATCGCCAGCTGTGCAGGTAGGTCCGTCACACTTTTTACGTTGTCGTTCATCCTCAAGGATGTGGCAACCATGTTGAATGACGGCGGGAGACTTCCCAAGATGGTTGTTATCTGCATCCTTTCCGGAATTGCGCATTCAGCAGCTGCAAGATCCTTGGCCATCACGATCATCTTGTTCATGTGCTCGAGAACACTTTCAGATTCCTTCATTCTACACGATTGTACTTGTGTAGAAGAAGATGGATGCTCACTTCGGATTTGGAGTGATATTTCTCCTTAACCGCAGTCCAGAGCTCATACGCTGATCTACAGGTCTCGAAGACCCGAATCAGTTTCAACTCCATATGGGTCAGCATAAAACTTCTAGCCCTATTATCTATTTCCTCCCACTGTTCGCGGGACCTAATTTCTTCCGCAGTTGGATTCTCAGATAATGTAGGATCGAGTTTGTCTATTATGGAGTGTATGCTATCGTGTAGCAGGCCAAAGTAGATCTTTCTACTCCACAATTCATAATTAGTACCGTTAAGGTACTCAATTTTCCGTACCTCAGTGGCAATGGGTTTGCTTGTCATTTTTGATCTAAATGAAATAAATATATGTTTGTGTGGGAATAAGTAAAGATTTAATGACAATCAATAAACTGAAGAACAATGTTGGTATGAGATTGAACAACTTTAACGAAGGCACTTGGTAATTAAAAAAATAATGACAATTAGATGATTGACTTGCAATATTACCTTAATAAAAAAACAAAATGAAAAAAAAAACAGAAAAAAACAATGAACAATAAGTATTGAAAGTGTGAGTGAATTTTTGTGACAGATAATCAATATGAGAATATAAGGTTATCTTTTACAAAAAAATGCGATTCAAGATTTAATTCAAGTAGAAACTTTATAAAAAAACTCCTATTAACACTTGATTTTAACTTGTAGTATATTTTACCAAAAAAAGAGAAAACAACGACTTTTGATCCAATCAACACAACTTCAAAACATGCAGCAGATTTTTTGAAAAAAAAGTAAAAAAAACTCACATAAACGGGCAAAAAACCCGGAAATAAAGCTCTTCACTATACACCCCCTTATAAATCACAACGTTTTCCTAATCGTACTATATAAAAGAATAAAAATAAAAAAAAACCCACCAAAAAAGGGTACGTTTCCAAAACAAGAAGAAAACGTAATAAGAAAAGAAACTAGAAAGGTTGCAATGATAAATTTTTAATTAAGAAGGTCCACTCTAACCAAAAAAGAAATCCACGTTTTTTTACGAAAAGATGAGATGTTTCGTCCCCCACCTTTTTTTACTTAAACTAGGGGCTTGTGTTAAAGCAGGAGAAAACAATGATAAAAAAAATACAAAAGATCCCACCATAAAAAAACGTTACCTTTACCCTCGTAGCTTTGTTAGGGTTTCACGAGTGGATGCAGCGGCGGCGGGATTCGGGTTAGGGATGAGCATTGGGCTGGGCCGGCCCAGCCCAGCCCGAAGCCCGGCCCGCATAGCCCGGCCCGGCCCGAGCCCGAATTATTTATGGGTCGGGCTTGGGCCGAAGATGTAGGCCCATTATATAATTGGGTCGGGCTTGGGCTTAGCCCGGCCCAGCCCATTAGGCCCGATAGCCCGGCCCACGTAGAAGCCCAAAATTAGGCCCGTTAGGCCCGATAGCCTGGCCCACATAGAACCCATATGTGTCTAGACTTTGATATCTCACTTTAATATATTCATCTGGATTTAATGAGGGAGTTGACGATGTCGACAGATTAATCCACTTGAGGTATATTTTCAACCTGTTTGTTTACTATTATTTGCACATGTTTCTATAATATCTCTATAAAACTCTTTCCATTAGATATTGTAGAATCATAGATATGACCAAATCTGTGCAAAATAGTAGGATAATTAAATAATAAAGACCTAAATAACTAATAAATACTTCATAACGAAGATTACAATCAAAATAACCAAACGAGGGTACGCCAAGTTTATGGGCCCACCAAGTCTAGACCCATAAGTTTTTGACCGGTACAAGCCCAATTGAAGATTGAAACATTATGGGCCGGCCCGGCCCAGGCCCGGCCCATAATAATTGGGCCGGGCTTGGGCCTGGGCCTTCAAAAAAAAATTTTAGTGGGCCTAGGCCCGGCCCAAAGCCCACAAACTTAAATGGGCCTGGGCCTGGGCCCTGTAGGGCCCGGTCCAGGCCCGGCCCATGCTCATCCCTAATTCGGGTCTTGGGGTTCAGCACCTTCGCTCAAGGCGTCGACGGCGACTATGGCTTAACGTGCTTTGATACCAGTGTAGACGATGAGGTATGCCTTTTCTTGTTGGCTGCGAGAGAGAGAGAATGGGGGTAAACCGAGAGAGACAGAGAGAGATGGGGGCTCCCGATCGACGAGTTTCTGATGTGTGTAGATTTCCCTCCCCATGTGAGGTCATTTATAGGGCGTAAATCCTCGCCACGTCCGCCCCCCATCCTTCACGCCCAAGCGGTTAGGGTCCCCATGAGACCCGGCCTTGCCGCAACCGCCGAAGGCGGTTGCGTGACCACGTCGGTCACGACGGCCGTTCTACAATAAGAAGTGTTTTAGGATAAAGATTCCTTACGAGCAAATTATGAATGGTGGAATCGCATATCCTTAGCTACAAAATCATCTGGCATCTATGATGCCTCCAAGGGTCTCTTATGTTTGTTGCCTATTGCTTAAAAATAAGGTCCTCACTCATGAAACTTTGCACAGAAGGGGTATAGAAGTTTAGAACTAAGCCTCTTTCTTTCTGCTATTTGTGTGCAAGTGGAGAAGAATCTGTTGGTCAATTTTTAGGAGATTGTAACTATACTAAAAAAATCTCTTTAACTTAATTCATACAAATTCTTTGCTTTGGGTATAATCTTTATTTTCCATTACCTTCTCCAGCTATAGTACACATAAATTGGTCCGCTCTCGCAATAAATACTAAACTTGTCAACTGCATTGTTCTACAGGATTATCTAACAAATTGGGATCTATGAACTTGAGGTCGAGGAGCGGTAAATAAAGGATGATAAAAGTTGAAGTTTTCTCTTGTTGTGTTTTTCAGTTTGTGATGTGGTCTATTCAGCTCGGGATTGAACCCCCTTTTATGAATTTTTGGTTGAAAGTAGCCTTTCCTCCTTTGTGATTTTCTTTTCGGCCCGTAGGATTTGATAGCTCATACAGAACTTACATTGTATGGGTTGTCACCCACTCTATCTTTTAGCTAGATGAATATACTATCCTCACGCTTGCTATAGAAAATCAAATATTTCAAACTACTGTTTTTAGTCTTCCAATTTGGTATTTTTGTCAATTACATTTTCATCCAACTTCGATTAATTAATATTACAAACTATTATTTTTAGATGGTCTGATTATGGTATTTTTATTGTCAATTATGTTTTAAACTAACAAGTCGAAGTGATGGCATGCTCTCTAGAATGAGAATCTTCATTGTACAATATGTATTCTCTTTGAAAAAAATTGTATGGAGGTTTGTAAAATGAAAAAAAAAAGATTAGTAGTTTTTTGATACGTTTTCAGCCAACGTTATTTTGATGAAAGTGTATGTAGATCTCAATGACTTTAAGTAAAATGTGTTTTTTTTTTTTGTAGATTTCATACGGTGCCCTACAAAATACAAAGGCGATTAGTATTCTTTCATTACAAGAACGTAAAACATTTAGAGAAAAACGTAAATATGTAAAATAACATGTAATTATGTAATATAATAATCAATTTTGTAAAAATACTAAATAATTATGCGAAAAATATGGTCTATTTTGTATGGAGACATCGGTAATGGCGACATTGGTGATGGTTGTGGACTGGCGACGCCGTTGATCATGGATGCTATCTACTCCTCACGTGCAACACCTCCACGCATCGGCCATCACCTTCAAGTTGAACCATTGGACAATGGCAATCACCTTCTCGTCACCTCCACGATAGTGCATGGTTATGTGGGCATGAACCGGTGTAAGAGGGGGATCTGTGGATGAGGAGCTCGAGGGGCATATCGTGCACTGCTCGTCGTTGGCCACTCTATGCATCTCACACCACTATCGTCCATCTTCATTGCCCTAATCCTTCAAGATTGAATTTGATTTTTGAATGGAAAGAGAATGTGGGGATAATTTAAGGGTGTGTAATTGTTGCATGTATATTAGATGTGTAAATGATCAAAGTGGATTTCAATCAATTAAATAATTGGCATTAATTTGCTATTAATCTTAATTGTAAGATTAAAAATAAATAAATGAGATGAAACACTTTCCTAATGAAAGGAAATGTGGCACCTCATCTCATCTGAAGTTTTTCCTATATATATAGCATAAAAGAGAGAATAATTTTCATTAATATTACTATTTATAATTTTCACTGGATTTTGACTTGCGGCAGATATTATTATTTGGATAAATGTACAAGTATCTCCATGAGTTATTTGTATTGCATAGTGTTATCCACATCCACTAATTCCTTGACTAATTAATACCAACTGGGTACCCCTATCGATCCAAGTTAGTGAAACGGATACCCATATTATATAGGAGACCGCCTCCCCCCTTCAAAATAGGACTATTAAGTATTACCCCTGCCATTAATACGACCTTGTTTGATTTTGTTGCCTGTTGTCTTACTATCTAATTTATTAAAAAAATGTCAAAAAATTCTCAAATCTGCATTTATTGATGTCTAGTTATTTTCCACTGTGAGGGCCAATTATTAGTTTCTGGTTGTGCCATTAAAATTGTCTTGCTTGATGAAGTAAAAGATGAGTTTGCATTATACATCTACATGCTACGTCAGTCCTGTAACATGCACATGCATCTAGATAAAGTCCGTCATTCATGTCATTTGTTGACTGAGAATTATAGGAAAAAATGATTAAAGATGCAACAAGGATGACATTTGAATTTAGATGAGAGGATATAATAATAAACATCAACGTTACATTTAAGATCACCTTGTAACATTGCTTGGTATGCAGGTTGTATTGGTAAAATAAATATTAGGGATGTGATATGAGACATCATTTTACCATCTCTATTGCATCCCTACCTCTTAGATGAATTATTAGTAGGTAGAGATAATAATTTTTCGATAGCTAATTAGTCGATCCCTTTACTGTGAAGGCACCACATTTTTGAGATTACTGACCTCTGGATATAATGTGAGATTAGGGCGGTGTGTTGGTGATATCAAATGTAATTGGTTAGAGAAGAAAATGAGAAAAAAAACTTTGACATGACCCATCTTTTGAGAGACTTGAGAGCTTAGAAGATTTAGGTCATGGAAATGTTCACCTATTTTGTTTAGTATGGATGCGTCTCATCTCATGTTTTCTTCTCCTGTCGGTGGAGATCGATCGATTATTCATGTCAGAGATCCACCACTGGTTACCTAATTCAATTATGATAATATGATATTATTCTATTCAGCAGGGGGTATGACAATGATGTTGAAGAAGATGGCCATTCCATTATGGCGATGGAGATGGGCACAATTATTGCTGAAGTTATAAGATCGATCATGGTTCCTCGACGGTCGTTTAAACTCCTCCCTCCGGTAGGCGCCCCTCGTTATCAAGTTTGTGCTTCGTGCTTGTTGAAGCGGAAGATCAAAGATCCTAACGTCTGGTCTTGGAGGACCTGTGGTACCCGACAAGTCGGGTCTGGCATTTGTTGTGTAGGCCGCTCTCGCAATACTTGGATATCAAGTTTGTTCTTCGTGCTCAGGCATGCGACCCCTCTCCTCTCGCAAATCTTTTCTTTTGTGGGATATGCTACAGCTTTTGAGATTAGCAGTTCTTCTTGTTTTCCTGCCATCATTATCGGTGCTGGGCTGTTAATTAAAAGCAATGAAAGTGGGTGGTATTAAAGCCTCATGTCTTGGGAAAGGATCCTTTGTTGTAATGGTAATCGATATTACAATAGAGGTGCTCTCTACTTTTATCTAGAGTCTCTTTTAATCCAATATGACCAACTAATTACTAATTACTTTTAAAATTTTAATACAACGTATTAAGTTATAAAATTTATATTTACCATTTTTGAAGTCCTTTATTTAATGAAATATTTGTCAATAGGTTCATGACGATAATATACAATCTGGTATTGTTATCGCAACATTACAACTTTATAGACATTTGTGAGAACATGTGCGCATTGGAGATATTATCAATTTTACAATGAGTTTTATATGATTACCTCCAACCTTGTTATTAGTTTTAATATTGTGGCAATATATTAATGCAATTTATTTATATAGGTGGTACAAGTGAACTTAGATCCGATGAAAACTACTTCAAATTGATTAGGGAGGAAGGCGTATATTTGTACGAGAATATTTTTTGGGAAGACATCTGTCATCAATCTTAGAATCTTTCAGGATTTTTTTAACACTATGTGTGACTTAATTCATACGTGTTTCGAAATTTTAAGAAAAATTTTTGTAGCTATGTTGGATGTTTGATTTAATTAACTTGCCTTGTTCAAAATGAAATATTTTGTGTTGTGCATGTTATATATAGTTATTCAAAGCTATCTCTCATTTATCCAAGTCGTCTTGCATGGAATTAATTTTGTATGACATGGACATAATTCTGTATTGCAAGGAATTAATTTTTAAGGATCAATGCTCCGAGTTTGTTTGTCATGGATGTTAAGGATTAGTGTTCTTGACATTTTTTATCTTTAAAGCATGGTCAGATTTTAGCCACATGGAATAAAGATGATTTGGCGTCCATCTAGGGCCCTTTACTCACTCTAGGTAAATGTATTTACCTAGAGGATTTGTACTCCATTTAGACAACGGAGTTCAGAACCCAAACACACATCGCACCTGCAATCCTCCTCCTCAAAACTGCCATAGCCACCCCACCAATGCAAATTATGCAACCCCATCCCAAATCCTCACTATAAGATTACTTGTGTGACTTTTACTCCATCTTGCTCGTAAACACTATACTATGGTAAGGAAGATCATTTCCCTTTACTACCTCATCGAGATTTGTAGTGAAGCTGTCATAGGCCAAAAATCAGCCGCTTCGTTGGTTGATTATAGAGTTCCCGAAGGACATCTCATCCCTAAAGTGAGTCAAAGACTTTCTCTCAAAGTCTCGAGTGATGCATTCATTTGCTTTTGAAAGATACTGAAACGGTAACTTGTGATGAAAACTCATCATGGGTGTAGTATAAAGGCCTAACATATACTTTCCTACAAAGCATCGATTGATTAAAGTGTAATTGTATAAATAGTTCCCATCTTTTAGGGCTAGATATGTAGAATAAGTAAATTCTTCTTGGGTGGCTACTATTGGTCTAATCTTGTCCACAAGGCACCCATGTGTAATCTTGCAAAGACTTTTTGGGACATTGTTAGCCTAAGAGGTTTCCTGGCTAGCCGTTGACTGCAATGACACTATATGGTGGAACTTTTAGTTGGTGTCCCTGACTTCTAACATCCCTGAAGGGATTGAGATAGCAAACCCAGATGGAATCTTTTAAGCTACATTCCACTCCTTGGTCTATAATATAGAGGTTGCATTCACTTAGTATAACTCCCGATGTGTCGATAGCTTTACGATAAATCTTCTAATGGTGAATTTTAGAATGGAGCAAGACCATGTTTGAAAGACCTTAAAATGGAATAGTGGTATGGGTGACATTATTGAACCAACCTTGCGAAAGTTTGACCTTTTTTTCCAGATGTTGCATGAGTTAGGGTTTAATATAAATGTATCACCCTTTCCTTGCCATCATTTCCCACCCCTTAGCGCGAGCGAGGGCACACAAATGGAAACAAACCATGTAAAGCTACTGAAAGCTGGCTCCAAAGGATGTGATTGCTTATTGATGCAAAAGAATAGAAGCATGTAACTTCCTTCCCATAAAAAAATAGAAGAAAATTAAAGGATGATACAAGAACCAATATTGAAGTCTCTCCCTTCTCCCAAGGGCCTTTTTTTAGAAAAACGATCAGAGTTCATTCATCATTAGCACAAAAAATAGAAGAGTTTATCTTAGTTATAGACCATAGGTGTTTTCAACCCAAAAAGAAGCTCCGACAGACGTGAGGGACATGAACAATATAATATGATGTTAAAACCCTTCGTACACAAATTATCCAACAGAAACAAACACAATAAAATAACAATGAACTTTAGCAATCATATTCCTAAAAAAAAACCCAAAAAGTTTCCATTGATTGCTCTTTCATCGGGTTTCAGTTTTCACATTTGTGATCCTCAGATCTAGACATCTTCCTTCCAATACCAACTATCCCTTTTCCTTTTGCGAAATGTTCTTTTTTATCTTCATCCACAAGTTCCAAATATCCACATGTCTATTCGAAGCTTCTTAAGTGGTAGAGAATAAGTCAGCTTCTTGGATGATACACCCTTATTCGTCAAGGATATGGAAAGATCCTCAAGCGCATCATGGAAGCATGATGATCGCATCATATGCGACCGGGAGCGACTAGTGCACTAGTTGCTCAGGGTAGCGGAATTTTAAAAAAATAAATGCGATGAAACCACATGATCCAAGAACAATTCTGAGATTGTTTCATTTAAACTGCAAAGGGTATTAGAGTTATCTCTTGAAGCGTGGTTGCGATTGAAGTCTCTAAACGAAGAGACCTCCTGTCTCAAGTCTGTCCCGACGGAGGAGACGCTTGCGAGCGCATTGATGAGACGTAAACTTCTTACAATCCAAGATGATTAACCAAGTGGCGAATCTCCTGATCTCGCGACATGAGATCCGATGTCTTCTTCACGAGCGAGGCACACCGAAGGAGATAGAGCCATGAATGGTCGAAGCGATGGCATGACGACATGGCGACGATGACGATTCTCTCTAAGGCACAAAGTGGATGACCACTTAGAGAGAGAGAGAGAGAGATGTGGCATGTAGTATGAGAATGAGAGAGAGAGAGAGGTGATTCAATTGTTGTGTGTAAAAAGATGAGCTAGGGTTGCCTCTTATTTTATAGTATTTTGGGAGTCGATGGATCATAATCCATGTGAAACACAAAATCAATGGTTGAGATTGATTTATGTTTCTATTCATTGGCCATGAATTTTATTGTAAAAATACAACAATAATTAATTTAGATTAAATTAAATATATTGAATAATCAGCCTAATTTAATTTGAACTAAATCAATTAGCATAGAAGGATTAGGAAGGAGGCCACACACCTTCCTAAAATAGGGGGGACGACCACCCTCGAGAATAAGTCAAAGGGTGGCCGTCCACCATCCATTAAATGGATGATGTTGGCCTTCTAATGTAATCCTTCATATATATATTTACAATAACTTTTATTGTAAATTAATTCACAAAAATAATTCCAAATTAATTTTGTGAATATTGCAATCATACAATTAAATAATTGTGACTCATTTTCACAACCGAAAATAAAATGTAAATTGTATTTCTAATTAATTTCCAATGTGAATCTAATTCACATCAACAACTAATTTGAAGATACTATTTACAATAATCTCTCTCTATTATAGTATAAATCACATTTATAATTTATATAATATGGATAGCACTATCCACATTTTTCATATCTCTGATAATTTAATCACATTTAATTATCTTGGGTCATTATTCTCATGTATTTAAATAATACGAATCATATTCACATTATTCATGATAACTATATAACTATTAATTATCTATATCTCAATTCTCAAATACATAATTCATCAATGAAATTATTCTTGAACTCTTTCAAGAATAATGTTTTTTCTCTGCGGATACTTGGAGATAAGGATAGGGCGATTGTTGTTCCACATATAGTGACTTGGATATTGAGATCACATCTCAAATCCAGATCTTGGAGACTCCCAAAGATGTTTGATTAAATTAAAGCCGTAAAACTAATCTTCTCATTGCATCTGAATCGTATTCAGATTAATGTCCAATATTTGGACCAAGATTGATCACTTCTCTATTGAGAAAAGTCACTAATGGAAGCGTCACGGTTACACAATCGTTTATGATCACATCACCCTCGAGTAATCCTAATACTCATACATCCTGCATACTGGAAGACCTAAAATAAGCCTGAAGATTTAGATCAATTTAGACCGTATCCTTCAGGGGTTTATCATTAAGTTTCTCATTTGATCATTGGGAGTTGGTATCGATCATATACTTTTTAAAGCATATATCATATCTAAGTATTGATCATATACTTTCCAAAAGCATATATCAAACCTATAAATTCAGTCAAGCTTTCGAAACGAGACGAACATGCACGGAATTTGATCCCAATATCTCATGAGCGAGCTCCTGTCTTCCGATTCAGTAATGAACCTGTATGATCCCTTTGAGAGATCATATGCCCTCGTATGCTCATCAACTCGCCGGTATATAGATCTTGATTAGATCATCAACATATCGGTCTACCAAATGTACATACTCAAACATATAGTAACACATCTGTCTCCGGTCAGAGGATGTGTGCCTATATCGTAATAATATACAACATAGGTCTTGGTTATCTAGATCTCATTAAGTCAACTCTTTGACCTAACTTATCTAACACCTCCGAATCTCTATTCCTATGCAGAGGACCTGCATCAAGAGGTTGGTTAGATATCAACCCATTAGAGAAAGGATTGCCATCTCCTACTCAGGCTGGAGATCATCTCTAAATAATCATTTGACGGTGCTTGATGAGTCCTCAATCTAACTCTTTAGATATTCATCCAAGAACCAGCCTTTATGATTCAACAATTGAATCAACAACTGTATGATTATTAAGATGACCATGGTACATAACCCTAATTGTACTAAGAGACCTATTGTGTAAATTAATTATTCTTCATTTTAGATCTGGGAATGATATTTGCAATACCATTTATTGCATAATGCCTCGGCGTGGGCTCGCATGTCCAATAGTTTGAGCTCTTTGCGATTTTTAGTACCGAAGTCTTTGCTGTATCTTCACTATGATCTGAAAAGAGATATAGCATAGTGCTCCAATGTTCTTAAATTGAATCAGAAGATTTAAAATTCGAAGTAATATTCAAGCCATTAATAGTGGTAATGGATAACTGATGAAACCTGATTTCATCATCTTAATTCCTTTTTTTAAACCCCCTTGCTTAAAATTGTGTCAATAAAAACTAGATAATGTCTTGTATTTATCAGAGTCTTGAATAAATTAAAAATCACAAAAAATGGCAAAAGTAAAATTCGTGGTATTTTTAGCCTTAAAAATACCCTCAAATATATTTTGTGTCTTCAGTTGACCTTGTTTCCATTTTTGGTCAACATGAAACTTGTAGATCTCATCGAGATCTACAATTTTCATGTTTTGAGTTTTTTCAAATTCGACCACTTAACCCCTCAAAAATCAAAATTTCTTGTGCAATAATCTAATTGGGCCATGTGACCCTTTCTGGTTGAGACACGTGGTCTGATCTCCTTTGCACAGTACGCCCCTTGCCTTCTGCCGTTGGATCTATTCTTGATCCAACGGCCCTAGGTTCACCACGCATCCTCTTAATGACAGCCCTTCGATCAGTGCTGGCTTATCATCTTAGCTGCACGCCAGCGCCGAGATCTCCATGCGCCACGTGTCACTTCTTCAGCCATCCGATCGGCAACGATCTTCGCCATCTCAACCGGTCACTCCTCCCATATTCTCCACCCTCCGATCGCCTTTCGCAAAATCATCATCACCGTCCACCGACGCTCACTCCAGAGCACGACACGTGGCCACATCTTAGCCCTTTGATCATGCCACCTGAGATTCAATCAAGGCCACTCTTTAACGCCTGACCCTCAACCGTTGGATCGCAAGATCCAACGGCCCGAGACCTCGTCTCCTACCTCCAGCTCCCCTCTCTCCCATGTTCCCCATCTCTTAAACTCCCTTTGCCCTTCCCATTATTCTGCCCACCATCGCCACCTTCTTCATGCTCTCTGTACCCCACGACCTTCATCCATCTCCCCTCATCCTCGCGGACTATCACGTCCCCCGCGAAAGCCTCTCCGCTCGCCCCATTTTCTCCTCAAATTCCACGATGTATCCACCGGAACCGTCAACTTCACCTTCAAATACCTCGCCCCCTCCACCGATTCACAACGTCCACCTTTACGTGGGGAAGGGCCCAGCCCTCCTCCATCTCCCTGTGACAGGGGGGTGAATGGATCGAGCGAAGACGACCCTATTCCCCCAGTGAGACCTGCCGACCTTCATGGCGGTGCGGCAGTGCTCAGAGCCCGCTCGAGCTGCCCCGAGTAGCTGACGGGGTCCAGCGAAGACCCGGGGATCTTCTCCAACATCAAGCCCAAGATATACCCTCCATCTCCAATCAGGTAAGTCCCCTCCAACTCTCTAGTATTTTTCGCCTTTCTTCTCAGAGTTAATTAGGATGATACATCCCCTCTCGACCATCATCGTTCATCTCGCAAGTTCCGGCTCACTTTCCTCTTTCACGCCAGTACCTCCGACCACACCCTCTCCCTTCTCCACCTCTGATCACCTCTGACCCATCTCCTCTGCCCTCTCCGGCGGAGGAGCTTCGGTTCCTCACCTCCATCCGCTCGCATGGAACCCCATACCATTCATATACATCTTTTCCTGTGCTTCGGCTAGTATATTAATCCTGCATGTACTTGAACTCTCAATGGCCGGAGGTCTCACCGACGAGATCTTGAGCAGCTTCTTCTCCGTCTATCAGCCATGTCTGATCAACTCTGGATAGCGCGGCGAACTCCCACTAGCCCCAGCTTCCTTGCCAACCTTCGAAGGGATCGTGGAGAGCTTTACCGAGTAGGTTACCCGGTGGCGGAGCTTGGAGCGCATCGCCGGAGCTCGATGATCGCCGCCAGTTGCCGTGGAAGAACGACAAGCAGGCACCGTTGGATCTTCAACATCCAACGATTCACAAGGGACCACGTATGCAGAATCGGAGGATCCAGCTACCGTTGGATTCTCATAATCCAATGGCCTACGATCGGCCACGCGTCGACACCAGAGCTGCACCGAGCCTCATTCCACAAACCTCCAGGTTCGTGCCTCCCGAGCCTACACCGAGCTTCATATGAGTCCATGCATGGAGGCTTGTCCACTCCGAGCCTAGACGAACCTCCTTCGAACTTGAGCCAGCGACCCGAGCCTAGCCGAAGCTACATCCAAGCTACTCCGAGCCTCGGATAGATCCGAGCCTGGGGAAGCACGTGTCGGTCACGTACGACCTTGGGTCATTTGCATAGAGGCCCTCCTATGTCTCCTAATTTGCATTCAGGTCCTGCTGCACATGCTACCCACACACGCCTGGGGTATTTTGCATTTTAACCCTCGCAGGTTTTAATAATTGCAATTATGCCCCCGCGTGTGTGGGACATTTACAGGGAAGGCCTTGCTCTTAACTTTTATTACATTTTAGTCCCTCCCAGGGACTTGTTTGTATTTTTCTTTTCATATTTTCTTGCGTTTATGCCCTTGACTTCTTTTATGCATATCTTGAGCTTCGTAACTCCGATTGAGATGATTTCAGTGGCATTCTTGAGCTCTCTTTGTTGTCTTCTTTATGGCATGTTTTTATTTCGGAATAGACACTCCTAAATTTGATGTGTTATTATATTTATTAAGTGTCTTAATTCTAATATTTTCGAGCCTACTTTTTTACTTGAATGAAGAGTGCTTCCTTACTTGACCCTGATTTGATTTGTATCTTAATGGCTCAAGTATTTCTGACCTAGGGCATAGTCTCATTGCATTTCTTGGCATTTATTTGCATGATTAAAATAAAATAAAAAAAGTGCATGTTTTATTCTTTTCTTTAATGCATTGTCCTGTCCTCATACATTGTTTGACCTATTGCTCTTTAACTCAACACTTAAATGGATAATTAAAAATCTAGATAATACGAGAGAGGCTCGTGTCCCTGAGTTCGACCTTGGTTTCTTGCCAAGTAAAATAATATACGACCGTCTGATTCTTATTGACATATCAATTAGATGGTCTTTGATAGACCCAATTCGGCCCGACTGCGATGACATCTTCAGTGCTAATTCCACATTATTAAAGGGTCGAATTAGCGGTTTATCAAATGGTGTCGTTGTCGGGGACACGGCTCATATCTTGTATTTTTTGGATTTTCATTTATTTAGTTAAGTGTTTCATTTTAGGTCAAGTTGTCCATTTGTCTTGCACTATAAATTTTTTTCTCAATTGATCTCTAACCGTTGCTTTTGTGGCATGGTCCTTAATGATTCAAGGAGGCGAGGAGCAAGGCTACCCGCTGAGAGGAGCCGCAGAACCATGCTTGGAGCATGTCGAGAAGAAAGAAAAAAATATCATTTCGCATATCATTGTCTCATGTAATAATCATCTTTTACAGTGGTCTTCGATCGAAGACTCGCGAGTGTAATCGAACGAATGTGGTTGTGTGGGGATCGTCCCCACTTGAGTGTCGACCTAGGACCAGGCACACGACTCTTCGAGCTTAGTTTAACATTTGCATTTTTATGTGCTTTCTCGTAGGTAGGACACACTAAAAAATAGACGCACAAAATCTCGCTTCACTTAGCCAAATTTAATAGACATTCTTCCCCGCTAATAGAAGCATGATTAGGTGCGGCTTTCTGATCGACTTGCATACATGAGTTTTGTTTTTTAAAGCAGCCCCATTTTTCACGTATTTTTGCCAAGTCACTACATGTTTTGTCGCTCAGCTTAGATCGTGGTTTTTATCGAATACATGGTTTTTCTTGATTTCCCCTCCTAGCTTGATCATCTAGGTTAAACGAAAAATGAGAATGAACGGTAGACGATGATTTCTTGATTTTGTGCTCATATTAAATCAGTGACAACCTTAAGAAAAAATTGGGACTGTTAAATTGCAAGTCGACCTAAAAATGGAGTAAAATTTTTTTTTGGGAGAGCAACACCCTCGTTTACGCATTGATTTTTACTTGACATTTTTTTTCGCATAAAATAAAATGATTTAATGACCAATAAAACCGACAAGATAATAAACTAACTTCGGTTGGTTTCATATGTGAGTTGGTGAAATTGAGGGTCTTGCATGCTTGATTGAGCCATGTTTGCTTTGATACACTCCTTAGAGCCTTAGTCACTCCATTAATCTCTGTAGATTCATCCGCTCACTTGTGTATCCATCCTTCTTCGTTCATTTTGGGTCTCTCCCAATATCAAATCTCATCTTTATACTTAGGCTAATCTTAGCCTAAGTATAGGGGGACCTAAGCCCCTGTGATTTTCTCCACTCATCTTTCCTTACCTTTATACTTAGGTTATTTCTAACCTAAGTATGGGGGGGGCCCTCCTTGGTTCCCATATTTTTCTTTAAATTTAAACGGACTTATGGACTTGTATCATTTAGTGCTATGAGGACATAGCAAAGTTTAAGTATAGGGGGGTATACCGTATATATAGTATACTTATTTTAGCTATAATCTGAAAATTTTAAAAAATTTAAAACTTTTTCCCTAAAGTAAAATCCTTTGAACTAAGTGGACTCAAGTGTTCTCACGGCTTTTTCTATATTATGCTACACTATTTTTATAAAAATATTTTCGAAAATGATTTGAAAAAAAGAGTTTTCCTTATTTTGAAAAATCTTTTGAAAATGTTTTGAAAATTTTTATTTGTGACATAGTTTTGAAAGCTTCTTTCTCTTTTCAAGGAAAATTGAGTCTAACCTTTGTTTTAACATTTAAATCAAAATCCATAAAAATGAGAAAATCCAAAAAAAAAATTCCTTTTAGGAGTCATTAGTGATTACTAAGCCCAATTAAGTAGCCACGTTCAGTGAGGGTTCACCCTTAGCAGATTGGATGGTTTAGAGGACATCGCGTAAGGCCCCGTCCTCAAGCAACGGGCTCCAGCCTGTACTTACATCCATACTGGCTGAATGCAGATGCATCTACTTAATTGAGTTTAGGCAGTCGTAATATCTCTTGAAGCTTTAAAAAAATTTAAATAAATAATAATAATAATAAATGTGTGTTTTGTTTTTAATGAAGGAGTTGGATTAATCCTCTACTTTCACACTTCCACCCAGGATCTGAAATGTTCAAGGAAACTTAGTTTGTGAGGACTTGAGATTTTAGGTTAATCAGTCTTAGCCATCAGGGTCTTAGACGTAATGATCCACATTCCCCTAGATTTCTAGATATGCGTGATATATTTCATGCTTAGTCTCAGACAATAAGAATATGATCAGCACCTCACATGCACGACTGCAGTTTCGATGAGATGAGTTGACTTTTCACTTGAGGGATTGGGATGAGGGATTTAATTCTGGACTTGACCTAATGATGCTCGAGGATGGGATAAAATCTTTGGAGGCTTCATGAAACCCGAGTGTCAACAAATATTAGCCAGTATGAGAACTTGGTTCTTATACTAATCTCTTGATATTGACCTAAGTGCTAGGATGTGAATAAATAAAAAAAATGTTGATCAGTGTGCGCCAACTCTTGGTAAAAGCAGTGGAGCTAGCCAAAAATATTATAAAGCAATGAAATGTCAAAGAAAAGATCTCATTCCACAAATCAAATATCAAAGAGCTTCCACCAAAGGCGAGCGCTCCCAACCATTTCAAAGTGTCCACTTGGACCACCGTTATTAGGACCAAGAGTCGAGCTTGCACCAAAAAAGGGATCTGCATAGTAAATGCTACAAGTCTGGGTGTCGAAGGTATGATAGGTACTCAAAAAAGACACACCCCGGTGTATTCCCAGGAAAACAAGTGCAGACGGCTCCAACTTCTCTTGACGGACGCACTGATCAACACCAAAAAAATGTGTTGCGTAAAAGGCACTAGAGAGAGTCCTTGTTCAAATGAGAGGGAGAGAAGAAATGACACAATCCCATGTCCTCCATTATTGGCCTTCCATCTACATTTTCTAAGTCTGACAACTAAAGGGACGGTGGACTGGATGCAAGATTTGATTTATTCTCTAGTGTTGAGGATTGGATCCTTAGGAGAATTTCTTAGACCAAGACCTTGGGTGACGTTTTGACTCTACTCTCGGAATTGCAGTCAACACTAAATTTCATATCCTTAGTGTATATGTACATCAGAGAGAGTCTAGATAATAACAGGAATTGGATGCCTCTTGATTAAGGTTGGGTTGAACTCTAGATTTTTGGTCCTCTAAAGTTGAGTGGACTTGAACAGATTGGATCCTGTACTCACATGCACAAGGGGGTTAATCCAGTTTATTCATTCTCTTTGATGCTCGAGGACGAGCATAGTTTAAGTATAGGGGGGTGATAAAACCCGATTTCATCATCTTAATTCCTTTTTTTAAACCCCCTTGCTTAAAATTGTGTCAATAAAAACCAGATAATGTCTTGTATTTATCAGAGTCTTGAATAAATTAAAAATCACAAAAAATGGCAAAAGTAAAATTCGTGGTATTTTTAGCCTTAAAAATACCCTCAAAATTATTTTATGTCCTCAGTTGACCTTGTTTTCATTTTTGGTCAACATGAAACTTGTAGATCTCATAAAGATCTACAATTTTCATGTTTTGAGTTTTCTCAAATTCAGCCATTTAACCCCTCAAAAATCAAAATTTCTTGTGCAATAATCTGATTGGGTCACATGGCCCTTTCTGGTTGAGCCACGTGCCCCGGCCTCCTTTGCACAGTCCACCCCTTGCCTTCTGCCATTGGATATATTCTTGATCCAACGACCCTAGGTTCACCACGCATCCTCTTAATGACAACCCTTCGCGCTGGCTTATCATCTCAGTCGTACGCCAGCACCGAGATCTCCATGCGCCACGTGTCACTTCTTCAGCCATCCGATCGGCAACGATCTTCACCATCTCAGTCGGTCACTCCTCCCATATTCTCCACCCTCCGATCGCCTTTCGCAAAATCATCATCACCGTCTGCCGGCGCTCACTCCATAGCACGACACGTGGCCACATCTTAGCCCTTTGATCATGCCACCTGAGATTCAATCAAGGCCACTCTTTAACGCCTGACCCTCAGCCGTTGGATCGCAAGATCCAACGGCCCGAGACCTCGTCTCCTACCTCCAGCTCCCCTCTCTCCCACGTTCCCCATCTCTTAAACTCCCTTTGCCCTTCCCATTATTCTGACCACCATCGCCACCTTCTCCACGCTCTCTGTAGCCCACGACCTTCACCCATCTCCCCTCATCCTCGTGGACTATCACGTCCCCCATGAAAGCCTCTCTGCTCACCCCATTTTCTCCTCAAAATCCACGATGTCTCCACCGGAACCGTCAACTTCACCTTCAAGTACCTCGCCCCCTCCACCAATTCACAACATCCACCTTTACGCGGGGAAGGGCCCAGCCCTCCTCCACCTCCCTATGACGGGGGGGGGGGGGGGGGTGAATGGATCGAGCAAAGACGACCCTATTCCCCTAGTGAGACCCGCTGACCTTCATGTCGGTGATGCGGTGCTCAGAGCCTGCTCGAGCAGCCCCGAGTAGCTGATGGGGTCCAGCGAAGACCCGAGGATCTTCTCGAACCCCAAGCCCAAGCTATACCCTCTATCTCTGATCAGGTAAGTCCCCTCCAACTCTCTAGTATTTTTCGCCTTTCTTCTCAGAGTTAATAAGGATGATACATCCCCTCTTGACCATCATCGTTCATCTCGCAAGTTTCGCCTCACTTTCCTCTTTCACGCGAGTACCTCTGACCATACCCTCTCCCTTCCCCGCCTCTGATCACCTCCAACCCATCTCCTCCGCCCTCTCCGGCAGAGGAGCTACGGTTCCTCACCTCCATCCGCTCGCATGGAAACCCCATATCATTCATATACATCTTTTCCTGTGCTTCGGCTAGTATACTAATCCTGCAGGTACTTGAACTCTCAATGGCTGGAGGTCTCGCCGGCGAGATCTTGAGCAACTTCTTCTCCGTCTATCAGCCATGTTTGGTCAACTCTGGATAGCGCGGTGAACTCCCACTGGCCCCAGCTTCCTCGCCAACCTTCGAAGGGGTCGTGGAGAGCTTCACCGAGCAAGTTACCCAGTGGCGGAGCTTGGAGCGCATCGCCGGAGCTCGATGATCGCCGCCAGTTGCCGTGGAAGAACGACAAGCAGGCACCGTTAGATCTTCAACATCCAACGGTTCACGAGGGACCACGTATGCAGAATCGGAGGATCTAGGTACCATTGGATTCTCATAATCCAATGGCCTACGATCGGCCACGCGTCGACACCAGAGCTGCACCGAGCCTCAGTCCACAAACCTCCAGGTTCGTGCCTCCCGAGCCTACACCAAGCTTCATATGAGTCCATGCATGGAGTCTTGTCCACTCCGAGCCTAGACGAACCTCCTTCGAACCTGAGCCAGCGACCCGAGCCTAGCCGAAGCTGCATCCAAGCTACTTCGAGCCTCGGATAGATCTGAGCCTGGGGAAGCACGTGTCGGTCACGTGCGACCTTGGGTCATTTGCACAGAGGCCCTCCTATGTCTCCTAATTTGCATTCAGGTCCTGCTGCACGTGCTACCCATGCGTGCCTGGGGTATTTTGCATTTTGACCCTCGCGGGTTTTAATAATTGCAATTATGCCCCTGTGTGTGTGGGACATTTACAGGGAAGGCCTTGCTCTTAACTTTTATTACGTTTTAGTCCCTCCCAGGGACGTGTTTGTATTTTTCTTTTCATATTTTCTTGTGTTTATGCCCTTGACTTCTTTTATGCATATCTTGAGCTTCGTAACTCCGATTGAGATGATTTCAGTGGCATTCTTGAGCTCTCTTTGTTGTCTTCTTTATGGCATGCTTTTATTTCGGAATAGACACTCCTAAATTTGATGTGTTATTATATTTATTAAGTGTCTTAATTCTAATATTTTCGAGCCTACTTTTTTACTTGAATGAAGAGTGCTTCCTTACTTGACCCTGATTTGATTTGTATCTTAATGGCTCAAGTATTTCTGACCTAGGGCATAGTCTCATTGCATTTCTTGGCATTTATTTGCATGATTAAAATAAAATAAAAAAAGTGCATGTTTTATTCTTTTCTTTAATGCATTGTCCTGTCCTCATACATTGTTTGACCTATTGCTCTTTAAATCAACACTTAAATGGATAATTAAAAATCTAGATAATACGAGAGAGGCTCGTGTCCCTGAGTTCGACTTCCGATTCAGTAATGAACCTGTATGATCCCTTTGAGAGATCATATGCCCTCGTATGCTCATCAACTCGCCGGTATATAGATCTTGATTAGATCATCAACATATCGGTCTACCAAATGTACATACTCAAACATATAGTAACACATCTGTCTCCGGTCAGAGGATGTGTGCCTATATCGTAATAATATACAACATAGGTCTTGGTTATCTAGATCTCATTAAGTCAACTCTTTGACCTAACTTATCTAACACCTCCGAATCTCTATTCCTATGCAGAGGACCTGCATCAAGAGGTTGGTTAGATATCAACCCATTAGAGAAAGGATTGCCATCTCCTACTCAGGCTGGAGATCATCTCTAAATAATCATTTGACGGTGCTTGATGAGTCCTCAATCTAACTCTTTAGATATTCATCCAAGAACCAGCCTTTATGATTCAACAATTGAATCAACAACTGTATGATTATTAAGATGACCATGGTACATAACCCTAATTGTACTAAGAGACCTATTGTGTAAATTAATTATTCTTCATTTTAGATCTGGGAATGATATTTGCAATACCATTTATTGCATAATGCCTCGGCGTGGGCTCGCATGTCCAATAGTTTGAGCTCTTTGCGATTTTTAGTACCGAAGTCTTTGCTGTATCTTCACTATGATCTGAAAAGAGATATAGCATAGTGCTCCAATGTTCTTAAATTGAATCAGAAGATTTAAAATTCGAAGTAATATTCAAGCCATTAATAGTGGTAATGGATAACTGATGAAACCTGATTTCATCATCTTAATTCCTTTTTTTAAACCCCCTTGCTTAAAATTGTGTCAATAAAAACTAGATAATGTCTTGTATTTATCAGAGTCTTGAATAAATTAAAAATCACAAAAAATGGCAAAAGTAAAATTCGTGGTATTTTTAGCCTTAAAAATACCCTCAAATATATTTTGTGTCTTCAGTTGACCTTGTTTCCATTTTTGGTCAACATGAAACTTGTAGATCTCATCGAGATCTACAATTTTCATGTTTTGAGTTTTTTCAAATTCGACCACTTAACCCCTCAAAAATCAAAATTTCTTGTGCAATAATCTAATTGGGCCATGTGGCCCTTTCTGGTTGAGACACGTGGTCTGATCTCCTTTGCACAGTACGCCCCTTGCCTTCTGCCGTTGGATCTATTCTTGATCCAACGGCCCTAGGTTCACCACGCATCCTCTTAATGACAGCCCTTCGATCAGTGCTGGCTTATCATCTTAGCTGCACGCCAGCGCCGAGATCTCCATGCGCCACGTGTCACTTCTTCAGCCATCCGATCGGCAACGATCTTCGCCATCTCAACCGGTCACTCCTCCCATATTCTCCACCCTCCGATCGCCTTTCGCAAAATCATCATCACCGTCCACCGACGCTCACTCCAGAGCACGACACGTGGCCACATCTTAGCCCTTTGATCATGCCACCTGAGATTCAATCAAGGCCACTCTTTAACGCCTGACCCTCAACCGTTGGATCGCAAGATCCAACGGCCCGAGACCTCGTCTCCTACCTCCAGCTCCCCTCTCTCCCATGTTCCCCATCTCTTAAACTCCCTTTGCCCTTCCCATTATTCTGCCCACCATCGCCACCTTCTTCATGCTCTCTGTACCCCACGACCTTCATCCATCTCCCCTCATCCTCGCGGACTATCACGTCCCCCGCGAAAGCCTCTCCGCTCGCCCCATTTTCTCCTCAAATTCCACGATGTATCCACCGGAACCGTCAACTTCACCTTCAAATACCTCGCCCCCTCCACCGATTCACAACGTCCACCTTTACGTGGGGAAGGGCCCAGCCCTCCTCCATCTCCCTGTGACAGGGGGGTGAATGGATCGAGCGAAGACGACCCTATTCCCCCAGTGAGACCTGCCGACCTTCATGGCGGTGCGGCAGTGCTCAGAGCCCGCTCGAGCTGCCCCGAGTAGCTGACGGGGTCCAGCGAAGACCCGGGGATCTTCTCCAACATCAAGCCCAAGATATACCCTCCATCTCCAATCAGGTAAGTCCCCTCCAACTCTCTAGTATTTTTCGCCTTTCTTCTCAGAGTTAATTAGGATGATACATCCCCTCTCGACCATCATCGTTCATCTCGCAAGTTCCGGCTCACTTTCCTCTTTCACGCCAGTACCTCCGACCACACCCTCTCCCTTCTCCACCTCTGATCACCTCTGACCCATCTCCTCTGCCCTCTCCGGCGGAGGAGCTTCGGTTCCTCACCTCCATCCGCTCGCATGGAACCCCATACCATTCATATACATCTTTTCCTGTGCTTCGGCTAGTATATTAATCCTGCATGTACTTGAACTCTCAATGGCCGGAGGTCTCACCGACGAGATCTTGAGCAGCTTCTTCTCCGTCTATCAGCCATGTCTGATCAACTCTGGATAGCGCGGCGAACTCCCACTAGCCCCAGCTTCCTTGCCAACCTTCGAAGGGATCGTGGAGAGCTTTACCGAGTAGGTTACCCGGTGGCGGAGCTTGGAGCGCATCGCCGGAGCTCGATGATCGCCGCCAGTTGCCGTGGAAGAACGACAAGCAGGCACCGTTGGATCTTCAACATCCAACGATTCACAAGGGACCACGTATGCAGAATCGGAGGATCCAGCTACCGTTGGATTCTCATAATCCAATGGCCTACGATCGGCCACGCGTCGACACCAGAGCTGCACCGAGCCTCATTCCACAAACCTCCAGGTTCGTGCCTCCCGAGCCTACACCGAGCTTCATATGAGTCCATGCATGGAGGCTTGTCCACTCCGAGCCTAGACGAACCTCCTTCGAACTTGAGCCAGCGACCCGAGCCTAGCCGAAGCTACATCCAAGCTACTCCGAGCCTCGGATAGATCCGAGCCTGGGGAAGCACGTGTCGGTCACGTACGACCTTGGGTCATTTGCATAGAGGCCCTCCTATGTCTCCTAATTTGCATTCAGGTCCTGCTGCACATGCTACCCACACACGCCTGGGGTATTTTGCATTTTAACCCTCGCAGGTTTTAATAATTGCAATTATGCCCCCGCGTGTGTGGGACATTTACAGGGAAGGCCTTGCTCTTAACTTTTATTACATTTTAGTCCCTCCCAGGGACTTGTTTGTATTTTTCTTTTCATATTTTCTTGCGTTTATGCCCTTGACTTCTTTTATGCATATCTTGAGCTTCGTAACTCCGATTGAGATGATTTCAGTGGCATTCTTGAGCTCTCTTTGTTGTCTTCTTTATGGCATGCTTTTATTTCGGAATAGACACTCCTAAATTTGATGTGTTATTATATTTATTAAGTGTCTTAATTCTAATATTTTCGAGCCTACTTTTTTACTTGAATGAAGAGTGCTTCCTTACTTGACCCTGATTTGATTTGTATCTTAATGGCTCAAGTATTTCTGACCTAGGGCATAGTCTCATTGCATTTCTTGGCATTTATTTGCATGATTAAAATAAAATAAAAAAAGTGCATGTTTTATTCTTTTCTTTAATGCATTGTCCTGTCCTCATACATTGTTTGACCTATTGCTCTTTAACTCAACACTTAAATGGATAATTAAAAATCTAGATAATACGAGAGAGGCTCGTGTCCCTGAGTTCGACCTTGGTTTCTTTCCAAGTAAAATAATATACGACCGTCTGATTCTTATTGACATATCAATAATTAGATGGTCTTTGATAGACCCAATTCGGCCCGACTGCGATGACATCTTCAGGGCTAATTCCACATTATTAAAGGGCCGAATTAGTGGTCTATCAATAACCTAGACACACCCAACAAATTTGTGACGCTTCTGCAACAATTTTGACGTGAGTAATTGATAAACACAAAATTTAGAGCGGTCGTATTGACTCACAAGGCGAGTCAACAGTCGGTGTCGTGACCACTACAAAATCCTGTATTTAATCAACAATTAACCCACACTATAGATCAAGAAATTAGAAATAAATGTGGAGTTAAAATTTATTTTTAACTCTGCACAAAAGAAGTATAGCAAGCAAGTATGCAGAGAGTTCGATCACAGGGAGCAAACAGGGTAGAAGCACAAGTGTGTGTGTGTGAGTGTGAGGCGTGTCTACACTATGCAAAGCAAATGATTTTTGTGGGTTTTTACTTTTTAATTTTTTTAAATTTAATTTTCAATTTTGTATTTTGGTTTTTAATTTTCTAATTTTTATAATTTTATATTTTATATTTTTTTCTTTTTTAATATTGGAATATAAAGTCAATGTAATAAAAGACAAGATAGAATATTACTAAATATATGCAAAAAATAGTCAAAAATTCAGAAATAAAATCTTTTTGGTATTTTTATAATTTCCTACTATTTTTGTGATTTTTGGGTATTTTTCAAATTGTTTTTGCTATTTTTAAATAGTGAAATAAACTAAAACAATGGACAAGCTACTGGCTGGGGGTAAAATGGGAATTAAAATAAGCAAACAGACACAAAATTTTTCAAAACTATTTTTCAAATAAGGATAATAAAATATAGAAGAAACAGAAACTGAGTTTATAATTTTTTGAGTTTTCTAAGATTTTATATATTTTTTTGAAGTTTTTGAGTGTTTTTAAATTTTTAGGGTTTTTCTTTTGAGATTTTTAGTGATTTTTGGACTGACACTAAAATAGATTAAAATAGACTGTAGGGAATTTTTTTGAAATTTTTCGAGGTCTTTTTATATTTTTTGGTATTTTCTAAGCTAGACAGTAGATAAAAAGCATGTTTTTGATTTTTAATAAATATAAAAATGAAATAAAATCAAAAACTAAAAATATTGCGTTGAAGTACAATCAACGGGAGCTTAAGTTTAATTTTTGAGAATTTTTCGATTTAAAACGAGGCTCCAAATGAATAGGACAAGTCCACAAAAATATCACAACCTGGCAGGGGTATACATGCAATTAGACAAACATCCAGGGGCTATGCTACAAAATTTCCACAAAGTTTTAAACTAAAACTTGCATTTAATGGACTAGAAATAAAATACAAAACCCGGTAGGGTATTAGTACAAAATGTCCAAACCCAACATGTGCTACACACACGCCTGGTAGGGACCTAAACGCAATATTCAAAAATCTCCAGGGCTCATATGCAAAATATCCGAAAGTTTAACACTGGACTACAAAATTTTGGGACTAAAATGAAATAACTAAACCTCAGGGGGGTCCTTGCAAAATGCCCACCCCCTCACGCGCACATGCATGTGAGGTTACGTGGCACAGGACCTACGTACGAATAAAATAAACGTGCGGGGTTTACATGCAAATAATACAAAATATTTACGCTACAGATGAAAGTTTTAGGACTAAAAAGTAAATACAAAATGCGCGGGGTGAAGAGTGCAAAATACCCCTTTGCGCGCGATCCAACGGCGGGGAGGATGCCACTTAAACACGTGGCGTGGATCCAACGGTCGATGGCGATTCGCGTTGAATGGAGGAGATTAGATCGTTGGACGACGATGGGACAGTGGCGACGTGGCGCAATCCAACGGACGCTGCTCGATCTGGGGAGCTTCCTCGATCCGATGGCTGGGAGGCTAGTTCCAAGAACAACGAAGAACACCGGCGAGGGTGAGCTTCGTCGTCCGAGATCTCCGTCCTCCGACGATGATAGAGCTTCAAAATGGTCGTGGAGCTTCCTGGGGACCTTCTCTTCCTCCTGGAGGCATTACAATATCACGGCGAAGACCGTGGCGCTCGCTGGCAACTGGCAGAGCTGGAAGGCTTCGAGACCTCCGGCGAGCTTCCAAAATTGACTCCAGGCACGCTTGAGCGTGCGTTGACCTGCAAAAAGACTTAGGAGGTCCAGGAAAAACTGCCTGGACCTCTGGATGGGAGTGGTGAGGCGAGATGCGACTTGGCGTGGAATGACCGGAGGTGCACTCCGGCCAAGATGATGATTTGAGCGATCTGGGCGACAAAACATGAAATTTCTTTGGGGTTTTTGATCCTAACACTAACAGAAACTCAATGCAAAAGAGAAATAAATGTGAAGTGGCCCTCAATGGTCGGAACCAGAGGGAGAAGGGGACCTCGACCGCCGGAGTTGCAGGAGGTGGTGGAGACGCCTCCGACCTCTATCGCCTTGGCTGAAGGGCTTGCGGTGGAGCTGTCACCTCCAGGAAGCTCAGGAGCATGAAAGGGGCGACGAGGGGTGGACCGGAGGGATTCGAAATTCAAATCGAAGGTGTCCGGCCGCATATATGTTGTTTGACTTCGAGCTGCAGGGGCTCAAAGAACGAAAAATCTGGAGCGCCTCAGTGATCCTCGTCCCAAGGTAATCGCATGGCGGGGAAGACCAAGGATCGAGGCTCGGATTTGCAGAAGGATTCATCATGAAAGAATGCAAGGTTCAGCCACGAAAAGCCAAGAAGTTGGCTCAAAAACCAACTTCTGACACGGCACAAGGGGGAAGGCGACCAGTTGACTGGGGTCAACTGGTGGCGCCTCCTGGTTGGTCCACGTGGACCAACCAGGAAAAACCCAGCAAAAATTATTTGTAAAATCATTTAAAAATCGAAGATGAATTTATTAATTTTAGGTTATAAAATGAAAAATATTTCTTATTTTCTAAATTATTTTATGGTGCTTTTTAATTATTTTTATGAAGTATATTTTTACAAGTTACTTTTTATACCCCTTTATAGGTATAATATCTATATATTTTAGTATTTTATTTTTATGTTGTGATTTTGATTTCTTTATTTTTGTATTATTATTTTATAAAATTATAACATGCTTTTATACACATAAATATATTTTTACTTTATTTTTCTGATGATCTTTGCATAATTAATAAAATAAAGGAATATATTGTATAGGTATATGTGTATGTATTTTGCCTATGTATTGTGTATACATTTATTTTATTTTATGTTTTCTTTGAGTTTTATTTTGATCTCAATGCACACATATATTATAAGTAATTTTTACAAAATAACAAAAATATAGAATTATAAAAATAGTGAATAAATAATAAAATGAATATTTTAAGCTATACAAGTATACAATAGGGGTCCAAAACTCAACTTTCAAACCGTGGCTCCGCCAAATGCGAAACCACAGCCATTAAATAGATTATTTTATTCTATATACAATTAAAGGTGAGTTTGCTGCATTTGGAGTTTTCATTTGTGAGATACAGGTCTGAGAAGTTGGGATTCTGGATTCTTATTCAGACCATAACTTTTTATCTGTACATTATTTTTCAGTGAAATCAATTTTGTATTTTTCTTTATTTAATTATCTACAATTTCATGTCAAAGTTTCTTTATTTGATGTATAAAAAGTGGAACCAAAAATAGGTCCCAAAATGAATAAAGAATGAATAAAATAATATAGGTAATTTGACCCTTATCTCCCCCTACTTTATTCCTTGTCGACCTATTCATCAAGATGCCTAGGTCTCGGGGTGTTTGTGGGTCATAAAATATTTACAATATTTTATTCTTTTTCTTTTCTTTTATTTATTCTATAATTTTGGCTTTAATTACAGTATTTTATACACTATTTAGATGCACATGCATGAATGCTAAATTGCTCTATTTAATGCTATTTACATGCATTTGTTAGGGTTTTTTGATGCCAAAATGATAGAATAAAGATGATGAAATGTGGATTCATCATCCCCCTATACTTTACCTTTGCTAGTCCCTAGCAAACACTTATGCAATAAGTGCAAAAAGAAAAAGAAAGAAAAGAAAAAGACGAACTTGGATTTTGTTTAATTATCAAACTTGTCTTCACAAAATCAAAGTTTGGAGCTTAAGTCGGACCTTTGGAATTTTAGTGTGGACGGAACCTTAATGAGAACCGAATTTGAAACCCAACAGTCCTTGAGAATCCCAAAACTTTGTTCAAGTCTCCTCAGTAGCCAGGTCAGAAATACTTCAACTCATACGCAAACTCTTACGACTATGAGTCTGACTCGTACAGTGTAAGTAATCATGGCTCTCCCCAACTAGAATGACAAAGAAACTGACTTCTCCAGTACGACAACCCAATGATTCCCCAATCCAACAACTCCATCCTCGAGGAGCGGGGTATTCCCTTCTAAGTTCAAGTGGCAACCAACTCAAGAGGAGGGGGTGAAGAGAAGAATGGACGGTAGCCAGTGTAGTTACCTATCCTGGGATGCAAGAACAGTGTAGTCAAGTCATCCTGCTGCAGGCTCACATGATATGACTTTGGAACTCAAGCTTGCTTATTGACTTTACAACATTTGTACATACTTGCAGGCTTTTTATTTTTGTACATGCCTGAACATTTTTTTTTAATACTATATACATCAGCATTTACATAAGGAGTTTTTCCTCTTTAGCCAGTAGACTATCCCTCTTTTGAAGCTTTATCGCAACCCACATCCTCCTGTCTTTAGGCTTCCTTATTACTGGACGGGTTGGGGTGCACTTCCCTCCCTAGAGGAGGACAAATGTTTCCACTTGTGTGCGTCTCATACCGGCAAATCCAATCCACTCACCACTCCAACTGAGTTGAGCCATGTGAAAGGTGCAGGTGTCCAAGTTAGGTCATTATCAACAAGAGTCGTGCGTGTGCTCCGAAATATTCTACTTAGGCAGTCAAGAATCCATTGAACCAAGTCCCGTGATCCTCAAAGAATAAAGTCAACTAGACCTGAAGTACCTCAATCCCAGTTCCTATAAGGTTCCTGTTATTAGGTAGATTTTAAGGTCCAATCAAGCTCCAATCTCCGGATTTTACTTAGACTTGTGCAACTATCAAACTCAACCCGAAAAATACGAATCCTATGCAATGCCATGCAGAAAATATTTTTGTGATTCAATTTTTCAAAATTTTGAACTTTTTATGGATTTTTGAAAAGATGATGATGATGCATATGCATATGCATTTTTTTGTATTTTTCAAAAATATTTTTCAAATGTTTTTGGATTTTACTTTTGCAAATGTTTTTGGGCTTTTTGAAAATAAAAAGATTTTGGCTGAAAACTGGGTGAAAACTATGTACACGGGAGTGCTTCTTATATATAGAAGAAGTGGATTTTAAGAATTTACAAGGGTAAGTGATCAGTTTTATACATATATATATAGTGGATTTTGGTGAGATGTAAGTATTCCTCAAACTTATTTGACACCAGCTTTTCACACAATTTTTTTTAAACTATAGTCCAAAATAATTTTTACAAACATTTTTGCAAACATGTACATACATTTGAAAATCATTTTGCAAAGGTTTTCCAAACAGTATATGTAGATTTTTCAAAATATTTTTGCAACCATTTTTCAGACCATTTGCAAATCATTTTTCAAACATTTTATTTCACACAAAGAAAAGAAATTTTACAAACCACACATTTTTACACAGGTTGAAAACATGTAACAAAACATTTTCAAAATAGTTTTCAATAGATGTTCACAAAGATTTTCAAACTATTTTTCAAATATTTTGCAAAAAACATTTTCACCTGATTTATTAATCAGTATATACAAAAAGAATTTGAGGAACATAACACCTTTTTATTAAAGATTTTTAATGAATTTTAAAGAATTTTTAGCCATATTATTAAGAAAATACGAAAGTACGAGTTATGGCTAAAGTATATACACAGTATATACGACCCCCCTATACTTAGCTTGAGCTATGTCCTCATAGATCGGAGAGAAAAGAGAAGACATAACTCGTACTAAGTATAGACAAGTCTAAAGAATAAATGAATGAACCAATGAGAAGTTGACCGTCCCCCCTATATAGGATCAAATAATCCTAAGTATAGCAGACTGTACAAAACGCAGGGAGGGTCAAGGGTGGGAATGAACAGATCATACTCAGATTGTCTCCCCCTATACTTAGGGTGCGTTTGGTTGGGGGGGTTACCCCCCACTTTGGGTGGGTAACCCCCCAAAACCCCCACTTTTAACCCACTAGTGGGACCCACTCCCTTACCATCAAAAAAATTAAATATTATACCATCATATCATCTAAAAATCATAAAATACTCAACTTCTACTCACTATTCCAAACTTCAATACAATCACATCACAACAACCACCCACTTTTTCAAATTTCAATACAATCATGTCATAATAACTACCAACTTTTTCAAATTCCAATACAATCACATCACACAAACCCTCCCAACCCTTAACCCACCAACCAAACACACAAACACAAAACCGGGTTATCCACTCCTGGATAACCCACGAACCAAACGCATCCTTAGGGTAAGATATATCTGAGTATAGACAAGAAGAGGAGACAATGGAGAGGATCGGAATAAATGAAAACTCGGGGTGCAAACCCCCCTATACTTAGGACAAAGTACGTCCTAAGTACAGAAAACTGACAACAAGGAGCAGCACCTTTTTGATAGATAAAGAAAATAGAAAAGGAAAAGAAGAAAAGAAGAAAATAAATCAACAGATGAAAGAGTGATATGGACAGATGATCTGTACAGCGGAAGATGGAAGTGATCACCATGTATGAGATGCAGATGATGTGAGTCAAAGAACACATCTCATACCAGAAGAATGGGGGCAACGTCGATGGTCGGCGGATCATGATCTAGATATAGCTTCAGGCGTTGACCATTGACGCGGAAGGTAGAGGAAGATGACGGTTCGGATATGTCAATACTGCCATTGTCATGCACCTTCCTGACCACATACGGACCTTTTCACTTGCTCTGTAATTTCCCTGGAAATAATTTTAGCCTAGAATCAAACAACCATACTCTCTGATCTGGCTCAAACTGTTTATGGCTGATGTGGGAATCGTGCCATGTTTTCACTTTTTCTTTGTACTGTAGGCTGTTGGAAAAGGTTGTGTCTCTCAGTTCCTCCAGGGCTGCCAACTCTGCTCTTCTCTGTTCTCCTATACTCTCAGAATCTAACAGTAACTCAGTGGCTGCCCAAAAAGATTTGTGCTTGATCTCCACTGGCAGATGGCACGGCTTGCCATAAACAAGTCGAAAGGGAGATGTCCCCAATGGATTCTTGAAAGAAGTCCGATAGGCCCACAAGACCGAGTCCAAAAGCTGTGATCAATCCTTTCGGTCTGGGCGGACAACTTTCTGCAAGATTGTTTTTATCTCCCGGTTCGATACTTCGGCAAGACCATTAGTCTGAGGGTGATATGGTGTGGCAACCCGATGGTCAATGCCGAACTCGTCTACAAGGACCCTAACCTTGTCATTGATGAAATGAGACCCCCCGTCTGAAATCAAGACTCTAGGTACCCCGAACCGTGAAATGATATTTTTCCTCAAGAATTTGCACACGATTTTAGCATCTACGGCTCGGGCGGGGATGGCCTCAACCCATCGGCTGACATAATCAACAACAAGCAGGATATGCTCGAATCCCTGACTCTTAGGAAATGGGCCCATGAAATCAATCCCCCATGCATCAAAAACCTCACAGAAGTGAATGGGTTGCATGGGCATCATGTCTCTCTATCCGCAGGTTCCCATTTTCTGACAGTCAGTACATCTCTTCACGAACTCATCAGAATCCTTGAAGAGAGTAGGCCACCATAGGCCGGATTGAAGCACCTTCTGTGATGTCCTTTTCCAGAATGATGTCCTCTTGCCTCAAGCTTGTGGCAGTATGTGAGGACGCTATGATGCTCTTCTTGAGGAATGCACCTCCTCCAGATACTGTCCCCTCCTTCATGATAAAGGATGAGATCCTCCCAATGGTAAAACTTAGCCTTCGCCAGGAAGGTCTCGAGTTTCTGCCTGGGCCAACCTTGTGGAATCGTCTTGGCAACAAGATAGTTTACAATGTCGGCGTACCATGGGAGCGAGGTGATAGCCAAGATCGCCTCATCTGCAAACGTCTCTGTGATAGGTGCGCTGGGCTCAGATTCCTCAAGATTCTCCAATCTGGAGAGATGATCCGCCACCACATTCTTGACTCCAGTCTTATCCTTAATCTCAATATCAAATTCCTGGAGCAGAAGGATCCATCTGGTAAGGCGTGCTTTGGCATCCTTCTTAGCCATTAAGTACCGGATGGCGGTGTGATCAGTGCAAATAGTCACTCTAGATCCGAGAATATACGATCGATATTTATCCAGAGCAAAGACTACGACCAACATCTCTTTCTCAGTCACAGTGTAGTTCCGCTGAGCGGCATCCAAAGTCCGGCTGGCGTAGTGAATGGCAAAAGGCAAACCATCCCTCCTCTGTCCAAGCACAACCCCAACGGCAAAATCTGAAGCATCCGTCATGATCTCGAATGGGAGAGACCAATCGGGTGGCTGAAGGACAGGAGCTGAATCAACCATATTCTAGAGAGTCTCAAAAGATGCAAGACACTTATCATTGACAATAAACTCGGTGTCTTTTGTTAGCAAGTCAGTAAGCGGTCGGGCAATTCGACTGAAGTCCTGAATGAACCGTCAGTAGAAACCGACATGCCCCAGAAAAGACTGCAACTGACGCAAGTTGGATGGCGGATTGAGTTTTCTGATGATATCCACCTTGGCCGGATCGACCTCCATGCCCCTATTGGAGACGATATGACCAAGGACCGTCCCTTGAGTCACCATGAAGTGACTCTTCTCCCAAGATAAAACAAGATTGAACTCTATGCAGCGCTGAAGCACATGGTCTAGGCAGTCAAGACAGGCATCGAACCCATCGCCGTAGACCGAGAAGTCATCCATGAAGACCTCTAAACAGTCACCCACCATGTTCGAGAATATGGACAACTTGCACCTTTGAAATGTCGCTGGAGCGTTACATAGACCAAAGGGCATCCGTCTGAAAGCATAGGTCCCAAACGGACAGGTGAATGTCGTTTTCTCCTGGTCTTCGGGTGCAATGGCCACTTGATTATATCCAGAGTACCCGTCAAGAAAGCAGTAATGACTCTTCCCAGCTAGCCGCTCGATAATCTGATCAATGAAGGATAGCGGGAAGTGATCCTTCTTGGTAGCCTCATTCAATCGTCTGTAGTCCACACAGACCCTCCAAGAAGTGGGCACTCTAGTAGCGATCACCTCTCCAGACTCATTGACAACTATAATGATACCCATCTTCTTGGGTACCACATGTAGTGGACTAACCCATTTGGAGTCGGAGATGGGGTAGATAAAATCGGTGCTCCACCACTTTGAAATTTCTTTCATGACTACGTCTCGAAGATTCGGGTTCAGCCGTCGCTGGAACTCACGCGACGGCCTAGCGTCATCTTCAAGATAGATGTGGTGAGAGCACAGAGCTGGACTAATCCCCCGGAGATCAGATATACTCCATCCGATTGCCTTGCGGTTTCTTTCAAGAACCTCCATCAGACGAGATTCTTGTTCTCCAGTCAAACCTGCTGAGATGATGACTGGGTGCATATCGGGCTCACCCGCAAGGAATCTATACTTCAACGACTGCAGTAGAGGTTTTAGTTCTGGACAACTGGGAGGCGGCAGATCTGGCTTCTGATATGTCTGTGTGAAGGCGACCAGGTCTGCATGGGAGAACTCTTGCTCTGCATGAATTTCTGACGAAGGGCGGCCTGCTGAATCATCAATAAACTTAACTGGCTCGCACTCTGTCATGGATGTTGGCTCAGAAGGAATCAGACAAGGTAAGTAGTCATCAAAATCATCCCAGTCAATGTCTGAATCCGAGGGATCAGAAGAAGATGAGCAAGAATGAAAATCATCAGCACCACTCGTCCCAACACTGTCAGCCTCAGGTGTATCCTCATCCAGGGGTGTGCTCTCCCGGCTCTCGACTGCCATGAGCTTTAGATATAGTGAATCTGTAGGCAAGGCAAGGGTCGGTGCTACAGGATCTATCCAGTTGGATTCGTCATCAGTCATCACAAAATCACACGCCTGGTGGATGTCTAGCTCTTTCTCTGTCATCTGCGCGGCTTCACTTGACTGCTCCGAGCATTCTAACTCTCTGGCTCTGGTTTCCTCGATCGTCTCTATTTGTAGAGTTTCGCCCTCTACGCAAAAGCATACCTTCCCACTGTCATGATCGGTCACCGCCTTGGCTGTGGCCAAGAATGGACGTCCGAGGATGATGGAGGCATCAGTTACCGGCTCAGGGATCTCCATGTCCAACACCACGAAGTCCACGGGGAATTTCAAGCCCTGAATGGTAACGACCACATCTTTCAATAACCCCTTCGGCCTCTTAGTCGACCTATCAACAAACTGAAGGACTGTCCTGCTCCTACAAAACATTTCGGAGATAGAGCTGCTTTGATAGAAGCAGGAGACCCGGAATGAAGTGAGGAAGAGGCTAATGACCCCCTTTGAATTAGCCTCGTATGATGAAGTGAGGAATAGGAAAACCCCCTCCCATTGAACTATATACCCGGAATGCAGTGATTCATAGGCTAATTTCCTTCTTCTGCTTTAGTGATGAATAGGAAAATGACCTCCTGCAAGTAAGGCTGCCGGAAGAAGGTTGATTGAAGAGCCGTTGTCTAATAGAGTACGATCAAATTGCTGCTCCTGAATCTCGCATCTGAAATAGGGAGCTCCTGCATCTGGTCGCTTGGCTAGCAGCTTGTTCTGAATAGTACAGTAAGTGGAATGAGTGAGCACATGTGATCTATGTGGTTCCTCCTCTTCCCGCAGATGGTAGTTTTCTCCTTCAAGTTCTTTTTGAAGAGGGGGATGTGCTCAAGTACTTCCTGCAGAGTCAGCTGAATATGGAACCTGTCAATCATCTGGTTGCTGAACTCTACCCGTTGCTCTTTTTTGGGATTTTCTCTTTTGTTCCCCTTCGCTCGGCGGAGCGCCTCAGGGAAGGGGATGGTAGGGGCCTCCACAGATGGAGGACTAGGAATCGGTCCCTGTGCCTGTGAAGGAGGAGAATCCATACAATAATCATCATTCAACACATATGGATCTGCAATGTGAACAGAAACCTTTCCTTTATTCATATTTTTGTTTTTCTTTTTGTTACCACAGTCCATAGATACAAAAGGTGGTAACATCACAGAGGGAGGCTCAACAAAAGTAGATGTGGTGGCCTCAGTACCACCTCCGGCACCTGTATTCGCGGCATCAGCACCGCGCTCTGGCTCAGCATCCAAAATGGTGGCATCAGCACCACCGTCTGCATCTGGTATCACGACGGCCTCAGTACCGTCGTCTGGATCACCATCATTGGTGGCCTCAGCACCACCGTCTTCAACATCATCATTAACGGCATCAGCACCGCTACTCTGCTCCTCTGGCACTCCTGGTTCTGCATCTGGTTGTCGCTCAGAAGAGGCGCTGCCTGCGGGCATCCTACCGCTCCTACTAGTCACAAAATCAGCATCATAGAAAGAATAAGACATATCACTCAAATAGTCACTAGGAGAGGTATCCTTTGTAAACTCTACCTGCTCAGACTTCCTTTTCAGATTGTTCGGGTTAGGTTCAATCTGAGCGGGTATGGCGGCCTTGCCTTTGATGATTTCCCTCATCTCCTGCCGGAATTCATCCATTTCTTGCTTGAAGGATGCTCGTTGTTCGGAGAGCAAGCGGGCAAGATCATCTAAAGCTAGGTTCTCAAAAGCTGGGCCCTGAGAACCGGATGGGTTCCCTTGCGGGAAATGAGGTTGCTGTTGCTGAAACTGGGGCTGGTGGGGATATGATTGATGAGGCTGCTGACGCTGCCTCCACTGTTGTCCCTGATAGGCGGGACGAGGACCACTCTGGTATTACTGTTGATGGGCGTACTGGGGCTGCTGCTATTGCTGTGGCTGCTGGCTGCTCTGCTGTCCTTGAGCGGGATTCTGCTGCTGGGATGAGGAGCCACCATTGCCCTAACGAAATCCGGGGTGATCACGACGGATCCCGGGATGAGGGTACCGGTCGTACCAAATCCCATTGACTTCCATCAATGGTTCCTGCTCAAAGGAGGATGGAGGAAGAACTGCTAGTGGCTGCTCCGGCTGATACACCACCATCTGAGTGTCTGGAGATGGTGGCTGCGCTGGGTAGTACTGTAGCTGTGGAACCGGCTCTGCCTGGATATAATTCACCTGGCGGTACGAGGTAGAGGGTTGGTTGGAACTGCTACTGCCAGGGTCAGCCCGTGACCTGGGAGGCTGCTGGGAATGAGTTTGTGCCTCCTGGACGCAAAGGATTTGCGTCTTCAAGTCACTCATGGTTTTGGCGATCTGGTCCATCTGGGCCATGCCTTGCGTCTGTTTCTTCTCGAGGATCTCAAGACGATCTAGCTTCTCACTAATTATGCCCATGTCGATTGCGGCTGATTCAGCTTGGGCTGCGGCTGCCGACACTATGTTGGGACCAGCATCGATACGGGCGATCCTCTGGAATGATCCCGCTCCTTGCGGGGGCTTCTGCTGCGTGTAGACACGGGCTTGGGCCATCACTGTTGAATTCTCTGCCGTGCCCTCATAGATGGACCAAATGCCGTCTTCACCCTTGGAAAAGTATGATCCACCGCAAGAGGCGTTTACTATCCCCTGCAGCTCCGGTGTCAGCCCACAGAAGAAACTTTGCACTAAGTTGGGCTTTGATATGTCGTGATGTGGACACCGGTCGATGAGCTCTCGGAATCGATCCCAAGCTTCGTGAAACTGTTCATTAAGGATCATGACAAAATTGCTGATCATTGCTCTAGCTGCATTGGTCCGACCGAGAGGGTAGTATTTCTTCAGATACACGGTCCGGAGATCTGCCCAAGTGTCGATGAATCGCCCAAGGTGTTTGAGCCAATATGTGGCTCTGTCAACCAATGAGAACGGAAGGCGATCATCTTGATCGTGTCCTCAGTCATCAACCAATCATGCATCGTGCTGCAAATCTTTTTGAACTCTTGGAGGTGGAGGTGTGGCTCTTCGGTCGGCAACCCATGGAATTTGGGTAGAAGCTGAATGGTATGGGGCTGCAACTCGAAATCTCCATGGATAGGCAGGAGTCTGATCCACCGATGTGTATGGGACGCTGCTGGGTTATGCAATTCTCTCATGATGGTCTGCGGCGGTCTCTCAGCATCGGGGTCACCTCCTCCTGCATCAGGTCCTCCTCCTCCTCCACCACCACCGCCCCCAGGTCGGTTTTCTCTCATTTGAGCTATCTCTCTCATGAGATCACCCATGAAGGTTCCCTGATCACGGATCTGCCTCTGCAGGTCTCCAGGGATGCAAGAAGTGAATTGTTGATGGCCGCCTGATCAAATAAGAACGGAGGGTGATCATGGTCATCCGGGTGCTCGCCTCTGTCTGCCATCTCAGGATTCTCTGAAAAAGCAAAAGAGGCCATCTCAGGTGCTGTCGAATGATCTGAACTCTTTGATGCACTGAATTCTGAAACTATTGGACTGAGAGAAGGAGAATGAGAAGGGTGATCGAGGGGGAACAGGGTGGATGTGAACTCAGGCTCGGAGAGCGGACTCTCCGAGGTAGTCCTAGATGAATGAGGAGGAGTGCTGGAAAGCGGTGCCGACAAGGTCGGCCTAAGAGACCTCCGTCCCATCATCTTGATTATTGGGAAGAGCAGGGAGAATGCAGAAGAAGAATGACAAAATGAGATGCAAAATTGTGCACAATTGTGTTGTGTTTTTGATCTTGACCTAAATAAATCTAGCAATCAAACACAAAACAGGGGTGAGTTCACCAACTCAACACATGAAGCCGTGAAGGTTCGGCTTTTATCTTGTCGGTTTTAGCTTGAATTCAGGAATTAATCTTTTCACGAGTCCTTAGAGCGCTACGCCTAAAGGAGAGAGAGTACTGCCGGAAAAGTATTCCCGTACTTGTCCTCCTCCTGTGTAACCTGTAACTTGCGCTTTTTAAGGTCCTTGTAACCCTTCCTGGATCCCTACTCAGCCAAATAAATAGAGGGAGGAAGCCGATAGGCGAAACCGATACTTCGGATCTCGCTCGCAACGGAATCACCCGTGGGCATGCAAGATCCTACTCGGACGCAGACGGTGAGACAGACACACCCGTGAAGGCGTGGCCTATGTTCGGTACTTCGGACAAGGTCGATGCTCACACAATAACGAGTCACCAATGGCGACCAAGCCTTACTCGCCTACGTACGATAGTAGCGCCAATACTTCGGAAATCCAGGCGATACACAAGGCAGCCACAAGTTGGGTTTTGGGCTCTAATCCTTACGAAGCGCTCACCTCACTTGGAAGGAAACCTTCCCATGCAACCTGAATACAAGTGAGGGTGTTACTCTCCCCAATCAAGGAATCCAATTACCAATTTTATTTTTGGTCAAGGTTTTCTTAGCAGCCCCTTTTTTAATTTTTTTGGTGTTATCGCTTCTTTTGAGTTGATTCAAACAAGCGCCTAACGATTTTTGTATTTTCTTAATCCTACTTTGTTCCAAAAATAGAGGGAGAATAGAGTCGGAAAAGTTGATGCAAGTCGACACCAAGGTGGAAATCTCACCTTTGTGCCTAAATGATGGATGCAAAGTAAGAAGACTTACAGCGAATCCCAGCTCTCTCCATGTGGGATGCAAAGCAGAATTTATAAACCTATACTACATGCCAATATGCAATGCGGAAATCGTCCTAAGATAGGCAACTGCTAGCGTGAAGAACCACAAGCTAATCACTAACCTCCAATCCTAATGTCCGGTCTAGGCTTACCCCTCCTTCTCTCGACACATCGAGTTTAGGAGAAGCGCTTGGCGGGATGAGCTCGCGGCGCGTGGATCGAAAGCTAATGATTAACTGTTTAGTTAGTCTAAGTCCAAATACGATCTATAGGAACATGCAAAGGTGATTAGTGTGTTTGGACCTATTCTAATCGAATCAAGCAAGTCTAGAGTCTAAGGGCTCAATCCACAAAAGACTTGAAAATGAAAACAAAACCGGAAAATGACAACGGAAAACGCGATGAAAAGCCGCGGTGAGCCCCCGAGTGAATAAACACCCGGAAATTAGGCCCGGTAGTCTGAGTGTCCAAGTCCTGAGTCTTGTATTATTACAAATTAATAAATCACTCTCTCTCATAAAATATAAATGCAACTAATCTAAGCACTCTCTCTCACTCCTCCTGCTCTCTCCTGCCGGCTTGGCTAAAGAACAGCCGGCTCCGCTTCCCAAGGATGCTTCGGGTCACCTAGGCGATCTGCCTTGCTTCGCGGTCCCTCGCAAGAAGACAAGAAAAGAATGGTCAGAAAGCTCAACAGTAGATATCAAAAATGTAAGAGAGATAAAATAAAGCTATGGTAGACAACAAACACAAACAGATAAAAAGATAAACTACTCGCTGTTGCTCCCCGACAACGGCACCATTTGATAAACACAAATTTTAGAGCGATCGTATTGATTCACAAGGCGAGTCAACAGTCGGTGTCGTGACCACTATAAAATCCTGTATTTAATCAACAATTAACCCACACTATAGATCAAGAAGTTAGAAATAAATGTGGAGTTATAATTTATTTGTAACTCTGCACAAAAGATGTATAACAAGCAAGTATGCAGAGAGTTCGATCACAGGGAGCAAACAGGGTAGAAGCACAAGTGTGTGTGTATGTGTGTGTGAGTGTGAGGTGTGTCTACAGTATGCAAAGCAAATGATTTTTTGTGGGTTTTTAATTTTTAATTTTTTTATTTAATTTTCAATTTTTTATTTTGATTTTTAATTTTCCAATTTTTATAATTTTATATTTTATATTTTTTTCTTTTTTAATATTGGAATATAAAGTCAATGTAATAAAAGAGAAGATAGAATATTACTAAAAATATGCAAAAAATAGTCAAAAATTCAGAAATAAAATCTTTTTGATATTTTTATAATTTTCTACTGTTTTTGTGATTTTTGGGTATTTTTCAAATTGTTTTTGGTATTTTTAAATAGTGAAATAAACTAAAACAGTGGACAAGCTACTGGCTGGGGGTAAAATGGGAATTAAAAATAGCAAACAGCCACAAAATTTTTCCAAACTATTTTTCAAATAAAGATAATAAAATATAGAAGAAACAGAAACTGAGTTTATAATTTTTTGAGTTTTCTAAGATTTTATATATTTTTTTGAAGTTTTCGTGTGTTTTTGAATTTTTAGGGTTTTTCTTTTAAGTTTTTATTGATTTTTGGACTGACACTAAAATAGATTAAAATAGACTGTAGGGAATTTTTTTGAAATTTTTCGAGGTCTTTTAATATTGTTTTGGTATTTTCTAAGCTAGACAGTAAATAAAAAGCATGTTTTTGATTTTTAATAAATATAAAAATGAAATAAAATCAAAAACTAAAAATATGACGTTGCAGTATAATCACACAGGAGCTTAAGTTTAATTTTTGAGAATTTTTCGATTTAAAACGAGGCTCCAAATAAATAGGACAAGTCCACAAAAATATCACAGTCTGGCAGGGGTATACATGCAATTAGACAAACATCCAGGGGCTATGCTACAAAATTTCCACAAAGTTTTAAACTAAAACTTGCATTTAATGGACTAGAAATAAAATACAAAACCCGGAAGGGTATTAGTACAAAATGTCCAAACCCAACACGTGCTACACACCCGCCTAGCAGGGACCTAAACGCAATATTCAAAAATCTCCAGGGCTCATATGCAAAATATCCGAAAGTTTAACACTGGACTACAAAAGTTCGGGACTAAAATGAAATAACTAAACCCTAGGGGGTCCTTGCAAAATGCCCACCCCCTCACGCGCACATGCACGTGAGGTGACGTGGCACAGGACCTACGTACGAATAAAATAAACGTGCGGGGTTTACATGCAAATAATAGAAAATATTTACGCTACAGATGAAAGTTTTAGGACTAAAAAGTAAATACAAAATGCGCGGGGTGAAGAGTGCAAAATACCCCTTTGCACGCGATCCAACGGCGGGGAGGATGCCACTTAAACACGTGGCGTGGATCCAACGGTCGATGGCGATTCGCGTTGAATGGTGGAGATTAGATCGTTGGACGACGATCGGACGGTGGCGACGTGGCACGATCCAACGGACGCTGCTCGATCTGGAGAGCTTCCTCGATCCGACGGCTGGGAGGCTAGGACCAAGAACAACGAAGAACACCGCGAGGGTGAGCTTCGTCGTCCGAGATCTCCGTCTTACGGCGATGATAGAGCTTCAAAATGGTCGTGGAGCTTCCCGGGGACCTTCTCTTCCTCCTGGAGGCTTCACAAGATCACGGCGAAGACCGTGGCATTCGCTGGCGGTTGGCGGAGCTGGGAGGCTTCGAGACCTCCGGCGAGCTTCCAAAATCGACTCCAGGCACGCTTGAGCGTGCGTTGACCTGCAAAAAGACTTAGGAGGTCCAGGGCAAACTGCCTAGACCTCTGGATGGGAGTGGCGAGGCGAGATGCTACTTGGCGTGGAATGGCCGGAGGTGCACTCCGACCAAGATGATGATTTGAGCGATCTAGGCGACAAAACTTGAAATTTCTTTGGGGTTTTTGATCCTAACACTAACAGGAACTCAATGCAAAAGAGAAATAAACATGAAGTGGCCCTCAATGGCCGGAACCAGAGGGAGAAGGGGACCTCGACCGCCTGAGTTGCAGGAGGTGGTGGAGACGCCTCCGACTTCTATCGCCTTGGCTGAAGGGCTTGCGGTGGAGCTGTCACCTCCAGGAAGCTCGGGAGCACGAAAGGGGCGACGAGGGGTGGACCGGAGGGACTCGAAATTCAAATCGAAGGTGGCCGTCCGCATATATGCGGTTTGACTTCGAGCTGCAGGGGCTCAAAGAACGAAAAATCTGGAGCGCCTCAGTGATCCTCGGCCCAAGGTAATCGCATGGCGGGGAAGACCAAGGATCGAGGCTCGGATTTGCAGAAGGATTCATCATGAAAGAATGCAAGGTTCAGCCGCGAAAAAGCCAAGAAGTTGGCTCAAAAACCAACTTCTGACACGGCACAGGGGGAAGGCGACCAGTTGATCGGGGTCAACTGGTGGCGCCTCCTGGTTGGTCCACGTGGACCAACCAGGAAAAACCCAGCAAAAATTATTTGTAAAATCATTTAAAAATCGAAGATGAATTTATTAATTTTAGGTTATAAAATGAAAAATATTTCTTATTTTTTAAATTATTTTATGGTGATTTTTAATTATTTTTATGAAGTATATTTTTACAAGTTACTTTTTATACCCCTTTATAGGTATAATATCTATATATTTTAGTATTTTATTTTTATTTTGTGATTTTGATTTCTTTATTTTTGGGTTATTATTTTATAAAATTATAACATGCTTTTATACACATAAATATATTTTTACTTTATTTTTCTGATGTTCTTTGTATAATTAATAAAATAAAGGAATATATTGTATAGGTATATGTGTATGTATTTTACCTATGTATTGTGTATACATGTATTTTATTTTATGTTTTCTTTGAGTTTTATTTTGATTTCAATGCACACATATATTATAAGTAATTTTTACAAAATAACAAAAATATAGAATTATAAAAATAATGAATAAGTAATAAAATGAATATTTTAAGCTGTACAAGTATACAATAGGGGTCCAAAACTCAACTTTCAAACCGTGGCTCTGTCAAATGCGAAACCACCGCCATTAAATAGCTTATTTTATTCTATATACAATTAAAGGTGAGTTTGTTGCATTTGGAGTTTTCATTTGTGAGATACAGGTCTGGGAAGTTGGGATTCTGGATTTTTATTCAGACCATAACTTTTTATCTGTACATTATTTTTCAGTGAAATCAATTTTGTATTTTTCTTTATTTAATTATCTACAACTTTCATGTATAAAGTTTCTTTATTTATTGTATAAAAAGTGGAACCAAAAATAGGTCCCAAAATGAATAAAGAATGAATAAAATAATATAGGTATTTGACCCTTATCTCCCCCTACTTTATTCCTTGTCGACCTATTCATCAAGATGCCTAGGTCTCGGGGTTTTGGGTCATAAAATATTGACAATATTTTATTCTTTTTCTTTTATTTTATTTATTCTATAATTTTGACTTTAATTACAGTATTTTATACACTATTTAGATGCACATGCATGAATGCTAAATTGCTCTATTTAATGCTATTTACATGCATTTGCTAGGGTTTTTGATGCCAAAATGATAGAATAAAGATGATGAAATGTGGATTCATCAGTAATCAGGACACATTCAAAAATATTCTTGCATCAAGTCCTCCTGATCGATCATTAAAGAGAGGCCCCATCACAATCATCTGCCATGATTCAATACTGCTTACTGAATTTGATATAGCTTCAAATAAGTTATGAAATCCTATTTGATTTGGTGTAAAACCAGAGTCACTAAAATTAGAGGAAATTCCTCCATTAACCACCAATCCGTAGATGATTTTATTGATCGAACTTCCAATGTTGTTTGTATTTGAAGGAATGAAACAACAATCACATTTGAATCTCCATAGGGTTGATGCAATCTCATTAATGTTGGATTGAAGGAGCTTAAGTTGGCTCCAAAGACGAATTGGTGCTCTATTCCCAAGCCATGTAAACCAATTATTCTTAGCATTCCAAAAAGGAAAAAACCATTCAGAATCGAGGAGTTTTTATTATGACTTAACTATCATAATGATGTGAAAGACTCACGCAATGGAGGTTTCCTCAAGAGAGGATCTTTCCAAAGAGATGAGAGACTTCCTGATCCGAGTTGCTTATATATGACATGTCTCAGCACATTAGCACCCTTTTTATGATCTTTCCAAATAGGTGAAAAGGATTACATTGTGTTTTGGGACAAAACAATCAGACCACCCCTATAAGAACAAGCACTGATCACCCTAGATAATCGAGGTTTCTTATTCTCAATGATGTTAATTAAAGACTTGGTGAGCAAAGCAATATTGTATGCCTCAGATTTAGAATGCCCCACCCATCATTATCTTTAGGTCTACGATTTTTTTTCCAGGATACTTTGGCCATATTTGTATTGCTTGAATTGTCACTCCATATAAATTTACGTCTAATTTTATCGATTACATTTACCCGAGCTTTAATACATGAAAGTAGATGTATTGTAAGTGGTGTTAGGGTAGAATTTAAAATAGAAACTCTGGCCAACAATGGTAAGACTTTAGCTTTCCACCTTTGAAGTTTTCCAGTAAGATTGGCAATTAAGGAAGTCCATTCTTTGGGTTTGGGTTTTCTCGTTGATAAAGGAAAACCAAGATAAAATATTGGAAGTGATTCCCGAGTTTATTGTAGAATTGCTCTAGTTCATTCAAGTTCATTTTGCGAGAGGTTTAGTCCAAAGAACTCTGATTTATTTCGATTTATCTCGAGACTCAATAATTTAGAGAAGATGTTCAAGGTGGCTATAACAATTTTAAGATGTTCCTCCTCAAATTCCAAGAATATGAGTAAGTCATCTTTAAATTGAATGCTCGTTATCATAGAAGTCATACCTTTCTTAAAAAAACCCTTACATTTACATGCCTCGACCAATTTAGCCAGCAAAGCATCTAGTATAGATAGTGAATGAACAAACAATAGTGGTGAAATTGGGTCACCTTGTCGTACTCCTCTAGCTGACTGTGAAAATCCCACCGACGAGCCATTTAGTTGGATATACTTAGGGACAAGGGTCACCTTCTCCCTGGGGCTACCGTTAGTGGATAGTCCAATTTAGTTGGATATACTTAGGGAGTATAGGGAAGATACCCATGCGTGCTCCATTATCTGTTCAAGATCACAATTAGATTCTTCTTTAATTGCTACATCTTTAAGTCCTTATATTATTGATAGAGATGAATTATTCAAAGATTTAAGAAAAAAATTATCACTAAGTACCGTATTTACTCCAAAAATCTTATAGGCATACGGGATTTTGGGTTTAAGAATTTTTGCTGGAAAACAAAACTTTAACCCATCATGAATTATGGCATGCAATTATCCATTTTATCCTGGATTATTTATGGATTGAGTGTGAATGCAAAACTAGATAGACTTGGAGAGTTAGAATGAAGAAATGGATAAATCTTTTTGCAATCTAGGAGTCCAAGATTAGAGTGGTAAACATTCCAAGCAGACTGAAATGTTTGGACCATGTGTCATGACATACAAATCTGCTCTAGGGCATCCTTAGGTTCGAATACTTAATTCTTGATTTGTTCAACAATTGAGGTCTCAGAATTCAACACAATTATGCATCTATCTTTGTGATTTCAAACTTTCAACTTAAGTTTGTAAATATATATGATCCTCTCCATGATGACAAGAAGAGCTGTAAATTAAATTGGAAATTGCTAGATTAGGGGTGGATCATGGTTAAATCGAAAATGACTCAGTTGGGAGTCTATCTATCTTTTATAAGAGAATAGATTATAGCTTAAAAAAGGTATCTCAAATATGGAACCAACAAGCAAAACAAATTGATTAAGGAATAAACCACATCTTCGTCTAGGAGAACTAGGAATTAGATTGATTCCTTGAAGGATGACCATGGTCAACTTCACTGTGACATGCTAGGAATATCCAAAATCATCCTTGATTTTTATCAAAGACTATACTTAGTCCAAGCTACCTCTAATGGCCTTGATTAGTATCAAATTATTTCAGAATTGGTGAATCGAAGTGACGATCCAAATGGATCGATTGTGTCTTTTACGAAGGTGAGGTAGTGATAATTATAAAAAAAAACTTAAGCATATTAAGACCTAAAACATATATTTTTATTTAAGGAGTTATGCAGTGATTTTTGGATATGTTGTAGAATATACTGTAAATAGATAATATGATATTTTTTGGAATTTTCAAAAAGCTTATGTAATTTTTCTATAGAATTTAATATCTAAACAGGAGAAAAATGGAAGTTTTTTGTATTTTTAGAAAATATGAAAATTAAGTTAAATGACACATGAAAAAATATATGTGATGCAACTAAGTCCCATGCATCTATCTTAACTTTCCTATCATTTTTAACATAAAAGAAATATTTAATATGAACAATATTCACAAAATAAAAGTATACAACAGAACAGTGACTCAAATGCAATTAATTAATAACAAATACATGAAGTTTAAGGGCATAAACAGAAAATATAAAACACCTCACGTGGGACTACACGTGAGGCGTAAGGAACTAAATGTAAATACAATAAAGCTCAGGGTCTAGACTGAAATAAACCTAAAGTTTTTGCACATAATATTTATTTTACAATACTAAAATGAAATACAAAAAAGGGCGGAGGGGTGGCATGCAATACACCCAAAGAAGCTCGTGACCCGTGCGTGAGGTGTTGGTGGACGGCTGGCATGGCTCCACATGGATTTACTTAAAATGCTAGGGGTCACAAGGCACAACGATTTGCCTAATCTTAATGGTTCAGATTAGATCTGTGCCGAGGCTTCGATCAGACGTCTATGAAGGGATTTTGAAGAACATGGATGAATAAGTTCTTCCCTGAACTTCAATCTCCGATTACTCCGATCTCAGATGTCCTTCTTCCCTCCTAATCGGCCCAACAGCTTCTTGGTATCCTTCCACAACTACATGAGGCTTCAAAGATGTCTAGGCCTCGCTGGAGGAGGCCTAGAGGTCTCCTTCTTCTCAAGGACCTGTAGGTCATGTTCTTCACTCAAATCCAGCTCCTCGTGAGTTATCTCTTGCATAAAAGTACTCAAGGCTCGAGCGCAAATTGCCTCGACGTGAAATGAAGTTGAAATGCACAAGGGATGAGGTGAAGCGAATGATCTCCAGTGAAGGTGACTGATGGAGATCGGATTGCTCAAATCTTGCACATTCGAGGTGAGATGGGTGACAGATTTTGATGAAAAAGCGATGGGGAATGAAATAAAGGTGTTTGCGGGTTTATACATAGGATGAATCACAATGAACATATGGTCAACGCCTAGTGCTCCGATGAACTACGAATTTGTTAAAATAAGCTAAATTAAAAGGAAATGACAGAAATGAAATGCAAGATTAAACTAAGGAATGAAATTATGAAATAATAACACTAACCTAACATCTCAGACTTGGCCGGAACCAAGGAGCAGAAGACCATCAGAGACGAAGCTCGACGATGGTGGATCGACCTCCAACCTCTTTATCCTCACCGTAAAACCGTCGTGGTTCACCTCCTGTCACTAGGGAACACGCCATCTATGGGTTCATAGGGTTACCGTGTTATAAAGGGATAAAAAAGGTGAAGGAAGGGATGAGCTATATTTTATAAACATGGTGAAGAGGAGACTTTGGGAAGAAGGTTGCGTGAAGATGGATGGTGGTCGGTGAAAGCTATGCATAAGGTGTAGTAGAGGAAGAGTGGAGGTGCAGAAATGGTGAAGGGATTGAGATATACTTACTCGATAATAAATCCAATTAGATGGAATCAACTAAAGAAATCATGAAGTGATCCATTTAAATATTATCCAAATAAGCAATTGAATAAATATCATTTCAAAATTTAAATATAATTGTAGATAATAAAATTGATTGGATAAAATTAATTGATTTTATTAACTAGACAATTGCTACCAAGCTACATATTTTTTTGAATTGACAACCGATGTAATAGTAAAAAAATAAAATAAAATCTCAATTTCATTTTGTTTTAAATCAATACGGGCTATGACACTCAACTCGATCAATACCAGGGCAATTTTCTCCCTCAAGTTTTGGAGAAGGAAGGAGAAGGGGAAAGAGGGTAGTACGAAGACTTACTTGGGGAGGAGGAGGAAGAGTCCAACCAAACCTAGCTTGGAGGCTGGCGGCTAGCTATCCATCGCCATGTCGTCCGTAGACCGCTTCCCTGAGCTTTGCCCCATGCTTTGATCATCCAATGAAATGTTCTTAAAATTCCTACGCTGCTAAATCGTTCATATCAAATATGCACTTCCCTCCTTACACCAATTAAAGGTCAAGGTATAAGATTGCATATGAATTACGTAGCCCCAAGAAAGTTGGATAATGGATGTAATTAGGAAAGATTGCATATTGCTAGTTGGAAGATATTGGGCTGCCCCTACATGCCTGCCCCCACCTTATTTTCCAATAATTTTTTTTCAAAAATAAAACCATGTGTTTTCATCACTATATCTCTCTCTAATATTTCATTCCAATTTCATCATAAACATAGGCTCATATGCCTTCCATCTAGAACATGTAATTTAATGATCTTGCAATTGTTGTAATCGACCAATTCTAGATGAAGAGCGTAGGAGTATGTTTCTGACGAAATTGGAATGATATATTAGAGGGATACAGTGACGAAAATACACGGCTTTATTTATGAAAAAAATAAAAAAAAAGACGGGTAAATTGAGCAGGGGGCAGTCCCATTGAACCCATACTAATTATATCTATAATTGTTGTTATCCGAATGCGCTCCAGCTTATCTCCACAGAAAAAGGTTATCTTGTTATGGATTACTCATTCATCCTTACACAAACCACTTAATTGCCAAATATGATATCCCATGATAAGATGACCACATCATCAATTATATCTCTATCATTATCAGTTATTCAGTGCTCATCTCTCAAACACATCCAACAAGATTAAATGGTAATCTCATTGATCTCTTTTATGCACATATTGTAACACCCATACCCCCAAACATAGTGCCACATCTAAAACTCATGAAGTTTGAGTGTGGTTTATAAGTGGTGGGGATTACTACTTGACAACTTGGGCTTAAGCATTTTGGGTGGTTGTCAACGGGTTCATCTGGGCCCATACCCAACAAGTTGTCAGGGTCAGTTTTCCTCGATAACGGATCAGGGACCTAAGGCCGGGACGTTATAAATGGTATCAGAGCCAATTTCTCTATGATAGTGGAAAGGGCTACCCGAGAGGTGGAGCCACCCCTACAAAGAGATAGGAGGAAATGACTACCCGGAGCGTGCAACCACTACTGTCACTGGGAATAAGTGATGGACCATGTGGCAACGAGGACGTTACGAATATAAGTGGAGGAGGTTGTAACACCCATACCCCCAAACATAGTGCCACATCTAAAACTCATGAAGTTTGGGCGTGGTTTATAAGTGGTGGGGATTACTACTTGACAACTTGAGCTTAAGCATTTTGGGTGGTTGTCAACGGGTTCATCTGGGCCCATACCCAACAAGTTATCAGGGTCAGTTTTCCTCGATAATAGATCGGTGACCTAAGCCCGGGACATTACAAATGGTACAAAGCCAATTTCTCTATGATAGTGGAAAGGGGTACCCGAGAGGTGGAGCCACCCCTACAAAGAGATAGGAGGAAATGACTACCCGGAGCGTGCAACTGCCACTGTCACTGGGAATAAGTGATGGGCCATGTGGCAACGAGGACGTTGCGAATATAAGTGGGGAGGTTGTAACACCCATACCCCCAAACATAGTGCCACATCTAAAACTCATGAAGTTTGGGTGTGGTTTATAAGTGGTGGGGATTACTACTTGACAACTTGGGCTTAAGCATTTTGGGTGGTTGTCAACGGGTTCATCTGGGCCCATACCCAACAAGTTGTCAGGATCAGTTTTCCTTGATAACGAATCGGGGACCTAAGCCCGTACGTTACAAATATCATGTCCATTTATCAAATATGAAAAGAGGAAGAAGACAATGATAAATAAATAGAGCTTGATGGGGTTGTCCCCACACTATTTTTACGTATTTTTTTTAATTTTTTTTGAAAAATATCACCATGTATATTTATTTATATATCTTGTTATGGATTACTCATGCATCGATATACAAACCACTTAATTGCCAAATATGATATCTCATGAAGATGACCACATCATCAATTATATCTCTATCATCATCAGTTATTCGGTGCTCATCTCTCAAACACATCCAACAAGATTAAATGGTAATCTCATTGATCTCTTTTATGCACATATCCCATGTCCATTTATCAAATATGACAAAGAGGAAGAAGACAATGATAAATAAATAGGGCTTGATGGGGCTGTCCCCACGCTATTTTTACGTATTTTTTTGAAAAATATCACAATGTATATTTATTTATATATCCCTCTAATTTGTCATTCGAATTTCGTCAGAAACGGAAACTTTTATGCCCTCCATATATAATATGTCGATTACAATAATTTTATAGATGAATATACACGATGATATTTTAAAAAAATAAAAAAAAAATTATTGAAAAATAATACGAGGGCAGCCCTTTGGCTGCACGTTTGAGGCAGCCACATTTTTTCCAAATAAATAACCATATTATATTGCACAATTACTAGCAGCGGCAGCGGCAGCTCTCCATTTGCATGCAGGCGGTAAAGAGTAATAAAAAGAAGCTCAGAGGATGGGTAGGGTAGGTGGTTGCCGCAGACATCTGGTCCATGTCTCATCCCGTCCTCGTTGATGAGGAACACTTTTAATTGTCCCACCAACCCCATATCCATTGCGCCATCGACATGCACAGCTCACTCCGCCCACCTCGGTCAGTGTGCACTGTGCAACTCCACTCTGCATGTCCAAGCAGAGGAGAGAGCTAGCTATTGTACGTAGCGCGTCTTCTTCCTTGTCCTACTTCCACCCCCATCTTGGCCGTGGGCAGCTTCTTCGTGCTTCCATCATGGCCACGAAACGTATGCTCCTCCCAGCTCTCGTCACCGTCTTCTACATAACTCTGCTGCCACATTCCTCCTGCGTGAGGAACACGTACATTGTCCATATGTCGAAACCGGAGATGCCAACAACAACTACCCATAGTCTCGATTGGTACGTCTCCACCGTCAGATCCGTCACGAGCTCCTATAGCTTGAAATCGCATGACGATGACGTCGCCGTAGACGATCCATCGAGCAGGATACTCTACAGCTACGACACGGCCTTCCACGGCTTCGCGGCTCTTCTCAGTGCCGACGAGGCAGAGCTCATGCAGTCCGTCCAAGGCGTGGTCGCCGTACACCCGGACACCGTCTGCCACCTCCACACCACGAGAAGCCCGGGCTTTCTCGGACTCGACACCGTCGCCATGAACAGTATGTGGGCCGCAGGAGTCGCAGACCACGGCGTCATCGTCGGGGTGCTCGACACGGGTGTATGGCCGGAACATGCGAGCTTCAACGACCACGGGATGGGACCGGTGCCCGCGAGGTGGAAGGGCGCTTGCGAGGAGGGCCGGGAGTTCACGAAGCAGCACTGCAACCGCAAGATCGTGGGCGCACGCATGTTCTACCGCGGCTACGAGGCGTCCGCGGGCACCATCGACGAGCGGGCGGAGTACAAGTCCCCACGCGACCAGGATGGCCACGGCACCCACACGGCTGCCACGGCAGTGGGCTCCCCGGCGGAGGGCGCAAATCTCCTTGGCTACGCCACGGGGACTGCCCGCGGCATGGCGTCGCAGGCGAGGCTCGCGGTGTACAAGGTCTGCTGGACCGGTGGGTGCTTCAGTTCCGACATCCTCTCCGCGGTGGATCGTGCGGTAGCCGACGGCGTGGACGTGCTTTCCATCTCGCTCGGGGGAGGAGTGACATCCTACTCCCGCGACAGCTTGTCTCTGGCGGCTTTCGGAGCGATGGAGATGGGCGTCTTTGTGGCTTCATCCGCGGGCAATGGGGGGCCGGATCCCGTGAGTCTCACCAACGTGGCACCCTGGGTTACGACTGTCGGTGCGGGCACGGTGGACCGGGACTTCCCTGCGTTCGTTCGCCTCGGCGACGGGCGCAATGTCTCCGGTGTGTCGGTGTACAGCGGCAGACGGAACCTCTCCGTCTCCACACAATACCCCCTGATCTACCTCGGAGGCAATTCTACTACACCTGATCCCAGATCCCTCTGTCTGGAAGGAACACTAGACCCCCACTTGGTCGCTGGGAGAATCGTGCTCTGTGATCGGGGCATCAACCCCAGAGTTCAGAAAGGCGAGGTGGTCAAGAAGGCAGGCGGGGTCGGCATGATACTTGGCAACACGGTTGCCAATGGCGACGAGCTCGTGGCAGACAGCCACCTCCTCCCAACCGTCGCCGTTGGCCACACCGTCGGCAAGGCCATCAGGAGCTATGCCTCGACGAACCCACGGCCCACTGCGACTCTCTCTTTTGGGGGCACGAAGTTGGGCATCCGGCCTTCCCCCGTTGTGGCCGCCTTCTCCTCCAGAGGACCAAACGTGCTGTCGCTGGAGATACTCAAGCCCGACGTTGTGGCTCCCGGTGTGAATATTTTGGCGGCATGGAGCGGCGCTGCCGGTCCATCGAGCCTGAGCTACGACCACCGGCGTGTTGGGTTCAATATAATCTCGGGCACGTCTATGTCATGCCCGCACGTCGCGGGAGTCGCCGCACTGATCAAGAGCGTCCATCCGGACTGGAGCCCCTCGGCGATTAAGTCGGCGCTCATGACCACAGCATACGTCCACGACAACACATTTGCGCCACTGCGAGATGCGGCCACCGGCGCTCCATCGACGTACTACGCCCACGGCGCCGGTCATATTAACCCGTCCAAGGCGCTAGATCCAGGCCTCGTCTACGACAGCGGTCCCCAGGATTACTACGACTTCCTGTGCACGCAGAGGCTCACCGCCCTGCAGCTGAAGGCCTTCTCTAAAACGACCAACCGGACGTGCCGGAATGCGTTCGCCTCACCTGGGGACTTAAATTACCCGGCCATTTCTGCCGTGTTCCCTGAGCAGCCCTCCTCGTCCACCTTGACTCTGCGGCGCGTGGCGACGAATGTAGGTCCGCCGTCGTCGACGTACCACGTGAAGGTTACCCCGTTCAAGGGGGCCACCGTAGTTGTCGAGCCGGAGGTCCTCCGCTTCACCAGCAAGTACCAGAAGATGGCATACAAAGTGAGCTTCATCACCAAGGTCCGGCAGCCGAGACCCGAGTTTGGTGCTCTCGCGTGGAAGGATGGAGTGCACTCGGTTCGGTGTCCAATCGTGATAACTTGGCTGGCGGCGTTATAGTCCGGTGCTGCTTGCTGCTATCATGTGGGGAGGGAGGGTGGTTCCTTCGCGCTTTGTAAAATGCCCGAGAGCAATAAGCATCGACACTTTTCTCGGAGTTGGGGCTGCTCTACTTGCTATTGATCTTCCGGTTGAACTTGTCAACATCCAGAATGGTTGATAATTGTGCATCAAATTTTGTTAAGCTGCTGGTTGGACAAGGGATGATTGATGAATAAGTTTTTGTTCCCTTTGTTTGAAAAAAAAAGGGGGTAAATATTTTAGATAGAGACACAACGGACATTTGTAGTTTGGGTTTGACCAGTTTATCATGTGATTGCTTAATCTGAGATAAAACCCTCTTGTCAAGAATAATGAGATCTAATCACTCATTTAAATGGACCTTAAATAGTTTTTCTTACAAATCTTATGACTTCAGAATTATCATCAATTGGCTTTCATTAGGGAGGATTCCATACTATGCATAGGAACAGAGTTGCATCCATCACATTTTTATTTCTTCATCCAAGGGTCTGAGGTAAAACAACCATTTCCAATTGGTTTGAAGAGGGTAGCGGGTTATAAAACTCGATTAAGCGTAGAACCGAAATTTCCTTTTTTTTCATTTCATAGTTCCCATCCGCTTGCCTGCATGTTTCTTTCTTTCCCTTCTATGCGCGCCTGTTTTTCTTTCCTACTTGTTGCCTTAACCCAACTACTTCTTCTCCTTTCTCATCCACATCATTTAAGAGGCCCTTGTTTCTCTTCTTTTCTTACCCGCAAGAGCATTTCTCTTCATCCTTTCCCTTAACAGGATTAGCGGTGTAACATCTCAAGCATATAACTGAACTGATGTAATACTTTAAACATATTTCAATATAAAACAATAAAATATATAAGTGCGGGTAACAAAAGAGAAGAGCAGTACTTTATAACTTGACCTTATGTACAATAGGTAGGAGACACAAGTTAGTCTTTACCATTAAAGGTAGAGTTCTTCAAAATGGAATCCGGAGAATCCATTAGAGAATGGAGGTCAGATTCTTTGTCATTATCAATCATCTTGGGAATCTCAACACAGAGATTACCGAATCAGATTACGTCAAGAAGATCCTCAAATCTAGCACATTGGCATGGAGCACAATAACAAGGGTTATCAAGGAAGTGAACAACGCGAAACAGCCTTCCCGATGATGAAGTTATAAGAAAACTCTTATCCTATGAAGTTGAGAAGACCCATACTGCAAAAGCCGAAACATAAATCAATGAAGAAGTTTATGCCAAGCAACCACCAGATTTTGAAGACCTATATAGGCCAGAACACATTTTCAAGCTCACGAGAGCCTTGCATGAAATTAACAAAGCTCTTAGAGCATGGCATGATAGACTTAGAGACTTCTTACTCACTTCAAGTTTTAAAGTAGGAAAAGCATATCACACTTTTTTTTGAGAAGTTTGTTTTGTCTCACTTACTAGTTATGCAAATTCCTGTCGATAATGTTGTGTTTGGTCCACTAATGCATCACTTTACAAGGAATTTTCTTTAGCTAAGAAAGAGCATTTCGAGATTAGCATGGGATAAATGAAGTTCTTCCTAGGTTTACAAATCACTCAAACCGAGCATGATACTTTATTTTCAAAACATAAGTACAGAAGGAGATCATAAAGAAATTTGGTTTGGAAAAGAGTTTGAGAAAGTCTACACCGATTTTCCCAACGATGCACCATGACCTCAAAGAGTCAAGAAAACTAATCTACTAGAAACTTTGTAGAGGTATCATCGGATCTATTCTTTATCTAACTGCAAGAAGAGCTCTTATACTCTTTTGCACTTGTTTACATGTATATTTTCAGTCGAAACCTAAAGGAAGTCATCTAAAAGCCAGATTTTTCACTATCTCGTTTTTAGTCAAAATTTACGCTTGTTTTATCCCAAGATGCATTGCATGGATTTATTTGCATACAACTGAAAACATGCTCTTTGACGAATCACTAAATGCATATAATTATATGTATCCGTTGTAGCACGGGCACTCAGCGAACCATACAGAAGTATCTCTGCGAAGAGTTTCTCGACTTTAATTTATACCTGGGAAGCTCAGGGTTGAGCACAAAGACATGAGCCACAATACAATATTAAGATATTAGTATCTATGTTAAGTGATCCATACTCTATCTAAGTCAAAGAGACAAGACAATGCAGACATGCAATGCAAGATAATGCACATCATGAATGTATGCATAATATGGAACATAATGAGATTTTAAAACATATAAATGCATGTTGGAATAATGCCACAATGAACAGAATGATATTACACCAGCACATGCAAATATACACATTAATATGCCCTAAAAATGATTAATCAAAGCTAAGCAATTTATCAATTTAATTAGGATCCAATAGAATGGTGCAATCTAGAGTCAAGTCATATTCAATGAGCATGAAAGCATCTAAGTGGACTCAAATAAAACAATCCTTCTTTCACTATCTAATCAAGAAATAAATCATCATTATTGAAGACAAATAAAAGAGGATCAAAATACCACATTACTTTATTTGGATAAAAGATGCTTAAGTTATGCAACATAGAGTGCAAGGGCATAAATGCCATAAAACATAACATGGAACATAACATATAAGTCCCGATAGGGTCTAGAACAAAAATAACAAAAATCGGCTCTTGAATTTGTAGAATTCCCCTGCGCGGGGGCATTTTCATCATTTTGAGAAATCGAGGAGGCTTGGTTGCAATATGCCCTCCACCTGCATGCGCTCTACGCATGCATGGAGGTTCGGGTAGAGGGTTGGACTGGTGCATACTCGGAGCCCACTTGGAGTGACCTCCGCAACTCGTTGCTGCTCTATCACAACCATTGCTACTAGTACAGAGCGAAGGCTGTGGTTCACTTGTAACTTTTGGATCACGAAGATCCAACGTTATATGTATGCTAGGCTTCATTTCCTCCTACGCCCGAATCGACAGAACTGGTTGTTCTCCGGCGACACCATTGGAGCTCCTCCTGACCCCAACCTCCTTGTTGACCATGATTTCACCTTCGCCAGCAGCAGGCGAAGGTCGTGGAAAACTCGAGGATAAAGAGACGGGTCTGGTTTAGATGATCGATAAAGCCTTGACAGAGAAAAGCCTTTAGATCGGAGCACACAACGAGGCTCCGACCATTGAACAAAGAGCTACCTGCAAGTATTAGAAAGCAAACCGAGGTGATTACGTACGTGCAGGTTGTGAAATGGAGTCCTTAGGGCGTGAAGAACTGGAGGACCTAGTGGTTCTTATTCGCCAGGGAAAACTAGAAAACTTGGGATGGAGAGGTTATGGAAGACGGAAGGCATTGAGTGGATCCTTCAACGAAGGTCTATGATCTCCGGTGAAGGTTGGTAACCATTAGGATTGAGAACAGATTTATATACAACCAGGAATAATTCAAAGAAAATAACGATTAAATTTAGACCTAATTACCTAAAGATTGAAGATATTCGCTTGGGATGGACGAATCAGCTTGGGCTGAAGATCTTAGAGATACTCCGATCATTGCTCACCTGCACAACCACTGCGAGAAGCTCTAATGGCCGAGGATTCAGCCATGACATGGCTTCTCTAGCCATGGGTCACATCGGGAGGGTCGGTCCATAATTGCTCTTTAATTCCTCCTCCATTCTGTCACAATGGGGAGGTGAATGTTAGGAGACACTCCACATAAAGATGGACAGACATTAATGGTGGCGGGGAAGGGTTATTTGAAGAAGAATTGTAGGCAGTTGGAGAAGACCTCGGTTGAGGTTTCAACCACCATAAAAGAAGGATTAGTTAGGATTGCGGTTAAATTTAGAAGTCTAGCAAAGATTAGTTTGGTTAGGGGGTTAGATTCGGAGTTTCAATAAAAATTAGAGGTTACTGAAGAGTTAGAATAATAGGGAGATGATGGGCAGTTTAGCATTTCACACAATTAAAAAGGGAGGTGCTGGAGGTTGAAGGTGATCAATGCACCGTTGGATCGTATGATCCAATAGTCCAAGATAAGGTGCGGGCGAACAATAGAGATGAAATCTTTCAGGTGCAGATGAGCGGTGGAGCATGCAGACGCATGGGGAGGTTGGGGACGATCTTCCATCCTTTGGATTCAAGGATCTAACAACGAGAGATGTAGCGGGGTTGAACGGTGATGATCGCTAGATCGTGCGATAAAAAGAGAAGTGGAGATCAATGGCTAAGACACGCTTGATCAGATGGATGGGGTGGTGAAGCGAGGATACATGTGGCGCAAGGGATGCAACCACGTGGAGCGCTTTGGGATCTCCACGTGGTCCAGTAGAATAATTAGAACATGGATTACTTAAAAAATTGAAAAGAAATAGTTAGGGTGTTAATTAGGAAAAGTGGTAGACATGAAAGTTGCAGATCTAGATGAGATCTACAACTTTCATGTAGAATTCAAAGATAATTGAAGTCGTTTGTACATAAATAATAATAAAATAATAATAAAAACCTTTTCTTTTATCATATTTTTGGATTTTCAAATTATATTTTATGTTATATTAATTATGTACAATATTAATCTATTGATTTTTAATGGGAAAGAAATACATAAAATAATAACACATTAATAGGCTATTTAATAGGCTATAATTAGGGTTATTTGCATAGAACACACAACTTAATAATTAAGGTTAGTTGTCAACGAATTTTGGTGATTTAGTTATATAAGAGAGATAATAATATTATTCTATGATGATAAATATGAGATTTATCACCCCATATACTTAAGCTAAGCTCATCCTTGAGCTAATAAATAAGAATCAATTAGAGAGTATGATTAATTTAGTAAACTCCTTGACATGTGCATGTGAATATACAAGGCTTGAATTGACCTAGAACACTTGGTTTTAGAAATCCTAAGATTCTAAGATGAATCCTATATTAATAAAAAAGGTATTCAACTCCTATAATTATCAGATTCTCAAGATACACACACACAGATATATGAATATATATATATATATATATATATATATAAAGTATGACTTAGCGTTGACTGCATCCACATAGAGTCAAGATTTCACCAAAAGTTCCAATCTTAGAAGCTCTCTTAAGTACCCAACCCTCAACACTAGGGAATACATTTAGTCTTGCTTCAATCCACCGTCTCTTTAGTTTGTCAGACTTAATAGGTGTAGGTGGCAAGCCAGATAATGAAGGGAAATAGGATTGTGTCATTCTTTTCTCTTCCTCTCATTGGAACAAGGTTTCTCTTAAGTGCCAATACTCAACACAGCGGTATATTTTTTAAATGCCAATCAGTGTGTTCATCAAAAGAGATTGAGTCGTCTGTACTTGTTTTCCTGGGAATACATCAGGGTGCGTCGTTTTAAAGTATCTAATATACTTGCACCCAGACTTGTAGAGCTAATGATGCATAGCCCTTTTTTGTGTACTAGCCCGTCTTATAAAAGCCTAAGATTTGGTCCAAGTGGATACTTAAAGGTTGGGAGCGCTCACCTTGAATGTAAGCTCATATGATGTAGTTTTGTAATGTAATGAGCTTTTCATTATTTTCATCACCATTCATCATTTTCTTTTGTTTTGAGGGAACTTCCCTTCTTTTTGGCCAGCTCCACTACTTTTACCAAGGATTAGTGCACACTGATCAACTTAATATTTTCATATCATCACACCCTGACACTTTAGGTCAAAGTCAAGAGATCGTATGAGAACCATGTCCCATACTGGCTAAGATGCTGCCACTCAGGTTTCATAAAGCCATGATTAATTTTATACCATACTCGAGCATCATATAGATCAAGTACAAACTCAAGCCTCAAATCACAGTCTCTCAAGTGATACCTCGACTAATCTGAATCATGAATGTAGTCGTGCATGTGATGTGATAGTCAACTTCTTTAAAGGAGATTAAGCATGTAATAGAGCACGCATATCTTCTAACTAGGAGAGTGTGAAGCTTTAGTCCAAGACCCTAATGATTAAGAGAGGTTAACTTTAAATCTCTGGACTTCTTAAACCAAGTGTTAAAGACAATCTCACGCCTTGAGTGCATGGTGTCAGAGGAAAACATAAATTAATAAGTTAATCTTTTTGTGATTTATTTATTTATTTTTATTTTTGAATTAAGTTAGATAGTTTAGCAATTTATTATACTCAATTACACCCTTAGCTTTGAAAAGATTCTTTTTACAAACATTGTCACATAATTATAGATTTTTTCAAACATTTTACAAATATTTTCAAAACAAGTCAAACCTCAATTTTTAAACCTAAGTAAACTATTTTTCAAAATAATGTCACATAAATATAGACTTTCCAACATATTTTACAAATAATTTTCCAAACATATCAATCCGTATTTTCAAAAACCACGTAAAACATTTGAAAATCATGTTAAAAAATATATTCATTTTTTAAAATCATTTTCAAAATATTTTAACAAAAAATCTGTTCCAAAAATATTATACAATACCTGTAGCCCAAAAATTTTTGAAATTTTTGAAATTATGAGCTATGGCTAAAGTATATATGTAATATATACGGTATACCCTCCCTATACTTAGTTTTGATACGTCCTCATGGCACAAAGTGATATGAAGACAAAGCTCATGTTAAATATAAAGAGAAATATAAGAACTGAATCCATCGGTAAATGTATATGATGAGTAAAAAGAATCATGTATAGGAAGACGTGGATGCATGTCCTTGTAGAAATAGCTCAAGTGAAGATATGAAGAAAATAGGTGACCCGAGGTGAACAATCAGAATGAAATGAGATCCCCCCTATACTTAGCTTGAAAATAAGCCTAAGTATGAAGAATAGAAAGCTAATGGAGGGAGGAATCATGGTTAGTTGAATATTTAAGATGAATGAATCTAAGGGGTTGTAAAGTGGAGAGTAAGGTTTCAAGAGGTTTTAGCATAGTCAAACAACATCAAACAAACCCAATTATTTCACCAACATGCACAATGAAGATAAAAAATATGGTCTAATTATCTTGTATCTTTTATTAGTGATAATACATAATTTAGTCCACTACGAGCAGGTGTAAACAGGATTTGGGTATTATACTATGGATGCATCCTCATCTCCCAACATGTAAATTAATCCTACAAATAATGAGAGGTTTGCTCTCCCAGATCAATGTTAATTTTAGCTCCATTTGATTAGGTTAAATTGCATTAACAGTCTAGTTTTTAGAAATTAGGTCATCACTTAATTTAATCAATCTGAGCACATAATGCATCATCCACCGTCCAGTCCCATTTCCTTTTAGATCCTGAGTGATAAAACATGAGGTAAGGATACAGAAAAATCCATGCAAATGTGAAACTCATGATATATTCTCAAGAGAAAAACGTACAGTGACGCTAGCTCTCTCCATGCACATGCATGACTGAATATATAAATATATCAAAAAATGCATGCAAGTTGATGAAAAACCACACTTAATCATGTGTTCTATTAACATGATGAGAATCAAATTAAATTGAGCTTGGCTGAATGTGGATTAAGTGTGTCTCATGAATCTCCAGAGATAGTGAATCTCATCGAATGAAGTTAGTGTGACCTATATTACGGATCAAGCACAACAAGAATCAAATCTAAAGAAACTCTAGGGGCCATGTGCCTAAACCCTAATATCGACCACTCAAGTTGAGTCCCACCCACATGAGGGTGAAACAGACTCAACACACCAAACATTAGAATCCATAGTCCAGGTACAAAATATACACAACAAGATGACCTTTGAATTAGTTTAATTGCATCTTCTGCGTCTCTCTCAAAAGGAACTCTACTCTGAGCTTCCGACCTCCATCCTTTTCGAGCATCCTCGAATCAGCGGGCCCTGCCACAAAAGAAATAGGGTTAAATATATCAAAGATTATCAATTAAGACAATCAAATAAAAACACATTGAATCACATAATACATCCTGACGTAGATTAAATATTAATCAACTTAACAAGATATATAAAACCTAAATAATTATATTAATGAAGTCGTGTCTCCGACAATGATGCCATCTGGAGAATCACTAAATGCATATATTAATATGTATCCGTTGTAACATGGGCACTTAGCGAACCATACAGAACCGAGAGAAGTATCTCCGCGAAGAGTTTCTTGGCTTTAATCTATACTTGGAAAGTTCAGGGTTGAGCACAAGGACACGAGCCATAATACAATTATTAAGGTATTAATATCTGTGTTAAGTGATCCATAATCTATCTAATTCAAAGAAATAAGACAATGCAGACAAGCAATGCAAGATAATGCACATCATGAATGCATTCATAGTATGGAACATAATGAGATTTTAAATCATATAAATGCATGTTGGAAAAAATGACACGATGAAGAGAATGATATTACAGTAGCACATGCAAATATACACATTAATATGTCCTAAAAATGATTTATCAAACCTAAGAAATTTATCAATTTAATCAGGGTCCAACGGAATGATGCAATCTAGAGTCAAGTCATGTTCAATGAGCATGAAAGCATCTAAGTGGATCCAAATAAAACAATCCTTCTTTTACTGTCTAATCAAGAAATAAGTCATCACATATTGAAGACAATTAAAAGAGGATCAAAATGAGACGAAAATTACTTTATTTGGATAAAAGATGCTCAAGTTATGGAACAAAGAGTACAAGGGAATAAATGTCATAAAACATAACATGAAACATAACATATAAGTCTCTATAGGGACTAGAATGCAAATAACAACCTTGAATTTATAGAAAACCCCCCACACAGGGAATTTTCATCATTTTGGGAAACCAGGGAGGCTTGGTTGCAATCTGCCCTCCACCTGCATGCGCTCTTCATGTGCATGGAGGTTCGGGTATAGGGTTGGACCGACGTAGGTTTGGAGGCCACTTGGAGTGACCTCCGCACTTTGCTGCTTCTCTGTCACTACCGAGGCTAATGGCATAGAGCGAAGGTTGTGTTTCACTTGCAACCATTGGATCATGAAGATCCAACATGATATGTACGTTGGGCTTCATTTCCTCCTCCGCCCCGAAGCGGTGGAACTGGTTGTTCTCCGACAACACCATTGGAGCTCCGCCTGACTCCATCTTCCTTTCTAATCATTATTTCACCTTTTCCAGTAATAGGAGAAGGTTGTGGAAAGCTTGAGGACAAAGAGGCGGGTCTGGTTCAGATGATCGATAAAGCCTCATTGGAGAAAAGCCTTTAGATCAGAGCACACCACTAATGAATCTGTGATTCATCACTCTTAAAGTTGAAAATAGAGCCATGTTCCCGAATATTTAGCAGCACATTTCCCTTTATCTTGCATAGATAGCATTCATGCATAAATCCGCAATACATGCATTTTATCATTTATATTTGCATTAAATAAGAAGCCAATTCATTTATAAAAATCACTTGTAAAATGCTCCCAATAATTCACCTAATCATATCCCCTCTAAAATCAAATAACACCTTCCTTACACTGTGTACATTACTAGTTAATAATATAAGCAAGAAGGCCAAAAATCCCTGTCCTGTAAATTGCCTAATAAAGCCCCAAACCCAGTTGGAGAACCTAGACCTTAGAATGCCAATAGCCCTCTCATACAACCTCCGAATTAGGTCTACTCACCTCCAGATTAATACACATCCAGAGACCTTTAAAATGAGACCAATTTCATTTCGGAGCTCGTACGCAAAACTTGGGTTTTTAGGCCCCTTTGTACACTATTTGTATGTATATTTGTACTCTTGTATTTTTGTATCATATTTGATCCCATCTCCATTTTTGGTCAACATGAAACTTATAGATCTCATCGAGATCTACAACTTTCATGTTTTGAGTTTTTCCAAATTCAGCCCCTTCTCTCTCTAATTTCATTTTCTTTCTCAGTCACTCAGAGCTGGCCACGTGGCGCCCTCTGATTACGCCACGCGACCCGCTTCTTTGCGCGCCACGCGCCCTATCATCTCCGTCGTCTGATCGCTTGCCTTCTCTCTTGATCTGGGCCGTTCATCATCGCAAAGCCTCCCAGCCATTCGATCTACCCCTGGGTCTCATCTGAACCGCTCGTCAGCATCGCGCTCGCATCACGCCACGTGGTGCGCCTTACGCTCTCCGATCTTTGCCAAGAAATTCTTATCCTGGCCAACCAAGTCGCAACGCATCACCGCCCTTCGATCAAAACCCCAGACTTCATCTCCGTCACACGCCAGCGCCGCGCGCTTAGCACGCCACGTGGCATGCCCGAAGTTGTTCGATGGGATCACCCTAGATCTAATCCAAAGCGTCCACCCGCGCCTCCACTAGGGTCGTTGGATCTCGCGATCCAACGGTCTAGGAATCGTCGTCTACCTTCCGCAAGCCCCGCGCACCACGTCGTCCACCGTACACGAGGGCCGCCCCCTTTCTATTTTGGGAGCCACTCTGACCACCATCTCCGCCCCCTGGCACAACCACGACGTACGCTACTCTTCCCTCATCCTCGCCAACCCCCTCGATCACCATGAACACCCTCCACCTCGATCCACGATGCCCACCAACTCCACCACTTAGCCACCTACACCGTCACCTTCAAGCTATAAATACGCCTCCACCGTCGACTGTCAGCCCCATCCGCCATTGCGAGAGGTGTCCTAGAGCTCAGAGCTACCCATTGGTGACAACAATTGAGAGTAAAACCAAGCGAAGATAGGCCTTCACCTCCGACGAGATCCACGACGTCGCCACGCCGTGCTGCAGCTCCTCCGATGAGCTGCTTGAGCTCGGGCCCTCTACCGTCCCTCGAGCGACGACCGGAAGCATTCCTTGAGCTTCAAACCCTAGATAGGTCTCATCGGAGCTCCTTCGAGTTTAGTCGCCTCCACTCTCCAGAGAAGTTCGGCCTCAGCCAAGACCCCTGACGGCTCCGCCGCACCTCCATGATTCGTTATAGCTATTTTGGAGCCACCGATGATCTTCTCCGATGACCAGAGGAGGGGGCGGAGCTAGACTCCCTTCACCGGAGCGCAGCCACCGCCGTCGCAGGAGGCGGCAGACCAGTTGAAGAAGAAGAGCAGCAACCGTCTGATCTCCTTGATCGGACGGTCAGGAGGACGCCACGTCGCATTCACTCCGCATCCGTAGGATCAGGAGGATCCTACACACCTGATCGCGCCACGTCGCCATTCACCAGAGCTTCAGAGGGCCGTTGGATTCTTCCTGATCCAACGGTGCTTGATCATCCACGTGTCCACCTTCCTCGAGCTCCGGAGGCTGTTGGATCGATCTTGATCCAACGGGTCATCGCGCGCCATGTCTCCCCTCCAAGCCTCTCCCCCGACCTTCAGGCTCGGAGCTCCCGAAGCTAGCCAAAACTCCATCCGAGCCTAGTCCGAGCCTCCAGAGTCATCCGAGCCTCCGAAGTCGACGAGCCTGGGACCCCACGTGGTTTTCACGTGCGGTCTGAGTATTTTGTAGTGAGGCCCCTGGAGGTTTTCATATTTGCATTCCAGCCCCTGCCAGGAGCCCCCACGTGAGGCGCACGTGTTCTGTGGGTATTTTGCATACATACCCCCCTCATTATAGGTAATTGCACATTAGTCCCTGTCGGCATGTTTAACTTTTATCAATGTTATTTCTTCTAATTGTAGTTAGGCCCCTGTCTTTGTACGCATATTTAGGCATTCATTTTAACTCATTTTTCAAGTTTGAAAATTGCATTGTGTAGCTTAATTTGTCCTCTTCCATATGTGATACTTGGCACATTTTTGTGAAAGAAGTGGATTTTATTATTAATTAATTGGTGGAATTTTGTCATATTTTGCCCATTGATGCCTTTTAATTTGTAGTAGTTTCTCTGTGACTCCAAAAATCTCTAAAAATTCACATTAGACCTAGATAATTAAGTTTACGTTGTATCCAAAAATCATCTCATTTTCACGTACCTCGAGGCCTGAATAAATCATTTAGTGATTTCCTTAATTAATTTTTAAAAGGTCCATTTCACATAGACATTTAGGATTATTAATTTCCGGGATTCTTCATACTTAGATTTATCTAGGAATTTATATCTGAAAATATTGTGATTTGGTATTTATTAAAAATAATTTAGTCAAAATTACCTTGCATTCATTTTTAATTCACAGTAAATTCATCTAGGTCAGAAAATTCCAAAAAAAATAGAGTAGCTTAATTTCATCACATTTTACATTCTGGCCAAGTTTCATAATTTTTGGACTTGAATTGATCACTTTTCTAAATTCATTTGTAATCTGGCCTGATTTTGCATGTGTCTTTTGTTTCTTGCATAAAATATATTGAAAAAGACCCAAAACAAAATATCACCTGAAAATCCGACCTTGAACATTTGCTTAAAATCTACCTAAGGAGACAGTTGCCTCCCTGAGTTCGACCTTGGGCTTGCCCAAGTAAAAAAAATTGACCATTAATTTGATTACCTGACTACAACAAACGACGAAACATTAATTTGACCACTAATTTGATTAAATTAATAAGGGTAGTAAGACACACGTCAAAATGGCGCCGTTATCGGGGAGGTATGGGTTAGGTTAATTTATAGTTAATTTCTGAGTGTTTGATTTTCCATCCTCGGGTAGTCTGACCCCCGGTTTTCTTGTGATTATTTTTTTGTCCTTTAATTTTGTATTTTTGTGTCGTTCTCGATCTGACCTCAACTTGTTTTTGTGCAAGGAACGCAAGGAGTCGAATATGCTTCAAGGAACCTGCATTTTAATTTGTTTGAGTGATTTGAGAGGACTTGTATTTTTCATTTCTTTATTTTTTGCATTATTTCCAGCGGTTCCCGTTTGGGTTCTCGCGAGTGTAAACATAGTGGAACCGTGTCCTCGTGTGCTGTGTGGATTGAATTTTTAGACTAGGATTGCACTAACGGCTCCTCGAGCCACTCTAGGATTTGCTTGTGCTCGTAAATATTTAGGACCACACAATACACTTAAAAGACATACTTAGACTGCAGATCTAGTCAAATCAACAAGTGCTTCACTCGCTAATAGAACTGCTTGTCTAGGAGCAGATTTTATCATCTGCATTTGCATGTAGTATAAAAGTTTTCAATTCTATTTTGCATCCTGCATAAAGCGAAGGGATCACTGTAAGTATTCTTCACTCAGTATAAGCATCATTGATTTTCGTGCATCGTCTTTTCTCGATTTCTCTCTCTTGGTTTTTCAAACTTAAGTAAAAGGAAATTGGGACTGGAGGATAGGCGCGCTGTGTGGATTGGACTTAACAAGTGACAACTTAACTTAAAATCGGGATTGCTAACATTATTGATCTAAAAAAATTAATAAAATCAAAAATTTTGCTTGCAGGAGATTAATCCCCGATCTTGTTTTTAGGCTGAGTGAGGGTACTTGAGTGTGTGTGAACACCTTAAGGCAGAGCCCAAATCCCTCCTTCCATATCACGTTCTGACTGATCCTAGCAAATATCACAAGTTGAATTATTCAGGTTCACTGACTAGTACCAAGTAGCCTTCGCCTGTCTCAGGTAGATAGGCGAGAAATTGTGGTACTTCGCGACAAGTTGCCAGTAACCCCCCGGGGTGAAATTCCAACCTTATCATCCCCTGCCTGCTTGAAGGTAAATAGAGACAGGTCTTTGAATCCATCAACTTGGGATAGGAGCGAAGAAAGGAAGGACTGGCGGTATCTTAGGCGACATGTTAAACAGGGAAGACGCATCCGGCTCTGAGCCGACTTCGCTATAGGCCGTGTAACTCCTTGCTATCTTGCTTGAAAATTCACACTTAAAATCAACCAGATTAATTGGACTCGGTTCGTGTCCTTCACCGTGTTGAGTGTGAAAACACAGGGTTCGGATTGAATTTCTTGCTTTAGGTAGGAGTAAAATCCTCTCTTCACTTAGAACTCCCGATTCTTCTTGCCAATCCAAGATGAGTGACTGGGGGGATATCGACTCCTTATTCGCCAATCTCTCTCTGAGCCCCCCACGAAACTCATCTTCATCAGCCCAAGCGCAACTTGGACCACCCAGAGCTCATGACCCTCTTGAGTTCTGGATCCATCACACCAAGGGTGGTTACTCTCAAACTAACCATTTCCGCTCCTCTGAGCTTATCGAGGAAGACCATCGCCTCGGTAAGAATCCCTTCCTTGATTTGTCCTTTAACCCAGACCATTTCCATTCCCCAGGACTAGAGGACACAATGCCGAAGAAGAACCCATAAGAGGAGGAAAACAGAGAGGACCCGATGATTCAAGTCTTAGCCCGGCTGGCTAAAGCCGAACAACTTAACACAGAATTAACGGCTAGACTAGGACAGGTGATCGAAGCTGAAGGAATATACAGACCGACGGTGGACGCCTATAATCCAACAGATAATGAGATACAAAGTTGGCTAGCTCCCGAGGTTCTCCCTGAAGCATTCGAATTGAAACCCCACTTCCTGAGCTTGCTGCCGAAGTTCAATGGAAATGCGAACAAAGAACCATATACCTTCATCAGAGACTTCGAGCTAGTTTGCAACAACCTTAGTCACCCTAGGGTTGGGCAGGATTATATCAGAATGAAGGCCACCCCTTTTGCCTTAGGAGATAATGCAACACATTGGCTGAAGAACCTAGGGGTGATGTGTATAACCTGGATGCAGTTCAAGGACCTTTTCCTGAAAAAGTTCTACCCACTTAGTAGGACTAATCAAATGAGAACGAAGATCACAAGCTTTTCCCAGGGACCCAGCGAACCATTCCATGAAGCCTAGGATAGGTTTAATGACCTTATTAGGAAATGCCCGTGCCATGGCATTTCAAAGGAGATCTTGGTCCATACCTTGTTCTGTGGAATGACCCCGTAGATGCAGGGGTTAGTCAGTGACGCCTATGGAGGAAGTTATCTGAACAAGAACGAAAATGCTGTATGGAAAATCTTGGAGCAGATGGTGGAAACAGGCAGGTCGCAGGCCACCAGGGCCTATCAGTTGTCTTCTTCGAGCCTCACCAGCGAGACAACCCGGAGGACTATAACGAATCTGACAGATGACCTTATCCCTAGCGTGGGGATAATCACGGACAAGTTAACCATGGTCGAGCAGATTCATAAGAGGGTCACTGACCTCGAGTCTCTCTCGAAATTACCGAAGCAAGTGGAGGAATTTACTGAAAGATAGCAAAGATAAAGCTACCTGCCCCTTCTGTACCACCTGTACTTGTACACAGAGTCCATCTTGTACATGAACATGCACCGGGGCCTCAGAGTAGATGGGTCGAGGAGAAGACTTACACTCAGCAGGACCAGCACGCACCCCCACAAGTGGAGATAGGATACGAGGAGCCTCCGCAGGTGTTCGAGATCAACGAGCTGTGGTACAACCATGACCCCGTCGACAGACAGTCGGGGATAGGGAACGGTCAGCGTCACCGACATTCCCTAGCTTACCAGGAAAATAGCTCCGTCCCCGCACCGCGCTTTGTTCAGTCCAGGCCTGAACGAGGGTACCAGCCTCAGCAGCACCAGCAACAACAATGCACATTCCACTCGAGCCAGCAGGGCTCGTCACCGTCCCATCAACAGCAGCAATATCGGCATGGACAGTAGGGCCAGTATAGGACCTCATCTTCAGGACAACATCAACCCGCCTAGCCCACCGAATTGGAGTCCCTCACCTTGGCGATCTAGACCCTGACTGATAAGGTCCAACAGATCCAAAATAACTATCTGGATATGAGAATCGATCTAAACCGCATTTCTCGTACCCAGGACCGGCAGATGGTGCCAAGACCCCAATTCCTACCCAGGTTCATGCCAACCCCAACAGCTTGACTCAAGGCCAGAACCGACCACGAGATCAGGTATACTATTCAGATAATTCTTTATCTGAACACGAGATCCTTTCGTACGATAATATAAACCATATGTCCCTCAAGAGCGGAAGGACCGTGATCATACCTGATCGGGTACAGGCACAGGAGAAAGAAGCCGCCAAGTCTCTACCTGAGGAGAACGTGGAGGAAGAGGAGGAGCAGCACCACCATCACCACCACCGGTAGAAGAAGAGGACTTCTGGGTCCTCAAATAAGCAAAGGAATCGCACCAGCAGAGGGTCCGCTGAAACTGATGAAGACCCCGCACCTCCATCTGAGGAGGACAGTCCAGCAGTCGCGGAGGATGCATCACCGGTTTTGCAGCAACATTTTCCTTTTTGTCATAGTCAGAGTTAGAGTCAGTTTCAGAGTCTGAGTCCTGTACAGAACGCAGTTCCCGCTTTGAATGAAAATATTTCAGTTTCAGAATCTGAGTTGGAGTCAAAAATCCTTTTCCCCCGAGCTCTCAAGGGTGGAAAGAAGAAAACTAAAAAAATCCAAAAAGATGACCCTACGATGGCAGAGTTTTGTAACAAACATACCAAGGCCACAATTCCTTTTGACAAGTACGTGGAGATGACACCTGCATTTTAGAAATACCTTAAGGTTAGATGTACACCTACTAGGGTTAGCAAGAAGACCAAAAGCCGTGTTGAGAAACACGTTATGTCAGTAGCCACGACTTGTGCAATAAAGAACTCATTTCCAAGGAAACGAAGGGACATTGATGCACATTATGTGGTGAGTCATGTCGATAACATTGCATTTTCACGCACTCTCCTAGACAACGGCTCCTCAATCAACTTAATGCCTACAACACTCTATGAGCGGCTTAATCTCATCCCTCCTTCAATTCGCTGATAAATCAATCAAGATGTCCCAAGGAGAATTGAGGAATGTTGTCATCAAAGTCGAGGGTCAGGAATACATGGTGGACTTTACTGTCCTAGATATGGAAACCCCTCGTAATTGGAGAGATTCCCAGATCATCCTAGGCAGGACCTTCCTCAGAATAGCGGGGGCCTTGTTTGATTACAAGATTGGGAAAATCCAGTTCCAAACTCTAGGCGGAGATGAGGAACTTGAGATGAAGCAAACCAGACGGCAAAGACCGGATTCCGAATCCAGCACTGAGTACTCTTCATCCGAAGCAGATTGCGACCATGTAGACACAGTTGGTCCATGGATACAGAACCCAGTCAGCACCGATAAGTCCCTCCCCTCCGGAGAAGATCCAGTGCATGAGTTAGTTTGCAAGGTCCTTAGAAATGAGTACAGTTCAGAACCTGCATCCCCCTACATCTTCGATGACTTAGAGGCCCAGCTGGGCCTGTCAGTCCTTCCCTCTTTAGGGCAATCAGAAGATGAGGATGATGAGTCGGACGTGGCTTTTGCCGATTGCATGGAAACCTTTGACGATCCGACTCTAGAGTCTAATGACTTGGTGGCAGTAATTTCAGAGACAGATCCAACCACTTTCAATACTAAACCAGATTCGATTGAGCCAGACTTCCCAGACGATCACTGATGAATCCACATTTCATCATCTTTATTATTTTGGCCTAAAAACCCTAGTAAATGCGTGTAAATAGCAATAAATCCAGCATATTAACATTCATGCATGTGCATGTAAATAGTGTATAAAATACTATAATTAAAGCCAAAATTATAGAATAAATAAAAGAAAAGAAAAAAAATAAAATATTGTAAATATTTTATGACCCAAAACCCCGAGACCTAGGCATCTTAATGAATAGGTCGACAAGGAATAAAGTAGGGGGAGATAAGGGTCAAAATACAGTCAAAATACCTCTGTTTTTCATTCATTCTTTATTCATTTTGGGACCTATTTTTGATTCCACTTTTTATACATCAAATAAAGAAACTTTGTACATGAAAGTTGTAGATAATAAAATAAAGAAAATTACAAAATTGATTTCATTCAAAAATAATGTACAGATAAAACGTTATGGTCTGAATAAAAATCCAGAATCCCAACTTCCCAGACCGGTATCTCACAAATGAAAACTCCAAATGCATCAAACTCACCTTTAATTGTATATAATTTAAATCAAGCTATTTAATGGTGGTAGTTTCGCATTTGGCAGAGCTACGGTTTGAAAGTTGAGTTTTGGACCCTCATTGTATACTTATACACATTAAAATATTCAATTTATTATTTATTCATTATCTTTGTATTTTATATTTTTATAATTTTGTAAATATTACTTATAATATATTTATACATTAAAATCAGAATAAAAACCTAAATAAAACTCAAAATAAAAATACTTGTATATTCTACATAGGTATAGTACCTATACTTATACCTATATAATACATACTTCTATTTTATTAAATATACAAAACACCTCAGAAAAATAAAATAAAAATATTCTTAAGTGTACAAACATATTTTATAGCTTTATAAAATAATAAACAAAAATAAATTAATTAAAATCACCAAAGTAAAAATTAAATAATAAAATATATAGGCATGTGTACCTATAAAGGCTATAAAAAGGAACTTGTAAAAATATACCTCATAAAAATAAATAAAAATCACTATAAAATACTTCATAAAAAATAAACATTTTTCATTGCATAATTAAAAATTAATAAAATCATTATCTATTTTTAAATGATTTTACAAAGTAATTTCCAGGGATTTTTCCTGGGTGGTCCACGTGGACCAACCAGGTGACGACCCCAGTTGACACCGGTCAACTGGTCGTCCTCCCCCATGTGCCCTTTTCAGAACGTGCTTTTGACCCCGCTTCTCGCATTTTTCGAGGATGCTACTTGCATCTTCTTGTGTCAAAGTCTTCACGACTTTTATCCCTCGACTTGTGACGATTCATGCCCAAGGTTCTCCTTGGGCTGTGGATCGCTGCATCGAGCTACCCAACTTGATCTTTGGAGCACCATAGTCGTCAGGTCAAACCCAATATAATGGACCTCCGACTTCAATTTCAAATTTGAACCCCTCAATCCATATGTTAGCTCACCTTCTTGCTCCCAACAGCTCGAGGAAGGTGACAACTTCCTCTCGAGCCCTTCGGTTGGGTCGAGCGTCTCCTGAGGAGGCTCCACGACCTCCGCCTTCGCCGGCGTCGAGGCACTCCCTTCCCTCCGGTCACCACCGTTGAGGTAGCCCCCATTTCCCCCATTTTCTTTCGCTTTTTCTTAGCCGTAGCCTTAGGATCAAAAGCCCTCTAGAAATTTTATGTTTCATCGATCGAATCATCCCCCATTCCAACCTCACCGTAGCGCTCCTCCGGCCGACCATCTCCTCGTCGTTTCGTGCCACCTATTCACCACTGCGGGACCCATGCATTTTGCCCTGGGTCCTCTCACTTTGTTTTGCAGGTCAAAATCCTTTGACTCGTGCCTGGGTGCACTTTTGAGCCTCGCCGGAGTCCAGCCGAGCTCCACAGCTCCGCCGCCATCCTCCACGAGCCTCGGCCACCGCCGAGGTCTTTTGAAGCCCCCAGGAGCTATCCCCAACCATCAGGAGGATCCAGCCTCATTTTGAAGCCCAGAAGCCCGTCGGAGAAGGAGCAGGACCTCGGAGAAACTCGCCTCGCCGGCGTTCCTCCGCGGTTCTTGCTCTGGTCATCAGCGCTGTTGGATCGAGGCGGAGCCCCAGATCGCACAGCCGCCATTGGATCTGCTCGAGCCCAGGCCATTCGATCAAGCCCCGATCTTCTAATCCAGGCCGTTGCAGACGGATCGTCATCGGCTGTCCATCGCCTGCTAAGTGTCAAGTGAATCGCCTTCATCCGTTGAATCGCGTGCTTAGGGGTATTTTGCAATCTTTACCTCGCGCCTTTGTGTAATTTTTATTTAGTCCAGAAACTTTCAGTGGTAGTTTAAAATATTTTGTAATGTTTACAACCAAACCCCCAAACTTCTCATATTTGCAAATAGGTCCTAGCCGCGTCACCTCACGTGACCAGTACATATGAGGTGAGGGCATTTGCACAGAACCCTTCAGGGTTGTCTTATTTCGTTTCAGTCCTAGAACTTTGATGATAAGTATAAACTTTTTGGGATATTTGCATTCAAGCCCCCAGATTTTTGGATATTACGTTTATACCCTTCCCAGGCGCGTGCTAGTCACGCGCACTGGTGGGTTATTTGCAGGTGTGCCACTGCGGGTCTTGTATTTTATATTTGATCCATTAAATGCAATATTTAGTTATATGTTTTGCGTGAAAATTGCAATCTAGCCCCTGGATGTTTGTGTATTTGCACTTATACCCCTACCAGGCTTAGTATTTTTATGTGCTTGTCTTATTTATTTCACGCATCATATTAACTCCAAAAATTACCAAAAAATACCATAGACTCCTATTTAGTTGTAGATTCATGCATATTTTTGCATTTCATTTTTGTTGCATTTTTATATTTATTAAAAATAAAAAACATGCATTTTAGCTACTGTTTGCTTTAGAAAATACCAAAAAATATTAAAAACACTCAAAAAAATCCAAAAAAATTTATCTAAGGTCTAATTTAGTATATTCTAGTGTCAGTCCAAAAATCACTAAAAATCTCAAAACAAAAACCTTAAAAATTTGAAAACACCTAAAAACTTCAAAAAAAATCCAAAAAATCATAGAAAAATCCTAAAAATATAAACTCAATTTATGTAGGTTTCCTATTTTATCGTCTTTATTTTAAAATTAATTTGGGAAAATTTTGTCACTGTTTAATATTTTCCATTCCCATTTTGAGTTCGGCCAGTAGCTAAGTCACTGTTTTCCTTTATTTTGGCTTTTAAAAATACCAAAAATATTTAGAAAAACACCCAAAAATCACAAAAATAGTAGAAAAATATAAAAAGACCAAAAACATTTCATTTCCCAATTTTTGAGTCTTTTTCTTTATTTTTATTAATATTTTATCACCCCTTTTCTTATATTATCTATATATTCTATTTATAAAAACAAAAAATATAAAATATAAAAAGAAAATATAAAATCAGAAAATCAAAAATCAAAATACAAAATATAAAATTAAAAATTAAAAAAATTAAAAAATTAAAAACCCACAAACACATTTGCATTGTTGTAGACACATTGATCACATCACACACTTAGCCTTTGAATGATCTATCCTGCCTTGCTCCCTGTGTTCGAACTCTCTACATACTTGCACCTATACATCTTTTATGTAGAGTTAAAAATAAATTTGACTCCACATTGGTTTTCATTTCTTGATCTATACTGTTGTGGGTTCATTGTTGATTAAATACGGGATTTTGAAGTGGTCAATATACCGACTGCGGTTTTGCCTTGTGAAACCGTACGACCCTCGATTTCCGTGTTTATCAAATGGCGCCGTTGCCGGGGAGCAACAACGTATAGTTCTCATTTTTGATTGATTGTGATTGCTTGTTTACACCATTGCTTGCTTTGTCTCTCTTGTTGTTGATATATATTGTTGAGCTTCCTAACCATTGTCTTTCTTGTCTTCTTGCGAGGGACCACAGAGCGAGGAGGATTGCCTAGGTGATTCGGTGCAGCCTTAGGAAGCGGAGTCGGCTTTTCTAGCCCAAGCCGACAGGAGAGAGCAGGAGGAGTGAGAGGGAGAGTGTTAGCTGGCTTTTGTTTTATTTCTGTGAGAGAGAGATTCATTTGAATTGTAATAATATAGGTACATTTGGACACTCAGGACACTCGGGCCTAACTTCCAGGTGTTTTTTCACCTGGGGGCTCACCGCGGATTTTTATCGTGTTTCTCACTATCATTTTTCCGGTTTTGATTTCTTTTTCCTTTTCTTTTGTGGATTGAGCCCTTAGATTTTTGGCATTGCTTGATCGATTAGAGTAGGTCCAAACACCCTAATAACCATTGCATGTACCTATAGTGCGTATTTGGACTTAGTTTAATTAAACAGTTAATCATCATCTTTGATCCATCACGCTGCGAGCTCTCCCCACCAAGCGCTTCTCCTGAACTCGATGTGTCGAGAGGAGGAGGGGTGAGCCTAGATCGGACTCTAGGATTGGAGATTGGTGATTGACTTATGGTTCTTCACGTTAGCAATTGCCTGCTTAGGACGATTTCCGTGTGCATATCGATATTTAGATTAGGTTTAAAAATTTCTGCTTTGCATCCCGCATGGAGAGAGCTGGAGGCACTGTAAGTCGTTCTATCTTTGCATTCATCATATAGGCACAAAGGTGAGATTTCCACCTTGGTGTCGACTTGCACGGCTTTTCCGACTCTTTTCTCCCTCTGTTTTTGGATCAAGTAGGAATCAAGAAAATACAAAAATCGTTAGGCGCTTGTTTGAATTGACTCAAAATAAGCGATAATACCAAAAAAATTAAAAAAGGGACTGCTAAGAAAACTTGACCTAAATAAAATTAGTAATTGGATTCATTGCTTGGGGAGACTAATACCCTCACTTGTATTCAGGTTGCATGGGAAGGTCTCCTTCCAAGTGAACAGAGTGCTTCGTAAGGATTAGAGCCAAAAACCCAGCTTGTGGATGCCTTGTGTATCGCCTGGATTTCCGAAGTATTGGCGCTACTATCGTACGTAGACGAGTAGGGCTTGGTCATCATTGGTGACTCACTATTGTGTTGAGCATCGACCTTGTCCGAAGTACCGAGCATAGGCCACGCCTTCACGGGTGTGTCTGTCTCACCGTCTGCATCTGAGTAGGGTCTTGCACGCTCACGGGTGATTCCGTTGCGAGCGAGATCCGAAGTATTGATTTCACCTATCGGCTTCCTCCCTCTTTTCTTTGGCTAAGTAGGGATCCGGGAAGGGTTACAAGGACCTCAAAAAGCGTAGGCTACAGGTTATATAGGAGGAGGACAAGTACGGGAATACTTTTTTGGCAGTACTCTCTCTCCTATAGGCGTAGCGCTCTAAGGACTCGTTGAAAGATAACTTCCTGAATTCAAGATAAAAACTACAAAGATAAAAGCTGAACCTTCACGGCTTCATGTGTTGAGTTGATGAATCCCCTTGTTGTGTGTTTGATTGCTAGTTACACTTAGGTCAAGATCAAAAACATCGCACAATTTTGCGCAATTTTGCTTACCCCTTTCTTCTTCTTCATTTACCTTGCTCTTCTCAATAATCAAGATGATGGGACGGAGGTCTCTTAGGCCGTCTTTGGTGGCACCGCTATCCAGCACTCCTCCCTATTCATCTGGGACAATCTCGGAGAGTCCAGACCCACTCTCCGAGCTTGAGTTCACTTCCGCCCTGTTCCCCCTCGACCACCCTTCTTCTTCCATCCGTCCAAGAGTATCAAAATTTACTGCATCATAGAGCTCAGATCATTTGACGGCACCTGAGATGGGTTCTTTTGCCTTTTCAGAGAATCCAGACATGGCAGACAGAGGAGAACAACTAGATGAGTAGGAGCCCCCTCCATTTCTATATGACCAAGCTGCCATCAACAACTCATTACTAGCCTCCCTAGAAACAATGCAGAGACAGATCAGAGACCAGGGAGCATTCATGGGTGACCTGATGAATCTCCATTTCATCACCTTTATTCTATTATTTTGGCCTTAAAAACCCTAGCAAATGCATGTAAATAGCATCAATTTGTACATAATAGCATTCATTATTCATTGTATTAATTGTATATAAAATAAGGTTTTTAATGCCAAAATTATAGAATAAAGAGAAGAAATAAAAAAGGAATAAAATATTGCAAATATTTTATGACCCTAACCCCGAGACCAAGGCCAGCATGGTATTGGTCGACAAGGAATAAAGTAGGGGGAGATAAGGGCCAATATACAATAAATACCTCATTTATTTATTCATCCCTTTATGCATTTTTGACACCTATTTTATGCATAATTATTTATTCATCAAATAAAGAAACTTTGTTCATAAAAGTTGTAGATAATAATATAAATAAAAATACAAAATTGAGTTTGTGTAAAAATAATACCCAGTGTACATCTTATACACATAATAAAAAGTAAAAATCTCAACTTCACAGACCCATATCTTGCAAATAAAAACTCCAAATCACCCAAACTCACCTTTAATTGTATATAGCATTTCATAAACTATTTTATAAAATTGGTTTCATAATTTTTGGAGTCCATCTGTGGAAGTTAGGTTTTTGGCCCTTCTTGTACATAATACCTGATTAAAATATTCATTTTATTCAATATTCATTATTTTTATAAATTCATATTTTTAGAATCTTGTAAATAATGTCTATAATACAGGTACATAATAAAAGTAAAATAAAATCAAAAAAGAATTTGTAAAATAAAAATAAGTCTATAAAACACATAGACAAAACACCTATGTTACCTAATGTATATAAATAAAAAGGGATTTTATTCTTTCATTCTTTATTCATCTATATTTTTATAATAATGTATATATTATATATATCTTATTAAAAATACAAATCTATAATAAAGACAAATAAAATTCATTAAATAAATAAAGAATATATAATATATAGGTAAAATACCTATAAGTATACTTACATACATATATACCTATTTATTTAAATATATAAATAAACTCATAAAAATCAAATAAAAATACATTTATACTCACAAAAATAAGTTATAAATTTATAAAATAAGAAAATACAATAATAAAATAAAATAAACAAAATAAAAATAAATGTATATAAATATACTTATAAATACCATATTTTAATAAAACCGTAATAAAATAATTCAAAAAATAAATAAAAATCATGAATAAATACTACATTAATTTATGAACATTTTTTATTTTATAAGAAAATTCTAATTAATTCATTTAATACGTTAAATAAATAGGTCAATTTCTGATTGACGTGGACCAATCAGGTTCTGGCGTTTGTTGACCGATCGGTCAACTGCGCCCCCAGGCGCCTGAGTTGACGCGAACTGTCTTTTCCCCTCTTTTCTTGCCTTTTTCCCGCGTGGCTCAGTGATCAATCGCCCACAGTCATTTCATGAGATTTGTTCTCCTTTCATCCGTGAATCCCGCCGATCATTTAGATCTTGTGTACATAGTTTGTATCACCGGCTACGGCCTGGTCAATAAGGGTGCTCCCCCTGTCTATAAATAAGGAACCACCGCCTCCCTCGCCAAATTTGGTCAGCTTTTCAGCCAATCCCTTCCCAGAATTCGGTCCCGGCGATGCTCCTGGTGACAGGAGGAGCTCGCCAGCACTTTGAATCGATCGGAGAGGCGGAGGTTGCACCCATGGTGGCGCTCCGGCAGCCACCCTGCTCCCTGGAGTTCCTCCAGGTATAAGAGCTGCGCGTTTCTATTTCTATGTAGATTTTCATATCAGCATTTCATTTCCGTCATTTATTTTGCATTTTGATTCGTAGGTTAGCGTAATTTAGTTGTTTCGTAGTTCGCCGGAGCTCCGCTCCGGCGAGCTTTTCACAGTGCTCTCGCCGTGCTCCGACCACCCTTTCACCTCCATTTCTATATCCCTTCATTTCCCTACGCCCCAGGCACCTCCGTTCACCCAGATCTTCACCAGATCTGGAGATCAGATCTCCTCCTCCGCCCTTCGCCGGAGATCACCGCCCCGCACCCCCTTTTCGCTCATTTTAACCCAAATAAGGCCCCCAGCCCTTTGTTTTTGTGCGCTGAGCTTCCTTGCAGGTGCTGGAGGCCAAAGGACCCCTGTTGGGGTCGATTCGACTCTTCTGCAGGTACCTGGAGCTCTTTGGCTTCATCGACCTCGCTGGACCGTTCCGGTGAGCCTCCGGCTCCTCTGAGTGCTCCAGTCGACAGAGTAGAGCCCCAGGTTGCTTCTTGGACCATCAGATGCCTGAGGGAGCGTCGCACGAGCGAGCAGCACCGGATCGAAGGTCGGAGAAGGGGGAGTTCTTCCCTGTTCTTCGTGCTTTCGCCTTCACCGTCCGATCGCGCCCCCAGCCCAGTTCAGATCCCAGCCGTCCGATGGAGCTCTGCATCGACCGTCAGATCTCACGCGAGATCTAATCTCAACCGCTCATCAGCGAAGCGTCATCGGCGCACGTGGAGGCGCCACGTGGATTAGTGAATGAAGAGCAGCCGTTCGATTCAACACCTTTGGGGGTAATTTGCATATTCTGCCCCGTTAGTTTTTGTATTTCATTTTTGGTCCTGTAAATAAATTAGCACGTTATAAATAAATTGTAAATTTTGCAGATAGGACCCTGACTTAATTAGAATTACATTTAGGTCCTCCCGCGCCTCACGTGCAGTCCCACGTGAGGCGCGTGAAATTTTGCAGTTATGCCCTGGCGGTTTTTGTATATTGTAGAATAGTTCTAAAAATTAAAATAAATGTTTATTTCTGTTGTATTTTTGCACTGATGCCCCTGTAACTTATTTTATTTGCAAAAACACCCCTGCCAGGCTGTTTTATTTTTGTGTCTTTATCTATTTATTAAAAATACCTAGAAGGCTTCTAAAAATTCACAAAAATTAGGATAGGTGCTCCATGCCATGCTTGTTCGCGCCAATATTTTAGTTTGCATTTTCCTGATTATTAAAAATGAAATAGAAGCCATTTTTGTACTTTCTAAATTAGAAAATACAAAAAAATTAGAAAATGTTTTTGAAAAATTCCAAAAAAAATATATATGATATATTTATATATATATTGAGTCCAGAAAATGAAAAAACCCTAAAAATATGAAAAAAGAAAATTAAAAAAATTCAGAAAGCTCCAAAATCCAAAAAAAAAATAGAAAAATCCTTAAAAAACCCCAAAAATATATTTTTCTCTTTTATAATTATCTATATATCATTATTAATGTATTAAAATTAATTTGGGTAATTTTGGAGTTTATTTTATATTTTTAAAACCCAAATTAAATACGGCTATTTAATTGGTCCAATATTATGGACATTTTTGTAATTAAAAAATACATAAAAATTAGAAATATTCAAGAAAAATAACAAAAAAATGAGAAAAATATTAAAAAGCTAAAAAAATTAATATCTATCTATATATATTAAGTATTTATATCTATATTTATATATATTCTATTATTCCTCTCTCTCTCTTCTGATTTATATATACATCTTTATATATATATTATATATATTTATATAACTAAAAATATTAAAAAAATATATAAAAAAATATAAAATATAAAAACAAAATATAAAAAATATAAAAACAAAAATATAAAAAAAAATTACAAAACCCAAAAACCCACTAAAACAATAAAAGGACATGAACCAATGATTGAATAATTGAATGTTACATGACATACAACCATTCGCCTCCCAGTGTTCGACCTCTACCTGTACTTACACCTATACACATTTGCATGTAGAGTTATAATAAATTTTAACTCCACATTTTTGGATATTCATTGCATATATTTATTGTGGGTTAATTGTTGATCGATATGGGGATCTTTAAGTGGTCAATTCAGCGACTTGATTTCTCACCTCGTGAGATATCTAGACCCTTGATTTTCCCCTTTCATCATGACCTCATGAGGGAAATCGTGCAGATGCGAGAAAACAGACCTGGGGGCAGAGGCGGTGGCGGAGGCGGTGATGGACCTGATGCAGGAGGAGGTGATCCTAACGCTGAGAGACCGCCACAGACAATCATGAGGGAATTGCACAATCCTGCAGCATCCCTCTCTCATCGTTGGATCCGACTCCCTCCTATCCATGGAGACTTCGAGCTTCGCCCCGACACCATTCAGCTTCTGCCCAAATTCCATGGGTTGCCAACCGAAGAACCACACCTCCATCTGCGAGAATTCGGGATGATCTGCAGTACAATTCATGATAGGCTGATGACTGAGGACACCATCAAGATGATAGCTTTCCTATTCTCTTTGGTTGATAGAGTCGCGTACTGGCTGAAACATTTGGGGAGCTTCGTTGACACTTGGGCACAACTCCGGACCGCTTACTTGAAGAAGTATTACCCTCTCGGCCGGACGAACGCAGCAAGAGCTATGATCAGTGACTTCAGAATGATCCCTAATGAACAGTTCCATGAAGCTTGGCATCGATTCAGAGAGCTCATTGACCGATGTCCGCATCATGATATATCCAAGCCCAATCTGGTTCAGAGTTTCTTTTGTGGGCTGACACCGGAGCTGCAGGGGCTTGTAAATGCCTCTTGTGGTGGGTCCTATTTTTTCAAGGGAGAAGACGACATTTGGGCCATATATGAAGGGATGGCAGAGAACTCAACAGTCATGGCCCAAGCCCAAGTCTACACGCAACAGAAGCCCCACCAAGGAGCGGGATCATTTCAGAGGATCTCCCGCATCGATGCCGGTCCTCACACTCCGTTGGCAGCCGCAGCCCAAGCCAAATCAGCCACAACCGACATGGGCATCATTAGTGAGAAGGTGGACCGTCTCGAGATCCTCGAGAAGAAGCAGATGCAAGGACTGGCCCAGATGGACCAGATTACCAAGACCATGAGTGATATGAAGACGCAGATTCTATGCATTCATGAGGCACAAACGTATACTCAGCAGCCTCCTAGGTCACGAGCTGATCCCAGCAGTAGCAGCTCATCCCAGCCCTCTACCTCGTACCGCCAGGTCAACCACATTCAGGCAGAGCCGGTCCAACTGCTACAGTACTGCCCATCGCATCCGCCATCTCAGGACACTCAGATGGTGGTCTATCAGTCGGATCAGCCACTGACAGTTCTACCTCCACCATCCTTCGAGTAGGAACCATTGATAGAAGTCAATGGGATTTGGTACGATCGGTACCCGCAACCCGAAATTCATCGCGATCACCCGGGATTCCATTGGGGCAATGGTGGCTCCTCATCCCAACAACAGTCTCCCGCTCAAGGACAGCAGAACAACCAGCAGCAGCAACAACCCCAGTATGCCCAACAGCAGTACCAGCATGGTCCTCGTCCTGCCTATCAGGGACAGCAGTGGAGGCAGCGTCAACAGCCTCAACAGTCATACCCCCAGCCTCATGAGCACTTCTCCTCCCAACAGCAACCTCATTTCCAGCAGGGGAATACATCCGATTCTCAGGCACCTGCCTTCGAGAACCCAGCATTAGATGACCTCTCCTGGTTGCTCTCTGAACATCAAGAATCCTACCGGCGGGACATGGATGAGTTCCGGCAGGAGGTGAGGGATTTAATCAAAGGCAAAGCTGCCATACCATCTCAGATTGAACCAAATCCGAAAATCTGAAGAGGAAGTCTGAGCATGTACAGTTCATAGAGGATACCTCTCCTAGTGATTATTTGAGTGACATGTCTTCTTCTTTGTATGATGCTGATTTTGTGAATACTAGGAGCGCTAGGATGCCAGCCGGCGGCGCCTCATCTGAGCGACAACCACATGTAGAACCACGAGCGCCAGATGAGCAGAGTAGCGGTGCTGATGCCGCTGTTGATGTTGAAGACGGTGGTGCTGATGCCGCCAATGATGGAGTCCCAGACGACGGTACTGAGGCCATCGTGATACAAGATGCAGACGGTGGTGCTGATGCCACCATTTTTGAAGAAGAGCCAGAGCGCGGTGCTGATGCCGCGAAGTCAGATGCCGTTGGTGGTGCTGAAGCCACCACTTCTACTTCTGTTGAGCTTCCTTCTATGGTGTTACCACCTTTCGTATCTCAGGACTGTGGTAACAAGAAAAAGAACAAAAATATGAATAAAGGAAAGGCCTCTGTGTACACTTCAGATCCATATGTGTTGCATGATGATCATTGTATGGATTCCATTCCTTCACAGGTACAGGAACCTATTCCTAGTCATCCATCTGCGGAGGCCCCTACTATCCCCTTCCCCGAAGCACTTCACCGGGCGAAGGGGAATAAACGAGAAAATCCAAAAAAGACCCAGCAGGTAGAGTTCAGCAACCAGATGATTGATAGATTCCACATTCAGTTGACTCTACGGGAAGCATTTGAGCATATCCCCTCTTCAAAAAGAACTTGAAAGAGACGACTACAGTCTGCATGAAGAGGAGGTACAGAGACCAAATCCATATGCTCACCCATGACACTTGCTGCACCATTCAGAACAAATTGCCAGCCAAAAGACCAGATGGAGGAGCTCCCTATGTCAGATGCGAGATTCAGGAGCAGCAGTTTGATTGTACTCTATTAGACAGAGGCTCTTCTATCAACCTTCTTCCGGCTGCCTTACTCGACCGATTCGAGTTTGGTCCTCTTCTTAGGAGCATGACAGTCCTTCAGTTTGCTGATAGGTCGACTAAGAGGCCGAAGGGGTTGTTGAAAGACGTTGTCGTTACCATTCAGGGCCTGAAATTCCCCGTGGACTTTGTTGTATTGGACATGGAGATCCCTGAGTCGGTAACCGATGCCCCCATCATACTTGGACGCCCATTCTTGGCCATAGCCAAGGCGGTGTCCGATCATGATAGTGTGAAGGTATGTTTTCACGTAGAGAGCAAAACCATACAAATAGAGACGATCGAGGAAACCAGAGCGAGAGAGTTAGCATGCTCAGAGAAGTCTAGTGACATTCAGCAGATGACAGAGGAAGAGCTAGACATCCACCAGGAGTGCGATTTCGTGATGACAGATGATGAATCTATTTGGAGAGATCCTGTAGCACGGACCCTCGCCCTGCCTACAGATTCACCATACTTAAAGCTTATGGCAGTCGAGAGCCTGGAGAGCACACCCATGGATGAGGATACCGTTGAGGCTGACAGTTGTGGGACGAGTGGTGATGATGATTTTCAGTCTTGTTCATCTAGTTCAGATCCCTCGGACTCAGACATTGATTGGGATGATTTCGATGATTATTTGCCGTGTCTGATTCCTTCTGAGGCGACAGCTAGGACGGAGTGCGAGCCAGTATAGTTTATTGATGATTCAGCAGGCTTCCCTTCGTCAGATGTTCATTCGCAGCGAGAGTTCTCACATGCAGACCTGGTCACCTTCACACAGACATATCAGAAGCCAGATCTGCCGCCTCCCAGTTGTCCAGAACTGAAACCCTTGCCGCAGTCGCTGAAGTATAGATTCCTTGCGGGTGAGCCAGATATGCACCCAGTCATTATCGCAACAGGTTTGACTGGAGAACAAGAATCTCGTCTGATGGAGGTTCTTGAAAGAAACTGCAAGGCGATAGGATGGAGTATAGCTTATCTATAGGGGATTAGTCCGCCTCTGTGCTCCCACCACATCTATCTTGAGGAGGATGCTAGGCCGTCGCGTGAGTTCCAGCGACGGCTGAACCCGAATCTTCGAGATGTGGTCATGAAGAAAATATCGAGGTGGTGGAGCGCCGATTTTATCTACCCCATATCCGACTCCAAGTGGGTTAGTCCATTACATGTGTTACCCAAGAAGACGGGTATCACTACAGTTGTGAGTGAGTCTAGAGAGGAGATCGCTACCCGAGTACCCACTTCTTGGAGGGTCTGTGTGGACTACAGACGATTGAATCAGGCCACCAAGAAGGATCATTTCCCGCTACCATTCATTGATCAGATTATCGAGAGGCTAGCTGGGAAGATTCATTACTGTTTTCTTGACGGATACTCCGGATATAATCAAGTGGCCATTGCGCCCGAAGACCAGGAGAAAAAGACATTCACCTATCCGTTTGGGACTTATGCTTTCAGACGGATGCCCTTTGGTCTATGTAACGCTCCGGCGACATTCCAAAGGTGCATGTTGCCCATTTTCTCGGACATGGTGGGTGACTGTTTAGAGGTCTTCATGGATGACTTCTCGGTCTATGGCGATGGGTTTGATGCTTATCTTGACTGCCTAGACCGCGTGCTTCAATGCTGCATAGAGGTCAATCTTGTCTTGTCTTGGGAGAAGAGTCACTTCATGGTGATTCAAAGGACGGTCCTTGGTCATATCATCTCCAACAGGGGCATGGAGGTCGATCCGGCCAAGGTGGATATCATTAGAAAACTCAATCCACCATCCAATCTGCATCAAATTGCGGTCTTTTATGGGGCATGTCGGTTTCTACCGACGGTTCATTCAGGACTTCAGTCGAATTGCCCGACCGCTTACTGATTTGCTGACGAAAGACATCGAGTTCATTGTAGATAATAAGTGTCTGGCGTCTTTTGAGACTCTAAAAAATATGGTTGTTTCGGTTCCTGTCCTTCAGCCACCTGATTGGTCTCTCCCATTAGAGATCATGACGCACGCTTCCGATTTTGCCGTTGGGGCAGTGCTTGGACAAAGGAGGGATGGATTGCCTTTTGCCATTCACTACGCCAACCGGACTTTGGATGCTGCTCAGCAGAATTACACTGTGATAGAGAAAGAGATGCTGGCCGTAGTCTTTGCTTTAGATAAGTACAGATATTATATTCTCGGATCTAGAGTGACTATCTACACAGATCACACCGCCATTCGGTACTTAATGGCTAAGAAGGATGCCAAAGCACGCCTTACCAGATGGATCCTTCTGTCCAGGAGTTTGATATTGAGATTAAGGATAAGCCTAGAGTTAAGAATGTGGTGGCGGATCATCTTTCCCGCTTGGAGAACCTTGAGGAATCTGAGCCCAGCGCACCTATCACTGAGACGTTTCTAGATGAGGCGATCTTGGCTATCACCTCGCTCCCGTGGTATGCCGACATTGTGAACTATCTTGTTGCCAAGACGGTCCCCCAAGGTTGGCCCAGGAAGAAGCTCGAGACCTTCTGGCGAAGGCCAAGCTTTACCATTGGGAGGATCCCGTCCTTTATCATGAAGGAGGGGACAACATCTGGAGGAGGTGCATTCCTCAAGAAGAGCAGCATAGCGTCCTCACATACTGCCACAAGCTTTAGGAAGGAGGACATCATTCTGGGAAACGGACGGCACAAAAGGTGCTTCATTCCGGCCTTTGGTGGCCTACTATCTTCAAGGATTCAGATGAGTTTGTGAAGAGATGTACTGACTGTCAGAAGATGGGAACCTACGGACAGCGAGACATGATGCCCATGCAAACCATTCACTTTTGTGAGGTTTTTGATGCATGGGGGATTGATTTCATGGGCCCATTTCCTAAGAGTCAGGGGTTTGAGCACATTTTGCTCGCTGTAGATTATGTCAGTCGATGGGTTGAGGCCATCCCCGCCTGAGCCACAGATGCTAAGACTGTGTGTAAAATTTTGAAGAAAAACATCATTTCACGGTTCGGGGTACCTAGAGTCTTGATTTCAGACGGGGGGTCTCACTTCATCAATGACAAGGTTAGGGCCCTTGCAGACGAGTTCGGCATTGACCATCGGGTTGCCACATCGTATCACCCTCAAACTAATGGTCTTGCCGAAGTATCGAACCGGGAGATAAAAACTATCCTACAGAAGGTTGTCCGCCCAGATCGAAAGGATTAGTCACAGCTTTTGTACTCGGTCTTGTAGGCCTATCAGCTTCCTTCAAGAATCCATTAGGGACATCTCCCTTTCGTCTCGTCTATGGCAAGCCGTGCCATCTTCCTATGAAAATAAAGCACAAGTCACTTTGGGCAGTTACCGAGCTATTATTGGATCCCGAGAGTATAGGAGAATAGAGGAGAGCAGAGTTGGCAATCCTGGAGGAACTGAGAGATACATCCTTTTCTAGCAGCCTACAGTACAAGGAAAAAGTGAAGACATGGCACGATTCTCATATCAGCCATAAACAGTTTGAGCCAGATCAGCGCGTATGGTTGTTCGATTCCAGGCTGAAATTATTTCTAGGGAAATTACAGAGCAAGTGGAAAGGTCCGTATGTGGTCAGGAAGGTACATGACAATGGCAGTATTGACATATCCGAACCGTCATCTTCCTCTACCTTCCGTGTCAATGGTCAGCGCCTGAAACTATATCTAGATCATGATCCGCCGACCATTGATGTTGCCCCCATTCTTCTGGTATGAGATGTGTTCTTTGACTCATATCACTTGCATCTCATACATGGTGATCACTTCTATCTTCCGCTGTATAGATCCATCTGTCCATATCACTCTTTCATCTGTTGATTTCTTTTCTTCTTTTCTTTTTCTATCTTCTTTTTGTATCCAAAAGGTGTCGCCCCTTGTTGTCAGTTTCTACACTTAGGACGTACTTTGTCCTAAGTATACGGAGGTGTGCACCCCGAGTTTTTCGATCCTCTCCATTGTCTCCTCTTCTTGTCTATACTCAGGGACATCTTACCCTAAGTATAGGGGGAGACAATCTGAGTACGATCTGTTCATTCCCACCCTTGACCCTCCCTGCGTTGTGTACAATCTGCTATAATTAGGATTATTTGATCCTAAGTATAGGGGGGACGGTCAACTTCTCATTCATTCATTCATCTCTTATTCATTTATTCTTTAGACTTGCCTATACTTAGTACGAGTTATGTCTTCTCTTTTCTCTCCGATCTATGAGGACATAGCTCAAGCTAAGTATAGGGGGGTCGTATATACTACGTATATACTTTATCCATAACTTTTACTTTCGTATTTTCTTAATAAATATGGCTAATAATTCGTTAAAATTCATTAAAAACCTTAATAAAAAGATGTGATCATTCCTCAAATTCTTTTTGTATTTACTGATTAATAAATCAGGTGAAAATGTTTTTTGCAAAATGTTTGAAAAATAGTTTGAAAATCTTTGTGAAAATCCTTTGAAAACTATTTGGAAAACGTTTTGTTACATGTTTTCAACCTTTGTAAAAACATTTTGTTTTGAAAGTTTATTTTCTCGGTGTGAAATAAAATGTTTTAAAAATGATTTGCAAATGGTTTGAAAAATGGTTGTAAAATTATTTTGAAAAATCTATCTATACTGTTTGAAAACCTTTGCAAAATGATTTTCAAATGCGTGTACATGTTTGTAAAATTGTTTGTAAAAATTATTTTGGACTATAGTTTTCAAAATTGTTTGAAAAACCTGTGTCAAGTAAGTTTGAGGAATATATACATCTCACCAAAATTCATATATATATATATATATATATATTTATGTATAAAATTGAGCACTTACCCTTGTAAATTCTTAAAATCCACTTCTTGTATATATAAGAAGCACTCCCGTGTAAATATTTTAACCTAGTTTTCAGCCAAAACTTTTTGTTTTCAAAAATCCCAAAAACATTTGCAAAATTAAAATCCAAAAACATCTGAAAAATCTTTTTGAAAAATACAAAAAATGCTTATGCATCATCATCATCATCTTTCAAAAATCCATAAAAGTTCAAAATCTTTGAAAATTGCATCACAAAAATATTTTCTGCATTCTGCATAGCATTTGCATAGCATGAGCATTTTTCGGATTGAGTTCGATAGTTGAACAAGTCTAAGTAAAATCCGGAGATTGGAGCTTGATTGGACCTTAAAATCTACCTAATAACATGAACCTTATAGGAACTGGGTTTGAGGTACTTCAGGTCTAGTTGACTTAATTCTTTGAGGATCACGAGACTTGGTTCAATGGATTCTTGACTGCCTAAGAAGAGTATTTCGGAACACATGCACGACTCTTGTTGATAATGACCTAACTTGGACACCTGCACCTTTCACATGGCTCAACTCAGCTGGAGTGGTGAGGGAATTGGATTTGCCGGTATGAGACGCACACAAGTGGAAACATTTGTCCTCCTCTAGGGAGGGAAGTGCACCCCAACCTGTCCAGTGATGAGGAAGTCTAAAGACAGTAGAGTGTGGGTTGCGATAAAGCTTCAAAAGAGGGATAGTCTACTGGCTCAAGAGGAAAAACTCCTTATGTAAATGCTGCTGTGAATAGTATTTCAAAAAAAAATGGTCAGGCCTGTACAAAAATAAAATGCCTGCAAAGTATGTACATATGTTGTAAAGCCAATAAGCAAGCTTGAGTTCCAAAGTCAAATATGTAAGCCTGCAGCTGGATGACTTGACTACACTGGTCTTGCATCCTAGGATAGGTAGCTACACTGGCTACCGTCCATTCTTCTCTTCACCCCCTCCTCTTGAGCTGGTTGCCACTTGAACTTAGAAGGGAATACCCCGCTCCTCAAGGATGGAGTTGTTGGATTGGGGAATCATTGGGTTGTCATACTAGAGAAGTCAGTTTCTTTGTCATTCTAGTTGAGGAGAGCCACCATCACTTACACTGTACGAGTCAGATTCATAGTCGTAAGGGTTTGCGTATAAGTTGAGATATTTCTGACCTGGCTATTGAGGAGACTTGGACAGAGTTTTGGGATTCTCAGGGACTATTGGATTTCAAATCCGATTCTCATTAAGGTTCCACCCGCACTAAAATTCCAAAGGTCCGACTTAAGCTCAAAACTTTGATTTTGCGAAGACAAGTTTGATTATTAAACGAAATCCACTTTCTTCTTTCTCTTTTCTTTATTTTTCTTTATGCACTTATTGCATAAGTGTTTGCTAGGGACTAGCAAAGGTAAATTATAGGGAGATGATGAATCCACATTTTATCATCTTTATTCTATCATTTTAGCCTCAAAAACCCTAGTAAATGCATGTAAATATCATTAAATCCAGCATATTAGCATTCATGCATGTGCATGTAAATAGTGTATAAAATACTGTAATTAAAGACAAAATTATAGAATAAATAAAAGAAAAGAAAAAGAATAAAATATTGTAAATATTTTATGACCCAAAACCCCGAGACCTAGGCATCTTGATGAATAGGTCGACAAGGAATAAAGTAGGGGGAGATAAGGGTTAAAATACAGTCAAAATACCTCTGTTTTTCATTCATTCTTTATTCATTTTGGGACCTATTTTTGGTTCCACTTTTTATACCTCAAATAAAGAAACTTTGTACATGAAAGTTGTAGATAATTAAATAAAGAAAAATACAAAATTGATTTCATTCAAAAATAATGCACAGATAAAAAGTTATGATCTGAATAAAAATCCAGAATCCCAACTTCCCAGACCCGTATCTCACAAATGAAAACTCCAAATGCATCAAACTCACCTTTAATTGTATATAATTTAAAATAAGCTATTTAATGGCGGTGGTTTCGCATTTGGCGGAGCTACGGTTTGAAAGGTGAGTTTTGGACCCTCATTGTATACTTGTACAGATTAAAATATTCAATTTATTATTTATTCAATATCTTTGTATTTTTATATTTTTATAATATTGTAAATATTAATTATAATATATTTATACATTAAAATCAGAATAAAAACCTAAATAAAACACAAATTAAAAATACTTGTATATTCTACATAGGTATAGTACCTATACTTATACCTATATAATACATACTTCTATTTTATTAAATATACAAAACACCTCAGAAAAATAAAATAAAAATATTCTTAAGTGTACAAAAATAGTTTATAATTTTATAAAATAATAATCAAAAATAAATAAATTAAAATCACCAAAGTAAAAATTAAATAATAAAATATATAGGTATGTGTACCTATAAAGGCTATAAAAAGTAACTTGTAAAAATATACCTCATAAAAATAAATAAAATACTTCATAAAAAATAAACATTTTTCATTTTATAATTAAAAATTAATAAAATCATTATCTATTTTAAAATGATTTTACAAAGCAATTTCCAGAGATTTTTCCTGGTTGGTCCACGTGGACCAACCAGGTGACAACCCCAGTTGACCCCGGTCAACTGGTCGTCCTCCCCCATGTGCCCTTGTCAGAACGTGCTTTTGACCCCACTTCTCGCATTTTTCGAGGATGCTACTTGCATCTTCTTGTGTCAAAGTCTTCACGACTTTTATCCCTCGACTTGTGATGATTCACGCCCAAGGTTCTCCTTGGGCTGTGGATCGCTACATCGAGCTACCCACCTCGATCTTTGGAGCACCATAGTCGTCAGGTCAAACCCAATATAATGGACCCCCGACTTCAATTTCAAATTTGAACCCCTCAATCCATAGGTTAGCTCCCCTTCTTGCTCCCAACAGCTCGAGGAAGGTGACAACTTCCTCTCGAGCCCTTCGGGTGGGTCGAGCGTCGCATGAGGAGGCTCCACGACCTCCGCCTTCGCCGGCGTCGAGGCACTCCCTTCCCTCCGGTCACCACCGTTGAGGTAGCCCCCATTTCCCTCATTTTCTTTCACTTTTTCTTAGCTGTAGCCTTAGGATCAAAAGCCCTCTAGAAATTTTAAGTTTCATCGATCGAATCATCCTCCATTCCAACCTCACCGGAGCGCTCCTCCGGCCGACCATCTCCTCATCGTTTCGTGCCACCTATTCGCCACCGCGGGACCCATGCATTTTTCCCTGGGTCCTCTCACTTTGTTTTGCAGGTCAAAGTCCTTTGACTCGTGCCTGGGTGCACTTTTGAGCCTCGTCGGAGTCCAGCCGAGCTCCACAGCTCCGCCGCCATCCTCCACGAGCCTCGGCCACCGCCGAGGTCTTTTGAAGCCCCCAGGAGCTAGCCCCGACCATCAGGAGGCTCCAGCCTCATTTTGAAGCCCAGAAGCCTGCCAGAGAACGAGCAGGACCTCGGAGAAACTCGCCTCGCCGGCGTTCCTCCGCGGTTCTTGCTCTGGTCTTCAACGTTGTTGGATCGAGGTGAAGCCCCAGATCGCACAGCCGTCGTTGGATCTGCTCGAGCCCAGGCCGTTCGATCAAGCCCCGATCTTCTAATCCTGGCCGTTGCAGACGGATCGTCATCAGCTGTCCATCGCCTGCCAAGTGTCAAGTGTATCGCCTTCAACCGTTGGATCGCGCGCTTAGGGGTATTTTGCAATCTTTACCTCGCGCCTTTGTGTAATTTTTATTTAGTCCAAAAACTTTTAGTGGTAGTTTAAAATATTTTGTAATATTTACAACTAGACCCCCAAACCTCTCATATTTGCAAATTGGTCCTGGCCACGTCACCTCATGTGACCAGTACACATGAGGTGAGGGCATTTTGCACAGGACCCCTTCAGGGTTGTCTTATTTCGTTTCAGTCCTAGAACTTTGATATTAAGCGTAAACTTTTTGTGATATTTACATTCAAGCCCCCAAATTTTTAGATATTACGTTTATGCCCTTCCCAAGCGCGTGCTAGTCACGCGCCCTGTTGGATTATTTGCAGGCGTGCCCTTGCGGGTCTTGTATTTTATATTTGATCCATTAAATGCAATATTCAGTTATATGTTTTGAATAAAAATTGCAATCTAGCCCCTGGATGTTTGTGTATTTGCACTTATATCCTTGCTAGGTTTAGTATTTTTGTGTGCTTATCTTATTTATTTCACGCATCATATTAACTCCAAAAATTACCAAAAAATACCGTAGACTCCTGTTTAGTTGTAGGTTCACGCCATATTTTTGCATTTCATTTTTGTTGCATTTTTATATTTATTAAAAATCAAAAACATGCATTTTAGCTACTGTTTGCATTAGAAAATACCAAAAAATATTAAAACACCTCGAAAAATTCCAAAAAAAATTATCTAAGGCCTAATTTAGTATATTCTAGTGTCAGTCCAAAAGTCACTAAAAATCTCAAAACAAAACCCTTAAAAATTAGAAAACACCTAAAAACTTCAAAAAAATAAAAAAAATCATAGAAAAATCCTAAAAATATAAACTCAGTTTTTTAGGTCTCCTGTTTTATTGTCTTTTTTTAAATTAATTTGTGAAATTTTGTCACTCTTTAATATTTTCCATTCCCATTTTGATTTCGGCCAGTAGCTAAGTCACTGTTTTCCTTTATTTTGTCTTTTAAAAATATTTTTTTTTGAAAAAACTCCCAAAAATCACAAAAACAGTAGAAAAATATAAAAAGACCAAAAACATTTCATTCCCAATTTTTGAGACTTTTTCCTTATTTTTATAAATATTTTATCATCCCTTTTCTTATATTATCTATATATTCTATTTATAAAAAACAAAAAAATATAAAATATAAAAAGAAAATATAAAATCAGAAAATCAAAAATCAAAATACAAAATATAAAACTAAAAATTAAAAAAAATTAAAAAATTAAAAACCCACAAACACATTTGCATTGTTGTAGACACATTGATCACATCACACACTTAGCCTTTGATTGATCTATCCTGCCTTGCTCCCTGTGTTCGAACTCTCTACATACTTGCACCTATACATCTTTTATGTAGAGTTAAAAATAAATTTGACTCCACATTGGTTTTCATTGCTTGATCTATACTGTTGTGGGTTCATTATTGATTAAATACGGGATTTTGAAGCGGTCAATACACCAACTGCGGTTTCGCCTTATGAAACCGTACGACCCTCGATTTCTGTGTTTATCAATCACACATTACCTGAGCTCAAACCTTTACCCACAACACTCAAGTATGCCTTCCTTGTAGGTCAAGAGAAGAAATATCCGGTCATCATCTATTCACGATTGACCGAGGAGCAGGAATCTCGCTTGCTAGAGATCCTGGAGAAAAACCGCAAGGCGATAGGCTGGAGAATTTCCGATCTCCACGGGATAAATCCCGCTCTGTGTTCGCACCATATCTACTTGGAGAATGAGGCTAAACCCTCTCGTGAATTCCAACGTCGTTTGAATCCAAATTTACGAGAGGTAGTGAAGAAGGAGATAGAAAAATGGTGCAATGGGGGTTTCATTTATCTCATCTCCAACTCTAAATAGGTGGCCCCGATCCATGCTGTCCCGAAATAGTCGGGAATTCAGATGACCATCAACGAGGACAAAGAGGAGATCGTTATGCGAGTGCCCACATCGTGACGCGTCTGTGTGGATTACAGACGCCTGAATGCTGCGATGAAGAAGGATCATTTCCCCCTACCGTTCATTGATCAGATCCTAGAGAGACTAGCAGGGAAAGAATTTTTCTGCTTCTTGGATGGATTCTCGGGCTACAATCAAGTAGCCATAGCTCTGGAGGACCAAGAAAAGACCACGTTCACATGCCCTTTTGGTACCTATGCTTTCAGGCGCATGCCCTTCGGGTTATGCAATGCTCCCGATACTTTCCTAAGGTGCATGATTGTTGTATTTGCCGAAATGATCGGTGAATTCCTGTAAGTCTTCACGGATGACTTCTCGTTCCACGACGATTCCTTCGATTATTGTCTTAGGAATCTGGACCGAGTCCTCAAATGCTGTTGTGAGATTAATCTGGTGCTCTCCTGGGAGAAAAGTCACTTCATGGTGATGGAGGGCATTATGTTGGGGCACGTCATCTCCAAGAGAGGAATGGAGATTGACCCTGCCAAGGTGGATGTGATCAGACGACTCCAGCCACCAACCAATGTTAAGCATTTGCAGTCGTTCCTTGGGCATGTCAGATTCTATCGGAGATTCATCAAGGGTTTTTCTAAGATTGCCCGACCGCTAACTGAGCTTTTAGGCAAGGACATGGTTTTTATTGTTGATCACAAATGTCTTGAGGCCTTTAAGCTATTGCAAGGAATGATCATGGACGCACCGATCTTACAAGCCCCAGATTGGTCTCTACCTTTTGAGATCATGACGGACGCATCAGATTTTGCTGTTGGGGATGTGTTAGGACGAGGGAGGGATGGCGTCCCGTTTGCAATCCACTACGCAAGCAAAGTGCTTTATACCACTCAGCGTAACTATACAGTTACAGAAAAGGAGATGCTTGCGATAGTATTTGCCTTGGACAAGTTCAAATCTCACTTAATCGGATCCAAGGTAATTGTGTTCACTGACCACACAATACTACGATACTTGATGGAAAAGAAGGACGTGAAGGTGTGTATTCTTAGATGGATTCTACTTATCCAGGAGTTTGATTTGGATATTCGTGATAAGCATGGAAAGAAGAACGTAGTCGCTGATCATCTCTCTCGTCTCGAAGATATCAATACTTCCGAGGATTCACCAATTCGAGACTCCTTCCCTGATGAGTCGATTTTTGTTGTCGACTCACTCCCATGGTATGCCAATATCGTGAACTATCTTGTCTCATAGAAGGTTCCCGAGGATTGGCCCAAGAGCCACATTGACTGACTGAAGTCAGATGCTAGACACTACCATTGGGAGGATCCGATCCTTTTCTTTGAAGGACCGGATTGTGTCTGGAGACAGTGTATTCCTCAGAAGGAATACCAGAGTGTCCTTTCTCTATGCCACAACTTGGAGGCAGGAGGACACCACTCCGGGAAGAGGACCGCATGGAAGGTACTTCAGTGTGGCTTATACTGGTTGACTCTATTTCACGATGCCATCACCTTTGCGAAGTCATGCCCAGTATGCCAGAGAATGGGAGGAACCGTTGGTTCCAAGGATGAGATGCCGATGCTGCCTATCATCGTTTGTGATGTCTTTGACGCCTGGGGCATCAACTTCATGGGCCCATTCCCTGTTAGCCACGGATTCGAGTACATCCTTCTTACGGTAGACTACCTATCCAGGTGGGTGGAGGCTACCCCAACCCGAGCCGCAGACAGTAGGACTGTCTATAAATTCATCAGAGAGCATATCATCTCTAGGTTTGGGATCCCAAAAATGTTGATATCAGATGGGGGTAGCCACTTTGTAAACTGAGATGTGAAGAAACTCTTGAAGGACTACGGCATCGAACACCGTGTCGCTAGTCCTTACCACCCACAGACTAATGGTATGGTTGAGGTGTCGAATAGGGAGGTGAAAACTATATTGCAGAAGCTTGTCCGCCTAGACAGGAAGGACTGGTATCAGATCTTGGATCAAATCCTATGGGCTTATAGGACAGCTTACAAGACACCTTTAGGAACCTCCCCATTCCGTATGGTATTCGAAAAGCCGTGCCATTTGCCCACAGAATTAGTGCACAAATCAGAATAGGCAATCAAGAAGGTTAATTGGAACACACACCTTGGGCAGAAGCAGAGAGAAATGGATCTGAATGAGCTTGTGGAAGTTAGAAACCGTGCAACAGTTTGGTGTACAAGGACAAGGTTAAGCGTTGGCATGATAGATATATCAGACGAAAGACCTTTGTTCCTGGACAGAAGGTATGGTTGTTTAATGCAAGGCTGAAGATCTTTCAAGGCAAGTTGAAGTCCAAGTGGACGGGTCCATTCGTTGTCCGTGCGGTGCATGATAGTGGATGTATCGAGATCTCAGATCTCGCAGACGACACACCGACATTCCTAGTGAATGGACAATTGTTGAAGCACTTCGTCGAATCCAATGAGTAGTTAGTACATGTTGAGGAGATTGTATTCATGCGCGAGACAGATTCAACAGACACACATCGAGCCACGCATGGGACCTTGCAGCAATGAGCTCTAGCCATCAGCAACATCTTGAAAGATTCAGTCCACGATCTTTGTACGTATCCATCATTCTTATACATTCTGCCCTCTCTCTCCCGTGACTCTAATAACTCATCCCAGCTTCATCTATCTCCATCTAGGACTATACTTAGGATGACCAGATCCTAAGTATAGGGGGGATGAGTCACCTAAGTCTGTTCATTGTACATCCTCCAGATCACATCGATCCTCATACTCACTCCAATCCTATACTTAGGCTGACCTGAGCCTAAGTATAGGGGGGACTGATGCCCGCCTTGTATATGTTCATCCATTTCTCCTCTTGTCCTCGTCCACCCCATTTTTGACCTTCTTCTACACTTAGGCTGCCAGAGCCTAAGTATAGGGGGCAGGACGACTTCTATACATTTTTGCTCCCTTGGCTCACTTACGCTTAGCACGAGATATGTCTTTTTCCTCGCTTTCCGTGCTCTGAGGACATAGCACACGCTAAGTATATGGGGGCGTGTAAATATTACACATATACTTTACCCATAGCTCGTACTTTCACGTATTTTTGTATATATTACGCAATAATTACAGGATGGGTAAAAATTGGAGAAAAGTTTTACCAAAATACACTTGTATAATCTGTATAATACTCATAAAACACTTGTACCATAGGAGGTATACCAAATTATTCAAAAAATTGAAAAAAAAATCAAAGGCTTCTTATTTTACTCTTGCACATCATCTCTGCATCTGAAAAGAATGAAAAAGAGTCTTGCATTTTCATAGCATGTCATCTGCATCTCGTCTACATATCTTGCATATGCAAAGTGAAAAGCTAGTGGGTTCTGAACCAAGTTATGAGTAGATGTTGAGGAAGTACTTGGTTTGACCCTAATCCACGTAATTTCAGAGGAACCTTATAGGAACTAGAGTTAAGATTTCTCAGGTCAAGTGACTTAATTCTTCGAGTATGCAAGTCTATGTTCATATGTCATCTTAATCAGTCTAAGTAGAATATCGCGTGCACATGCATGACTCTTTTAGATAATGACCTAACTTGGACAAGCACAATGCACATAGCTCTTCATTGATGAGGTGGGGAGGAGGTAGAATCCTTTAGCTTGGAGTAGCATACAGGTGGAAACATCCGTCCTCCTCTAGGGAGGGTAGTGCATCTCAACCTAGTCTGGTGGTGTTGACATCTAAGGACAGGATGCTGTGGGTTGCAATAATGCTTCAAAAGAGGGATAGTCTATTGTCTCAAGAGGAAAAACTCCTGATTTACATGTTGCACCTTGTATACAGTTTTATCATAAAAAATATTTCAAAAACTCCAAAAAAATCGGACAGGTCCAAGAGAAAATAAAATACCTGTCGGAGTATGTATATTAGCAAAGAAATGTAGCTGGATGACTTCGCTACACTAGTCAAGCATCCCGGGATAGGTAGCTATACTGGCTACCGTCTATTCTTCTCTCTACCCCCTCCTCTTGAGCTGGTCGCACTTGAACTTAGAAGGGAATACCCCGCTCCTCGAGGAAAGAGTTACTGGACCGGGTAACTAGAGTTACCTTGTTAGAGGAGTCTGTTTCTGAGCAATTTCTGATGTGGGGAGTTACATTTCACTTACACAGTACAAGTAAGAATCATAGTCATCAGAAATTTACGTCTGAGGATTTGTTCTGACCTGACTATTGAGGCATCTTGAATAGAAGACTTGTGGAACTTGAAGTCTGTTTGGTCTTAAGTTCAGATTCCAATAAGGTTCCGCCACACAATTAATCCAAAGGTCGAGACAAGCCCTATTTTCAACTTTTGTTCATGACCTTGGTATGGAACCCAAAATCATTTCACTCTAGCATTTCATTTAGTTGCTCGGGGACGAGCAAAGTTTAAGTATAGGAGGTTGACGAATCTGTGGTTCATCACTCTTAAAGTTGAAAATAGAGCCTTGTTCCTGAATATTTAGAAGCACATTTCCCTTTATCTTGCATAAATAACATTCATGCATAAATCCACATACATGCATTTTATCATTCATATTTGCATTAAATAAGAAGCCAATTCATTTGTAAAAATCACTTGTAAAATGCTCTCAATAATTCACCTAATCATATCCCCTCTAAAATTAAATAACACCTTCCTTACACTGTGTACATTACCAGTTAATAATATAAGGAAGAAGGCCAAAAATCCCTGTCCTGTAAATTGCCCAATAAAGCCCCAAACCTAGTTGGAGAACCTAGACCTTAGAATGCCAATATCCCTCTCATACAACCTCTGAATTAAGTCTACTCACCTCCAGATTAATACACATCCAGAGACCTTTAAAATGAGACCAATTTCATTCAATTCAGAGCTCGTATGCAAAACTTAAGTTTTTGGGCCCCTTTGTACACTATTTGTATGTATATTTGTACTCTTCTATTTCTGTATCATATTTGACCTCATATCCCTTTTTGGTCAACATGAAACTTGTAGATCTCATCGAGATCTACAACTTTCATGTTTTGAGTTTTTCCAAATTCGGCCTCCTTCTCTTTCTAATTTCATTTTCTTTTTCAGCCACTCAGAGCTGGCCACGTGGCGCCCTCTGATTGTGCCACGTGGCCCGCTTCTTTGCGTGCCACGCGCCCTATCATCTCCGTCGTCCGATCGCTCACCTTCTCTCTTGATCTGGGACGCTCATCATTGCAAAGCTTCCCAGCTGTTCGATCTACCCATGGATCTCATCTGAACCGCTCGTCAGCGCTGCGCTCGCAACACGCCACGTGGTGCGCCCTGCGCCCTCTGATCATTGCCAGAAACTTCTTATCCTGGCCATCCAAGTTGCAACGCATCGCCGCCCTTCGATCAAAACCCCAGACTTCATCTCTACCGCACGCCAGAGTCGCGCGCTTAGTACGCCACGTGGCATGCTCGAAGCCATTCGATGGAATCACCCTAGATCTAATCCAAAGCGTCCACCCGCACCTCCTCCAGGGCTGTTGGACCTCGTGATCCAATGGTCCAGGCATCGTCGTCTACCTTCCACAAGCCCCGCGCCCCACGTCGTCCACCGTGCGTGAGGGCCGCCCCCTTTCTATTTTGGGAGCCACTCCGACCACCATCTCCGCCCCTGGCACCACCACGACGTACCCCACTCTTCCCTCATCCTCGCCAACCCCCTCGATCACCATGAACACCCTCCACCTCGATCCACGATGCCCACCAACTCCACCACTTTGCCACCTACACCGTCACCTTCAAGCTATAAATACGCCTCCACCGTCGACTGTCAGCCCCATCTGCCATTGCAAGAGGTGTCCTAGAGCTCAGAGCTACCCATTGGTGACAGCAATTGAGAGTAAAACTGAGCGAAGATAGGCCTTCACCTCCGGCGAGATCCACGATGTCGCCACGCTGTGCTGCAGCTCCCCCGACGAGCTGCTTGAGCTCGGGCCCTCTATCATCCCTCGAGCGACGACTGGAAGCATCCCTTGAGCTTCCAAACCCCAGGTAGACTCCTCCATTCTTCATCCGATCTTCTCCTTCTTTCCTTTCATTTTCTCTTAATTTTCCCGTCTCCTACGATCACCCCTGCTTCCTCCTGAGCATCCATCGAGCTTCCCCTCGAAGCTCTGATCTTCACGCACTATTTCATCTTCTCCGACGACGCACTCCACCCCACGCCGACGCAAGCTCCGCCACCTTGGCGGAGCTCGATCACTGGACCACCTCGTCGCCCCTCAGGCCTCACTCCGCACTCACGGCCACCCACGAGCACATTCGCACGCCTCGACTATTCCATTAACCCTTGCAGGTACTCCCACCTCGACTGGCCAGAAGTCTCACCGGAGCTCCTTCGAGCGTAGTCGCCTCCGCTCTCCAGAGCAGTTCAGCCTCAACCGAGACCCCCGACTGCTCCGCCGCACCTCCACGATTTTTTCTAGCTATTTTGGAGCCACCAGTGATCTTCTCCGATGACCAGAGGAGGGGGCGGAGCTAGACTCCCTTCACCGGAGCGCAGCCACCGCCGCCGCAGGAGGCAACAGACCAATTGAAGAAGAAGAGCAGCAACCGTCTGATCTCCTTGATCGGACGGTTAGGAGGATGCCACTTCGCATTCACTCCGCAACCGTAGGATGAGGAGGATCCTACGCACCTGATCGCGCCACGTCACCATTCGCTAGAGCTTCAGAGGGCTGTTGGATTCTTCCTGATCCAGCGGCGCTTGATCATCAACGTGTCCACCTTTCTCGAGCTCCAGAGGCTGTTGGATCGATCTTGATCCAACGTGTCGCCGCGCGCCACGTCTCCCCTCCGAGCCTCTCCCCCGACCTTCAGGCTCGGAGCTCCCGAAGCTAGCCGAACCTCCATCCGAGCTGAGTTCAAGCCTCTAGAGTCATCCGAGCCTCAGTCCGAGCCTCCAAAGTCCACCGAGCCTGGGACCCCACGTGGTTTTCACGCGCGGCCTGGGTATTTTGCAGCGAGGCCCATGGAGGTTTTCATATTTACATTCCAGCCCCTACAAAGAGCCCCCACATGAGGCGCATGTGTTCTATGGGTATTTTGCATACATACCCCCTTATTATAGGTAATTACACATTAGCCCCTGTTGGCATGTTTAACTTTTATCAACTTTATTTCCTGTAATTGCAGTTAGGCCCCTGTCTTTACACGCATCTTTAGGCATTCATTTTAACTCATTTTTCAAGTTTGAAAATTGCATTGTGTAGCTTAATTTTCCTCTTCCATATGTGATATTTGGCACATTTTTATGAAATCTGTGGATTTTATTATTAATTAATTAGTGGAATTTTGTCATATTTTGCCCATTGATGCCTTTTAATTTGTAGTAATTTCTCTGTGACTCCAAAAATCTCTAAAAATTCACATTAGACCTAGGATAACTAAATTTACGTTGTATCCAAAAATCATCTCATTTGCACGCACCATGAGGCCTGAATAAATCATTTAGTGATTTCCTTAATTAATTTTAATAGGTCCATTTCCTATAGAAATTTAGGATTATTAATTTTCCTAGATTCTTCACACTTAGACCTATCTATGATAATTTTTATATCTGAAAATATTGTGATTTGGTATTTATTAAAATTAATTTATTCAAAATCACCTTGCATTCATTTTTAATTCACAGTAAATTCATCTAGTGTCATAAAATTCCAAAAAAAGTAGAGTGGCTTAATTTCATCGCATTTCAAATTTTGGCCAAGTTTCATAATTTTTGAACTTGATTTGATCACTTTTCTAAATTCATTTGTAAACTGGCTCGATTTTGCATGTGTCTTTTCTTTTTTGCATAAAATATATTGAAAAAGACCCAAAAAAATATCACCTGAAAATCTGACCTTGGAAATTTACTTAAAATCGACCAAAGGAGACAGCTGCCTCCCTAAGTTCGGCCTTGGGCTTGCCCAAGTAAAAAAATTTTACCGCTCAAAATTAATATGACTTTAATTAAAAGTAGTTTTTGATCTGCTCTTATTACATGACTACAACGAATGGCGAAACATTAATTTGACCATTAATTTGATTAAATTAATAAGGGTAGTAAGATGCACATCAACCACGAGGCTCCTTCCATTGAACAAAGAGCTACCTACAAGTATTAGAAAGCAAACCAAGGCGATTGCGCATATACTAGATGTGTTATGGGGTCCTTAGGGCATGAATAACTGGAGGACCTAGTGGGTTCTCTTTCGCCTGGGCAAAAGAGAAAGCATGGGATGGATAGGTAATGGATGTCGGAAGGCGTTGAGTGGATCCTTCAGGAAAGGTCTATGATTTTCGGTGAAGGTTGGCAACCATTAGGATTAAGAACATGATCTATATACAACTAAGAATAATTCAAAGAAAAAAACTATTAAATTAAGGCCTAATTACCTAACGATTGAAGATATATGTTGGGGATGGACGAATCGGCTTGGGCTGAAGATCTTAGAGATCCTTCGGTCATCACTTCACCCGCACAGCCGCTGCGAGAAGCTCTAATGGCTGAGGACTCAACAATGACATGGCTTCTCCAACCATGGGTCACATCGGGAGGGCTAGTCCATAATCGCTCTTCAACTCCACCATTCTGTTATAACGGGGAGGTGAATGCTAGGAGACACTCCACATAAAAATGGACAAACATTAACAATGACAGCGAAGGGTTATTTGAAGAAGAAGGACAGGCAGTTGGAGAAGACCTCCGTGGTTGTTTCAACCACCATAAAGCAAGGGATTACTTGGGGTTGCATTTAAATTTAGAAGGCTAGCGAAGATTAGGGAGGTTAGGGGGTTAGATTCGGAATTTCATCAAAAATTAGAGGTTACGGGAGAGGTTAGAATAATAGGGAGACGACGGGCAGTTTAGCAGTTCCCACAGTTAGAAAGGGAGGTGCTGGAGGTTGAAGCTGATCCATGCATAATTGGATCATATGATCCACCGTTCCAAGATAGGGTGTGGGCGAATAATAGAAATGGAATCTTTCAGACACAGATGAGCGGTGGAGCATGTAGACGCATGGGGAGGTTGGGGACGATCTTCCATCTGTTGGATTCAAGGATCCAACAGTGGAAGATGCTGTGGGGTTGAATAGTGATGATCGCCAGATCAGGCAGAGCATGTGGTAGAAAGAGAAGCGGAGATCAATGACTAAAACACGCTTGATCAGATGGATCGAGTGGTGAAGAGAGTATACAGGTGGCACAAGGTATGCAGGCACGTGGAGCGCTTTGAGAGCGCCACGTGGCCCAATAGAATAATTAGAACATGAATAAATACTCAAAAACTTGAAAAGAAATAGTTAGAATGTGAATTAGGAAAAGTGGTAGACATGAAAGTTGTAGATCTCGATGAGATCTACAACTTTCATGTAGAACTCAAAGAGAATTGGAGTTGTCTGTAGATAAATAAAAAATAAAAACATTAATAAAAACATGTTCTTGTATTTTCTCATTTTTTGGATTTTCAAATTATATTTTATGTTATATTAGTTATGATAATATTAATCTAATTTTTATTTGATTTTCAATGGGAAAGGAACACATAAAGTATTGATACATTAATAGGTTATGTAATATAATATAATTAGGGATATTTATTTACACCACACAACTTAATAATTAAGGTTAGTTGTCAATGAATATTGGTGATTTACTTAAGTAAGAGAGATTATAATGTTATTTAATGGTGATGAATATGTGATTTATCACTCTTCACCACTCTTAATTAAGAAGAATTAACGTCGATTATAACTAAGGATGAAAACGAATGAGAATATATTCGTATCTGATCCACTATCATTTTTGTTTTATACATATTTTGACATTCATATTCGTATTCGTTTTAAAGTGGATGTAAATATGGATATCACTTTGACATTTGCTAATATTCGCATTCGTATTCGTATATTCGTTTTCGTACATAAGTATAGTAATAGATTTGTTAATAATTGTGTGTAACAACATGTTATGAGTACATTCGCCATTGTTGATATAATTTTCATGAAATTATTATATCCGGTATATCTATTTTATGTGTAAATCATCCTAAACATGTATATTTTTGTTAATCTATTGAATATTTCTGCTAGTAAGACCTGCAATGCTCTATGGATCTGAATGTTGGCCTGTGAACCATAGACATATGCATAGAATGGCTATAGCGGAAATGAAAATGCTAAGGTGGATGTGTGGACACACACGTAAAGATCGGATTCGGAATGATGCAACCAGAAAGAAAGTTGGTGTTGCTCCGATCAAGGATAAGATGCGAGAAAACCGCTTAAGATGGTTTGATCATTTGCAAAGAAGATCAGTTGATGCACCAGTTAGGAGATGCGAGCGTTGGGATGTTGAGTCGGCTAAGAGAGGGCGGGGACGGCCCAAGAAGTGTTGGAAAGAGACCATATGAAGGAATCTTTGTTTTGTGGGTATAAGCCCTGAATTGACCCAAGATAGATCTGAATGGAGGTAAAGAATCCATGTAGCCGACCCTACTTAATTGTGGGAAAAGGCTTTGTTGTTGTTGTTGATTCATATCTGATTCGTATTCGTTTTACATTCGTATTCGTTTTTTAAGGATATGGTAACACATTTTTCACATCCGTCAATATTCGTGTTCGCATTCATATTCGTATTTTAAAATGGATAAGGATATGATTATACCTATATTCGTATCTGTATCCAATCGTTTTCATCCCTAATTATAACAGCTGATAAATAACGAGTTATCAAAAAATACCACACAGAAAATACTGTGAAATTAATGATCCGTGCGGATAATTATTTATTTTACTCGGGAAAGTCTCAAGGTCAAAGTCAGTGAGGTAGTTTGAGGTTCTACAATCAATTTTCAAAATAATTCAAGGAGTTATGATTTTAAGAGGTGATTTTTTTAGATTTTTGGAAATTTTTATGGATTTTTAAATAAGAGATGCAACGATTTTAAAGCGAATATGATGATTGAAATTCTGTATTTTTTTGCAAAAAATAATGCAATAAAATGTGAGAAAATAAATAAATACAATATTTTTTAGAGTTTTTAAAATGACTAATGAATTTATGGAAAGAAAATTATGCAAGAAAACAAATAGGACACAATGTATAAATCAATCCCAAAATTAATCTATTTTAGAAAATAATTTATTAATGAATATCAAATTAATTCTTGAGAGATACCCACTCCAATTTTGCACAATTTTCTGAACAATAAAATTAACCTCTAAGAATACGTGAATCACAATTGACAAATAATCTCCCCAATTTTATTGATATTTAATAATGTCTCAAAATAAATGATTATACATCTCAGATGATAAAGAATTAAATATGCTTCCAAACGACACAAAGAACACAAAAATTGGTCCACAGATGCTCAAGATACAATTGAAGGAAATTTAGAGACATAAATGTATTTAAAGTAAGTTACGTTTATTTCAAAAATAACATTAGGAGACCTCGCTATAAATGAAGTCCGTAGGCGTTTACTGAAATTTTCTAGTGTGTGTGGGGGGGGGGGGGGAGATGTGTTTTGGGTCTAGGTCAAGAAGCACGTGGGTACTAGCGTAAATCACCAGTCAAGTGTAGGAAGCATGTAGGGATGAAAACAGTCGGATACAGATATGAATATAGGTATAATCATATGCTTATTCATTTTAAAATACGAATACGAATGCGGGTATGAATATTGACGGATGTGAAAAATGTGTTACCATATCCATAAATACAAATACGAATGTTAAACGAAAACGAATCGTATATGAATAATAACAGAAAATTTAGTAGATTAACTAAAATATACATGTTTAGGATGATTCACACATAAAATAGATATACCAGAAATAGTAATTTCATAACAATTATATCAATAATGATATATACAATCATAAAATATTGTTTCACACACTTATAAATAAATCTATTACTATACTTATGTACGAAAACAAACATACGAATACGAATGTGAATATTAGGGAAATGTCAAAGTGATATCCATATCCATTTTAAAATGAATATGAATACGAATGTCAAAATATGTATACAACAAATACGATAGCGGACCGAATACAAATATATTCACATTCGTTTTGATCCCTAGAAGCATGTGCCTAATGTCGTCTTCCGTAGATCTGCAAAATGGAGAGGGGCTCCATTATAAATAACCCTTCGCACATGAGTTGCCCACGTGAGGGGTATCGGCTTCAGCTGGAGGTGCGATTCTTAACCTCCACATGGCGGCTCCCTGCTACTTCGAGGACCCCAAGGATGGTGGTTTAGTTCTTGGTCCGGGATGGTGCTCTGGTACATTGGATTCGGAAGGATCCACGGTACCTGTACCTCTTGGTATCCTTCTTCCTTCGACTTCACCACCCGAGAACCTCCCCTTTTGCTTGATGATGCTCTCCCGATGGTCGGATATGATGGACCTTGACTCTAGATACCTGCAAGTTGAGATAAGGCTCAAGCTTGAGAAGCTTGGCCCGACGTTAGGCGCGAGAAAGAGGATGGCAAGCAATGAATTCATGGTATATGGTAGAACGAACCCAAGTTCTTCGGTAACAGATTTGGTTGAAATTGAAGTAATGTGGAGGAGGTAGAATAAGAAGTGGTGAGAAAGATTGATGATGTGGAATTGATGGTCGGTGACGACTTGTGATCGAAGTGTGTTGCGGATTGAAGATGGGCGTATGATGAAAAGTTAGAGAAAATTAAGTTGCAAAGGAGAAAATAGATGAAGAAGAATAAAGGAGAAAAGATAAAGGGTGAAGGAATTACCTGGAGGTCGAGTCGCCTGATGGATGGAGTCACGGTGGCGCTCTCCATTCTTGCCTCCAGTTGTGGGAGGGGCACGAAGAGACCCAACCGCTCGTCACTGTTCGGAGCAGCTGCACAGAGAAGAACCTCTGTTGATCACACCTAGTGAGAGGTCGTTGTCAAGGATATTGGGCTGCTGTCACAAGCCCAGGTCCCTAACTCTCTCTCTCTCTCTCTCTCTCTCTCTCTCTCTCTCTCTCTCTCTCTCTCTCTCTCTCCCTCGATTGGTATTAAGCTGAAGGAGGATAAATCGATCGGAATAGGAGGGGATCCTTATATGGGAGAGTTCACCGGAGGTTACAGGCGTTGGGTTCTGCTTCAGTCGGTTGGAGAAGATAGGATTAGGAAGGGGACAACCTGGTGAAGAAGGTGGGTTCTCATTGTAGGTTGGTTGTAGGCGATTAGGATTAGGAGTTCAAGCCGTGGGAGATGAAGTTTGTTGGGTTCTCGTTTCTGGGAAGATGACGATGGCTGTGATGATTGTTATTAGGTCGGAGCAGTTTGATTTTGTTTCAAATTAGGAGAGGAGTTCATGGAGAGGATAATGGGATTAGGATAATGGAAGGATGGCCATTGGAATATTGGAGGTTATGGGGAAGAAGAGATAGATGGTTGGTTGCTGGAACTTGGAAGATTAGTGTCCGTCGTTGGGGGAAGGAGATGATCAGAGAGGAGGCTGGTGGTATAAGACAAGACCAATGGTGAAGATCCAATGGTGGAAAGTTGGCACGAGAGAAATGGACTAAAGAGGAGAGGGCTCCGCCGTTGGATCTGGGTTAGATCCAACCGATGTGGTTAAGGGCGTTGGAGGGTTGATTGAGGAGATGGAGGTTTGACAGGTGCATTGAGGTGGTCCAACAATAGTGTTCCATGTGGACTTTGATCATTGATTTATGCTAAAATGCAAAAAAAGAACAAAAATAGAAAATGACGTTGAATGCAAAAATGATCAAAATAAAAAATATAGGTCTAAATGAAACATATAATGTTCCTGAGCGACTCGATTGTAAATGAAATCATTTGTGCAAGTTGTGTAATTTTTTTTGATATTTTATGAATATAAAATATCAATTTTTTATTTTTGTATTGTTTTATTTGGTTTTTTGTAAATAATAAACGCAAGCAAAAATCAAGCATGACGTAGAATAATGAAATAAACACAAATGCAATTTTTTGGTTTCTCTGAGCGAGTGATAAATAAAAAATATGACATATATACATATGAATTGATCTCAAATCAGAATTGTTCAATTTCTTTGCCTTTCTGATTTTTTTAGAATTATATTTTTATATAATTAGTTAAAATATATTATGAAATAAAGAAATGAAAATTAATTAAATAAAAAAGAGTTCAATATGTACATGAAATAACAAGTCAAAATCAGTAAATATGTATAATACACAGTTAAATTCGAAATTCAAGTTTTACATATGGACTCCGATTCTTTTGAAATTAATCTTGATTTATTGAAAATTAAGTATACATAACTCAAAATGTGGGTAGAGTGAAAATGGACATTCACTACAAAAAGGCATGATTGGCGTGCACATAAGGGCTTGCACTAGGCGAGCACATGTGCTCGCTCCCTCCTGAGCGAGCACTTGCATAACACATGTGCTTGTCCACTATCATCGTCCATTTGAATCTAGAGGTGTGGGGAGAGTTGGCACATGTCAAAATGCAGGCGAGCACTTACAAGCCATTGAAAACTCGGATTTTGTGAGGTCCGATGTAGTCTACACAAGGCGAGAACTACACTGTCACTAAAGCACCACTCATGAAATCCAAATAATTCAAAAAATAACCCACAAATAAAATATAGCAATGTAAATAAAAATTGCGGAGTTAAAACTTATTATAACTCTACAAATTGTGTGTATAGTGCAAGTATGTAGAGTATCGAATACAGGGAGCAAACATGATAGATTGTGCAAATGAATTCCAAAATTTATATTCTTCTTCTTGTCTAAGTGTTTTTGTGTGGATTTTAATTTTATAATTTTTTATGGATTTTAATTTTTATATTTTTAATTATTTTTAATTTTGTATTTTTTATTTTCTTTTTATATTTTCTGATGTTTAATTTCCTTTTCGTTTTAAATAACTAATATAGGAATATATATAACTATATATACAATATAAAGTAATATAACAATAAATACAATTAAAAATAAATAAAAATTATGTAATGAAATTTTTTTCAGATTTTATACAATTTTCTACTATTTTTATGATTTTTTAGAGATTTTTGTTAATTTTTAGGTATTTTTAAAGTCCAAAATATCCCAAAACAGGGATTAAATAAATAGGACAATTTGTTTTGGAAATTAAAAATATCAAATAAAGTCAAAATTTTCCAAAACTAATTTTACACAATAATATATAATAATAAAATTACAGAATAAAAATGAATATTTTTGGAAATATTGGGGATTTTTTCATATTTTTTTACTAGATTTTAGTGCTTTTTAATTTTTATTCTTTTTTTCTATTTTTGGGGGATTTTTGGTTTGGAGTTACAAAATACTAAAATAAACAAAATATAATTTTTTGGATTTTTTAAAAAGGTATTATTTGTTTGGTAATTTTTAATTCAAAAAGGGACAACACCGTACGCTTTTGATTTTTAATAAATTGCTAAAATGTCTAAAATGCAAATAAAATTATATCGTGAATATGTATGCTAGCAAGAACTTAACCCTATTTTTTCATAATTTTTGGAGCAAGGATGATATTTTTGATAAATGGAAAACAACCATAAAAATTAATGAACTAACTGGGGCATATTTGCAATTAAAATTAATCATAAGGTTACTTTTACAAAAATCCCAAAAATTTTCAACTAATATTTAAAATTTTAATACTAAAACTAAATACAAAAAGCCACATAGGCTTTAATGCAAAGTGGTCACCTCATGTGGGACCGAACATGAGGTGACTTGACACAGACCCGGATATAATATTAAATAAGCAGGGGTTCACATGCAATTTTTAAAAAACTTTTAAACTACTTAGACAAGTTACAGGGCTAAAACAAAAGACTACAAAAAGTGGGGGCTAGATTTGCAAATTACCCCCTACATGGTGAGATCATGTGGCTGAGAGGTCTTCACTTGACACGTGGCAGCACATGAGGGCACGATGCCGGTTCGGGACGGGTAGCTTGGATTAGATCTCCCTACGATATCGATGGTGGTGGCTCGCTCCGATCCGACGAAACCTGCTTGACCTGGGTGGGGGCTCTTGATCCAACAACACAGAGATGGTATGCAAGAACACATGAAGAACTCATGCTTGGTGAGTTTTGATTTGATGACACGTGCTTCTTCGAGCACCTAGAGCTCAACCGATCATTGCTTCACGTTCCTCTAGACGCCCATCAACTCCCAGGACCTTCAAAAACATCCAAGACCATGTAGTGGCCCCTGGAACTTAGTGGTCTCCGACGAGGATCCTGGGTATGTTCTAGCCTTCAAATGGGGCTCAGACGCCCCCTTCAAGACCAGTAGAAAAAAGATTAGAAGCAATGGCGAACGAAGGGCAAGGTCTTGGTCGTTATTTGGTGGAGTGTGGAGGCGAAATGGTGAAGGGGCGATGAGGTCCAGCGATATGTGGAGGAGAGGACCTCATATTGGCCAAGTCCGGCTGGATTTGGGTGGCTGGTGAAGGGCGAGAAGTGAAGAAGCAAAAGAGGGAGAAGTGAGGCGTCTGTAGGAGGTCAGAACAAGGTATCATGACGGAACAGAGTGGCTGGAGCTCGAAAGCTCTGGCAAGGGCTAAATCTAAATCCTATGCTTAAAAAAGAAGTTAAAGCATAAAATAAAACGTAGAATTAAACCGAAGGCTACATGGCATCTAATAAGCGAAGAAAAGACCTCATTCAACTGGAGTCGAGGAGAAGGTACCTCGACGACCGAGATGGCTACAGATGGCTGGGAACTCCTCCTCCACACTCCTCCTCGCTGCAGACCTCACCAGAAGATAGTTCTCTCCTCGATCATGGTGGTGGGACTGGTCCGAGGAGCTGAGAGAGGGAGAAAAGGGAACCCACTCCAAAAAATGAGGGAGAGGGCTATATGTACAAGCGAGGAGTTTGACTCAAGATAACTCTCTCATCGAGGCTCGATAGACACACGAAGGGTAAGGCGTGCTAGAGCTATGTGTAGTCGAGATTTTTCGTCAAGAAATCGAGAGGCCTCGAGCCATGGACCATGAAGCAAAAATCGATGGAAGAGGCGAGGTGGAGTTACGGGTGCACTCTGACAGGGACAACTAACCAAGAGGTGCAGTTGACCGAAGTCAACAGAAGAATACACCCTATTGGGCCACATAAGCACAGAAAACAACAAAATAACAGGAAAAAGAATAAATAAATGAAATAAAAATATTAACTGAATTAATTAAATAAAGGTTAAAATTTAAAATATGTTTATTATTTTATGTGACATTTTAATCTAATTTTTATTTATTTTCGTGGGTTAATTTATTACATGTTACTTTTTACATGTGTATTTATAGGTGTATTGACCTATGTTTTATATTTTATATTTTGTATTTTGATTTTATTATTTTAATTTCATAATTTATATATTTATACTTATTATATATATATTTATTGTATTTCTGTAATGTATTTTGTACACTTAAATAAATAGAGGTATGTAATATATAGGTATAAGTGTAGTATATCCATCTATGTATTTTTGTATATTACTTTATTTTATTATCTTTTTTATGATTTTATTCTACTCTAAATATGTACATATACTATAAATAGTTTTTACAAAATTATAAAAATATAAAATTATAAAAATTATAAAGAATAAATAAAATGAATATTTATTCAAATAAACTATATAATAGGGGTCCAAAACCTAAATTTTGCATCTTAACTCCAAATTAAATGAAACCACCTTCATTAAATAGCTTATTAAAAGTGATATACATGATTTTGACATATTTTAAGTTTATATAGAGAAGATTTGGGTTTGGGAAGTTTGGATTTGGGCTTTTTATTCAGAGTATAAAAAGTACGTTATATATTAGTTTTATATGAAATCAATTTTATATTTTTTAATGTATTTTTATCTACAACTTTCATGTACATAGTTTCTTTATTTGAGATATAAATAATAAAGAATAAATAAGTTCCAAAAATGAATGATTGATGGATAAAAGAATAGGATTGTTGATGTGTTTTTGACCCTATCTCCCCCTACTTTATTCCTTGTCGACCCAGTCATCAAGATGCCTAGGTCTCGGGGGTTAGGGTCATAAAATATCTTCAGCATTTTATTCTTTTTTTCTTTTCTTTATTTTACAATTTGGCATTAAAAATAATATTTTATATACAATAAATAGAATAAAATAATGAATGTTAGTTTGTACAATTTAATGCTATTTACATGCATTTAGCTACGTTTTAAGACCAAAATGATAGAATAAAAGTGATGAAATAGAGATTTATCACCCATGTACTTGCCTTTATAGTCCCTATCAAATTATGCAATAAGTGGAGAAAATAAAAATAAAGAAAATGAAAACAAAGAACTTGGGTTGATTTTAATTCTCAAATTTGCCTTCATAAAATCAAAGTTTGGAGCTAAATCAGACCTTTGGAATTTAAGTGTACAAGCTAGGTCATTATCAACAAGAGTCGTGCATGTGCTTCGAAGTGCTCTACTTAGGTAGTCAATACAACACTGAATGAAGTCCCGTGATCTCAAAGAATTAAGTCTAGCAGACCTAAAGTATCTCAATTCCAGTTCTTATAAGGTTCCTATGATTAAGTAAATTTAAGGTCCAACCAAGCTCCTATCTTTGGATTTTACTTAGACTTGTTCAATTATCAAATTCAATTTGAAAAATGCAAATGCTATGAACAATGCAGACAATATTTTTATGATGTAATTTTCTAATTTTGAACTTTTTATGGATTTTTAAAAGATTTTGTGAATTTTTATGCAATTTTGAAAAGATTTTTTCAAATGTTTTTGGGATTTTTCATTTTGCATTTTTAGGGATTTTTCAAAACAAAAGATTTTGGAAAAGAAATAGTTGCAGATATTTACACGGAGATGCTTCTTATTATTTACAAAAATTGGATTTTTAAGAATTTACAGGTTTATACAAGTTTTATAAAGGATTTTTATTACATACCCAATTCTCAAAATAATTTGAAAGGAATTTTACAAATATTTTGAAAACTTTATTTTGCAAACTAGATTGACAATTATATTTGCGAATATTTTACAAAATTTTTAAATCATTTTGCAAAGTTTTTTTAAACATTATAGATAGATTTTCAAAATATTTTTGCAACTATTTTAAAAATCATTTGCAAATAGATTTTCAAAAGAATTTATTTCAAAAAAGGAAAAGAATTTTTTACAAACAAACATTTTACAATGGTTGAAAATATTTAACAAAACATTTTCTAAATAGTTTTCAAAATATTTTTCCATAAGATTTTCTAACTATTTTTCAAACATTTTGCAACAAAAATTAACTTGATTTATTTATCAGTATATACAAAGAATTGGATGTGTGTATTAATTTTATTAAGTATCAATATTATTAAAAATACAGAAGTACAAGTTATGGCTAAAGTATATACGGAGTATGTACGACCACCTATACTTAGCTTGAGTTATGTCCTCATAGATCAGAGAGAAAAGAGAGACATACCTCAAACTGAGTATAGAAAAGCCTATACTAAAATGGCTGAATAAAGAATGAAGGAATGAATGAAGGGACGAATAAGAAGTCGACTATCCCCCCTATACTTTGGATGGAATAATCCTAAGTAGAACATATTATATCTACATGTAGGAAGGGTCGAGGTTTCGAATAAATAGATCACAACTCAAACAGTCTCCCCCTATACTTAGGGTAAGATATCCCTAAGTATAAACAAAAATGGAGACAATTGGGGAGATCACAAAAAGAAATCAAATAACAAGAAAATATACGAGGGCAGAATATACACATCACTCCCCCTATACTTGGGGTAAAAGAGACATAAGTATAGGTAACAACAAAAGTGATAAAATAGAACAAAGAATGAACACTCGGGGTATACACTCCCTATACTTAGGACAAAGTATGTCCTAAGTATAACAATGAAGAAGGGTGATACCTTTTTGGAAGAAAAAAGAAAAAGAAAATGAAAAGAAGAAAAGAAGAAAGATCACCCAACTCATCCACCTCCCCTATACTTGGGACAAAGTACGTCCTAATCAAGGAAAAATACACGGAATAAGGTGGATGAGCAAAAACAATAGATTGAAGGAAATAAAACGAAAGAGGATACACAAAGATACAGATACACAGAGATCAAGAAGGTAGAAAGCATACCTTCTTGTGTGACCGTTGAGGAATGGATCTCACAAGGTGCAGGTCGATATCGGGATCGTCAACAGACACAAACCGATCTGGATCAACTTGATGAAGATCCTCAATAGTATTTAAGCAGAAAGGCACGAACTGGTCAGTGGAAGTAGTGTGGTCGTGCTCGATCTGGGAAGTCTCCTCTAGGTCACAATCAAAAGGCTCGAATTCCTTGATGAAAGAAGTAAGGTCAAATTCGGCCTCTACAGTCTCTACTAAGTCTGCCTTTCATTCTAAAGGGCATATACTGTAAACGGATGTCATCAATGCATCGCTACTCATAGGAAGGGGGAACTCCAAGGTCTATGCTATCCAAGTCTTCCTCACAAAAGAGGAATCCTTGGGTGTCCGTATCATCCATCAAAAGAAAACCTCTTTGATATCAGCATCAAGGTCATAGTACTCGGGGTCGGCTAACACATGTACACTCTCGTGGGATGTGGGTCTCTGGTCAGCAATGGGCGTAGTGATCAACACATCACTCCGGACATCAGAATGGAAGCGAATCTCTCCAGATCCATAATCAATAACTGCTCTCGTAGAGGTGAGGAAAGGTCGCCCCAAGATGATTGGAGGATGCTCCCCATGGTGGAGGTCTCCATGGGCAACATGATAAAGTCAGCAGTGAATCTCATGCCCTGAATCTGAATGACAATATTCTCAAGAATACCCTTCGGTCTCTTTATTGATCCATCAACAAAATGACAATCATCCTGATTTTCTTAAGAGACCATAAGTGAAGAGACTGTACCAGCGAAAATGGTATTATATTAATCGAAGCACTGCCACCCAGAAGAGTGTAATCACAAGAATGATAAGAGATGGTGCATCTCACAAGAGGTGTAATTGTGTTCCCTTTCCTAATGTGTGGACAGTGACTGATGGTGTAGGAAGTGGCCATGGTCAAAATGTGACGCTCATATCTGCTCCTTCTCTTTCTCTTCTGGGGTTTAGGAGCATATAATTGGGTCATGGCCTGACAAAGTGAGGCCTCAATAATCTCACGAATAGTTGCCACCACTTCAAGTTCAATCAATTTTTTTGAGATTTTGGATCTCCTCCGTACAAGGGAGGAGATCAGAATCATCATCTACACAAGGATGACTAAGAGCAGTATGTACAATGTCATCTCCGAAAAATAGTGGATTGGGTAGATATTTACAAAAAGAAGAGTCAGAAGCAAAGTCCTCCTGGAAAAGTGGAGGTGGACAGACTGGAGGGTACGAGGGATCTGGAAAGTTCGGATAAAAATCACTCTAGTCGACCATCTCCAAAAAAAAAAATGATCGAGAGAACATGAAAGTCAAATCAATATATGCAAGGAAAAATGTGCAAATGTGTAGAGAAGATCGAGTATGCACACAAATAGTTATAAATCAATATGCACAATACAAACTCCTCAATTCACCAACTCAACACAGTGACGACCATGAAAGTTCAGTCTTTTATCTTTTCAATTTTAGAGTTAGCTGAATTTCACAAAACACGTGGGTAGGCCTGAGATTGGGGCACTAATCCTTAGTGTGTACGTAATAAATAAAATGCAAATACAATGAGGCGGTTACTTTCCCCAAGATAATGATATTTCTTTTGATTTTAGGGTCGAGTAATCTTAGCAGTCCCAATTTTATTGGTTATCACTATTTTTATATTTTTAATAAAATAATACATGATTCTAATGAGGAGTTCATGCCTTTAGATGCTAGATGTACAATCATA